>PVLA01000632.1:42615-350305 GCA_004027455.1 Hydrochoerus hydrochaeris
TTCTTTCTTTCTTTCTTTCTTTCTTTCTTTCTTTCTTTCTTTCTTTCTTTCTCTTTCCTTTGACACAGGTTCTTGCTAAGTTGTCCCAGCTAACTCAAAGTTCTGATCCTCCTGCCTCAGCTTTCCAGGTAGCAGGTGCCACCACACCTGGAGAAGCCTGTGGATTTCTGTGGATTTCAGGAAGAAAGGGATACACAACTGGAAAGGCATTTATTAACATAGGTCACAGTGACACAAATAATGAAACTAATGACAGGATAAGAATGATGTTTGAATATGTTCATATCCTTAAAAATTATGCAAGGTATTTATTGTTCAAGAGCTTATATTGGGAGTCTTTCTTGAGCTTTCCAATTCTCTTGTGACATTTTTGCCCATGCATGCTTCTTAATTTCCTAAGACTTTAATCCTCGTAAGGGTCAGCAAGTGTTTCTGTCATCAGTCATTTCAGGATTCACTATTGCATTAATGGTCATAATTTCTGTTTACTTCCAAAATGGCAGAACTGGTTAGTGTCTAAAGCAGGCTACAGATTCAGTTCATAGGTAGTCAAAGGCCAACTATGGCCTTTCCTGTTATACCAGACTGCTTCTTCTTGAGTCTTTTCTAAGTCTGTAACTTGTAATTAGATTTTAGAAGAATTATAATTTTAAAAATACCTGGAAAAAATTAGAAGGATAACCCTACACACCTAAAAGAGCTTGTCCCTGGTCATCCAATTGGTCTGGTGAATATATGAGCTTATAGAGACTTGAAGTAAATAAACAGTCATGTATCCAGCTTATCGGGGCCCCTGTGTGGTGCACCTCACCCCTGACCAGAGCAGAAGCTGCAAGAATAAGTGGCTGTTCTAAACTCAGAATGAACCTTAGGTTTATTCTAGGTGACGAGGGACAGGTTCTTTCACCCTCCCCAGTTCCCTGATCATCCACTGCTAGTGACAATTTATTTTTTTTAATTTTTTTTATTTAAAGAGAAAAAAAAAGAAAAAGTGTAGAAATATTACAGAATTTCAAAAAAAAGATAAACAGTAAGAAATCACTAGTTGATAAATTACATAGTGTACTTTTAGAAATAGTTGTTCAAGTTACAAAATTAAAGCATACAATGTAGACACTCAAGCAGTGAGACTGCAAACAGATCTGTTCAACAATCCAACAAGAACTTAGAATTATGGTTATCAATCCTATACACTTCAATATACATGCAGTTATTTCTTTTATAGCACTTCCTATTTCCCCTCTTTTTTACAATAGCAATTACACATTTTTAAAATTTTATTTAAAGAGAGAAAAAAAAGAAAAGCAGAAAAAAGGGTAGCAACAATACAGAATTCTAAAAGAAAAAAAAACATAAATAAATCACTAGTTGATAAATCACACATTGTCATCCTGGATATAGTTGTGCAAGTTACAAAATTAAAGAATACATAGTAGACATTCAAACAGTGAGACTGCAAACATTTCTGCCCAAAGATCCAACAAAGATTCAGCAATATGGTCATCTATTTTACACATTCAAACATACATGCATTTATATCCCTTAGAGCACTTTCTTTTCCTCTCTTTTTTACAACAGCAATTACACATCTTGGGTCCTATTACTCTTACAGTTCTTATTACTTTTTACGCTAGTGACAATTTAAAACTTTTTATAGTGTCATTAAAGTCTAAAGAAACAATATTCATTAGCATATGTGTTTGTAAACAGTTTCAACTATAGTTTGTAAGCAGTATCAACTATTTTAGTGGAAATTTAAACCATTAAATTCCATATGTTTGATTCTTTTATACTCATATAATCTGTAGGTTTGTGAACTAACTGATGTCAAGCCTTTTTTTTTCCTTTATAGTCTCATTTTAAATCATTTCTCTCAGCCACAGGAAGTTATATTGCGCCAAGAATACACTAATTTAAAACACTGAAAAGTTTGGGTCTTGTAGAAACATTAATTCCACCAAATTTTAGTGAGTTTTTGCCCTATTAGAACAGATTCACTCATTCTCAAAGCTAACAGTAGTATCCTGTGATATAAACATGAGATTGGATCTTTAATATAAAGCAAGTTCAAAAATAAAACATGGAGCATAAAAGTTCCTTGTTAAAAATCTGTGTTCCATGGTATCAACAGTACGGGAGGATACTAGCACTTCCTTTCCATACACAGTACCCCACATCTTTTCTATTACCACGTTACTATGAAGAATAAGCCATCCTACTCTGCTCAACTTTTTGTAGTTGTTGCTGCTCTTTTTAAAAATATACTGAGTTTATCAACAAATATATACACACTTCAGGAAAAGAAAATCTTGTATAAATATTTTAGTACAAAATTTATTGAGACATCATGAGATGGATACAAAGTATCTTTGACCTCTACAATTACAAGAAGTGCTCAAAGTGGTAGCCATTAGTTTCTAGACATTTATTATTTTTTCTTTTCCTGAAGCATGCATATATTTTTTGGCAGCCTCTATATTTCTTGATGGGTCTCTATTGAGATGTGATTTATATTAACAGTAACCAAAAAGAACACATAAGTCAAGTGAATATACAATTAAAACTAAAGGAGAGCATATAATTTGTATGAGAGTTCTCAACCTTCACTACACAGAGAATCATCTGGAGCTTTTCAGTTCGCCAATGCCCTGGCCTCTCCCAGAGACTCTGATTCAGTTCAGGTACTACCTGAGTATCCATATTTTTTAAAACTTTGCAGAAAAATTCAGTTTGCAGTGGGATTAAGAATTACTGATTACATCAACTACCACATGAAAATTCACAGAATTCTGGATCCAGTATAAGGTTATCCAGTTGAGAATCCCTCATTCAAAAATCTCAGATCCAAAATGGTACAAAATATAAAATTTTTAAAGGCTGACATGATGCCACAGGTGGAAAATTCTACCCCCTGACTTCATGTGATGAAGTATAAATAAATTTAGCATTTAGTGCTGGGTCCTATCCACAAGATATTTCATTATGTATATGCAAATATTCCAAAATCTGAAAAAGTCTGAAATTGAAACACTTCTTGTCCCATATATTTTGGATAAGAGATACTCAAGCTGTATTTTAAGGCTTGAAGAAAAGTTTTGCTTAAATGATGTCAAGTAAACTTATCTAACTATAGGTGAAAAAAGAGGTCAGTAGTCCCTGGAGAATAATGAAAAAGATATTAGGATTCAGTGGAAAGAAATGACACCAGGTACGTTGACAAGGTCAGGTTATAAGATTGAGTTGGGATGCATTTATAAGGAAAGAAATTTGACTTTATTCTAAATAGAATTTTAGCAAGAGAAATAATGAGACCTGAGTAGATTACTAACAGCAGTAGTACATGTGAGACATAAAAAGTAACACAATCAAGGGTAATAGGGAACAAATTTGGAATATCTTAGAAGTAGAAATCACAGTGATGAGAGATGACTTGTCAAAGGAAGAGAGAAGGACTCCCAGGTTTGGATATGAGTGATTAATGGATGTAGTGAAGTTAGCCAAGTCACTGCATCTGGCAGAGCTGCATGAACAGAGGAGGAGCAGAGTTCTGTGTCAGCCACTCTCACCTTGGAATGCTTATTATATATCCAAAAATTAAAGTCAAAGTCAAAGAAGTGGATGTGCAAGAAGAGCTTTGGGAGGAAAGGCAGAGCTAGACAAATATATTTTGGAGTCACTGGCATTCAACTACTTTACAAAATCTCAGGCCTCTGCAGGTCTACTTAGAAGAGAATATGGTGGCATGAGAAGACATAGGACCAAGATCTGTGGCATTCTTTGTTTAGATCACAATACTGGGACATAAATAAGTGTGTGCTTAATTTCTAGAGGAATTAGATAGCAATGCTATTCCTAAATTCTGCATTCTTTAGAAAAATAGTAGTATTATATTGAATAATCTTGAGATATACTTATTTATTTGGCACCTGAAATGTTGATGTGTAAAAATAATCATGCAGTTGGTTATTGCTTACTGGTGGAGGACATACCTAGCATCCATGAGACCCTGGTTTCAGTCCTCAGCACTGAACATACATGCATACACACACAAACACACACTGCGCACACATGCACACATACACAAACACACACTGCACACACATGCACACATACACAAACACATACTGCACACACATGCACACATACACCATATAAATATATCCCTGACTCATTTTTAATAGTCTTTTTAATTTAAAAATTATAATTTTAAAGCAGCAGGGAGGGCTTCTCAAAGTTACCTTCCCTATAGTGATAGAAAAGAACAATATGTGGTAAGCGCAAGGTTGGGAGTTTGATCCCAGGTACAAAAAAAAAGCACACAAAAAAGAACAATATAGTCTTAGCATAAAACCTTATTGTAACATATTGGGCCCATGTATAATATGGTAAGAGTTTTATGTTAGACAGGTTGCTTCTCTAGGCCGTGGTACCCAGGAATAGTCGAATCAAACGTAAGTTGGCTCGTAGGAGAGGTTTGGGGTATTGATGTTTCCAGTATTGTATTCAGTTTCTCATCTTTGTTGGTCTTTGTTTTGTCCATAAAAAGTTAAGAGGTAAAAATTTCTTAAAGAAAAATAAATAGCCATCATCTTATTTTTTTGTGTTTGTCAAGAGAGTAACTTAAATTTAGCCCATCCTACCTGCAATATTTTGTTCAAATGGGAAGGGAAACTAGAGACATGGGAGGGGGAAAGGAAAGAAGGGGGGGAAAGTTAAGAAAAGGAAAAAAATGGAAACAGCTTTTTCACTAGGGAAGAGAGGAGAGGTTGAAGGGAGAGTAGGGAAATGGGGAAAAAAAGAATCAAAAAGTGAAAAAAAAATTCCAGTTAACCCTGAGAGATAATAGAATTTCCTAATTGGAACAAAGAAAGACCATGTTAATGGCAAGTAGCTGCTCTGAGTAAGACATCCAAACTAGCTGGTTTGACTGAAATCTTTTAAGAAGGCCATTTGATATGACTTGCGTGTGTGTGTGTGTGTGTGTGTGTGTGTGTGAGAGTGTATTTATTATACACCTGACCACTTAGTCATGGAGTACATGCCTAACAAAATTAATATCTAGTTTTATTTGTGTTTTTAAATTTTTATGTTGAACAAAAAAATAACAAAGAATATTTTACTTAGAGACCTTGTAGTTTTCTGGGTATTTATGTAATAGTGTATTTCTATCCTGTGCTTTTGCAAGTGTAGTGTTATTGCAAAGTAAAAACAAAAGTGGTTCGAAAAGAATTACAACATTCCTGGGGTTTTTATAGGGTCCTTCAATGTTTAGTCCTAAAACAATTTAGTTGGAGGACAAACATTTTTCTCATGCTTGTAGTTAGTCAATAAGTATTTATTGAGCCATGAAATAGCATCCTTGTCAAAGCACGTTAGGACAACAGTGCAGTATATTAATTCGGTACTGTGGTTGTATCCTGGCAAAGCACATAAATTTTATTATGCTGCTCAAATCACGTAATTTATCTACCTGGCCAAAAATAGAGCAAGCTTCCAGAAATTGCAAAAAGATAGTATAGAATGTGCCATGACTATACAATATTGATTTGCAAATTTGCTGTGTCAAACCATTTTACATTCTTAGGCAGAATATTTCCTTAGTAATATTTTTAACAAATAAGAATTTCACAATCTTTTGGTCCTATTACTTTGTACAATAAGTAATGCACTAGCTATATTTCATCATAGTGTACAATATTTTTGAATAGTTCTTTCTAAATAAGAAATTAAATGCATAAAGATAATTTTTATGCAACCTCATATCAAATCATAGAATCTTAAAGTTTTTTTCCTCTCCATCTGGATAAAGTGGAAATATTTTCAGATTCTTTGAAGGATATTTGAAAATGTTTTCCCTTAAAATTCAATATTCATGATTTGAATGACAACCTAAAGTACAAATGTTTAAAAATGTGAAAGATGTAACAAGCATAAATTATACTAATCCACCACTACATAGGGAGGTATGAGTTGTTGCAATGACATCATAAAGATGACAATGCAGTGTTTCTCTCCATTACCCGATATTGATTTGTATCCATCATAGAAACCTTCAAAAGCAGTACTGGATTGCACATCTTCCAGCCACAAAGAGTTGTCCCCATGGTCATGAAATAAATTACATCTTTCTTCTAGTGGCAAGAGAACACTTCATAAGCAAAAGATGTAAAAGAAGAACTATGGTTAGAATGACACTGAGTTTTAAAAAAGCTTTTAGGTATTGCAACTAGTGCCTTTTAGCCTGTTTTATCTTCCTAGAAAGAAAAAAGAGAGGCTTTACACTAAATGCTTTATTTCTAGCTGTTAAATATAAATCAAACCAAAATGACATAAGAAAAAATGCACTCTTGACCCTTTAGAGTTACATCATAATGGTAGAAAAGGGACTGAAGCTATTTGGGATATCATATGTATAAAATCACAACTGTGCAATAGATGATTAAGCATTAATATCTGTGAAATTAGCATTTCCCATCATAATGTTGATGCAAACATTTGTCACCGCTATGGCTGCAGTGCTGGGAACATGGCATCCTCGGTCCATTAACTCTTATTTCCTTATGACCTTGGATTTGAGGGCAGGCTTACAGTGTTGGCACGCAAGGGAAGATCACTGGAACAGCAGGTACTGAAGCCAAGACTGCGGAAGACTGCGTCTACGACTTAAGGAGCAGGTTTTGGGATAAGATAATTAGTCTCAATGTCCTTACTTTTCTCATCTTATAAAAGGAAATAAATATAGTACTTCTTAGAGCTGTTAAGAGGATTGAGTTTTACCAAACATGTAACACAATGTCTGGTTCACAATGAACACATGTAAGAATTCCTTTAGGATGTATATGTATGTATGTATATGGTATACAGCAACAGACATGTTCTACACACACACACACACACACACACACGATTCGTTCAACACTAACTTCAAGCCACATCCCTCACTTCTAGACCTGCCTTTTTTTTAGAAGTTCTTTTTTTTTTTTGATACTGGGAATCGAACTTAGGACCTTGTGCTTGTCATACAGGCACTTATGGCACTGAGCTACATCCCAGACCCTAGACCATCTGCTCTGTTTCCACACCTTTTGAATTTGTTCTAGATCACACGTCTCAGGAATTTCAAGTGTTAAGGAATTTGCCTCCTTCTCCTTATCTGATTATGTTAAAACATCAAGTGCTAAATATGTTGGCAGCATCTTGTACAAGTCCATTATGACCTGAATCAATTATTGAACTAACATTTGGTTTTTCGGAAAGATCATCGATTATGGTTTGTTCCTGAACGTCACCACCAATTTTGTAGCTATGAAGCTAAGAATTCATTCACATGCTGTCTTAGTTACTCTTCTCCTTGCTGTGACAAAATTCCCAACACCAAAGTTAAAGGAGGAAAAGTTTATTTGACTCACAGTTGTAGAGGTTTCAATCCATAGTTGGCTGGCTTCAAGGCAGGGTGGCATGGCAGAGGGGCAGCAGAGGAGAAGCAGTTCATGGCAGGAAGAAGGCAGCAAACTGCAAGTGACAAGTAACCCTCTTTCTTATGTATCCAAGCTACATGCCCTTAGGGCAGGTGGCACTCACAACCAGGGAGGGCCTTCTTATTATCCACAGCCAGAATTACACCAAATCAAAATCAATCAGTGTACTGATTTAGTAATCACACATCTTCTTTTTTTTTCCTTTTTTGGGATAGAGTCTTGCTTTGTAGTCCAGTCTGGTCTTGCATGGTGATCTTCCTACCTTAGCCTCCCAAGTGCGGGATTACAGGCATACCCCACCACACCAGGCAGTAGTTACACACCCTTAATCCTGGCATCACACACTCCATAGCCATCTTGGCAAAAGCCCTCCTATGACTCCTTAAGGCTTTGGGGGATATCTAGACATAAGCCATCACATATGCCCTTGACCTAAATGGAATTTGATTAAGATTTAATTAAAATGAGAGATATATGACCAGACAATCTATAAGATATCATTTGGCTTTAAAGATGAATGAATCCGTAAATCTAGATTGTAGTTCTAAGCTGGCTATGGTGGCACATGCCCGTAATCTTAGTACTTGAGAGGCTGAGACAGGAGGCTTCCCATGAATTCCATGCCAGCCTACATAGTGAGTTTAAAACTAGCCTGAACTACATAACAAGATCCTGTCTCAAAGAGCATAAAATAAATAAATAAATAAATAAATAAGAGAGAAAGAAAAAAGAAAGAAAGAAAGAAAGAAAGAAAGAAAGAAAGAAAGAAAGAAAGGAAGGAAGGAAGGAAGGAAGGAAGGAAGGAAGAAAGAAAGAAAGAAAGAAAGAAAGAAAGAAAGAAAGAAAGAAAGAAAGAAAGAAAAAAGCAAGGAACTTAATGTCCTTCCTGTCTTTTAACTCCTTCTAATGGGATACTTTGATGGATGAGGAGAGCAGAGCTCAGACATTTAATCTAGAAATGCATGAATGACATTCCCCATGCAACTCTGATCACCTTGCCTATGTCAATAGCAGCACTTCAGTTGCAATTTCATTAATTTCTGCCTTGATCTTTATAATCTTCCTCATATTAGCTTTGGGTTTGGATTGTCCAGGTTCTTCCAGGACCTTGAGGTACATCATTAGGATATTTATTTGAGCTCATTCTGTTTTTCTTTTTCATTTTTTTTTTTGGAGGGGGGACTCCCTGGAATGGAACTCAGGACCTTGAGCTTGCCAGGCAAGTACTGTTTCACTGAGCTATATCCCCGGCCTTCACTCTGTTTTTCTAAAGTAAGAATTCACTGCTATGAACTTCTCTCTAAGGACTGATTTCATTGCATCCCATAGTTTCCATTATCATTTGAGTGTAGATACTAATTTCCTTTTTAGTTTCATCTATGATTCATTGATTATTCAAAAGGATATTGTTTAATTTCCATGTGTTTGCATAGTTTATGTGATTTCTTTTGCCACTGATTTCTAGTTTTATTGTATTATGACCTGATAATATGAATGGGATAATTTTTAATTCTTCTGCATTTACTTAAGCATGCTCTATTGGTAACTGTGTGGTCTCTTGGAGAAAATTCCATGTGCTGAACAGCAGAAACCAAAAAATGGCAACTTCTGTTGCTAGAACTGTATCTGCCAAAATTGTAGAAGGATCAAGGAGGGGACAAATTAGGAGTTCAGAACCTGCAATACCTTAAGAGTCCCTGTACCACACTCTGTTAGGACTAGCTTCAGGGACCCCGGTGCAGTGACCAAAGGCTCCCTCTTCCAAAGCCCCGCCCCCCACATACATCTGACCACTTGACAAAGCTCTGCTATTAACCTCCTAAAAATTGTTGACCAGAAGACACATTTTCATTTTGCACTGGGTCTTGCAAGTGATACAGCCAATCTTGCACTCACGGGAAACCAGTCACTTGTGGAATCCATGCCTAGCTTCTTGTTATATGGGTAAGATAAAAGTGATGTGTAAAAATCATGAGCTATTTGATCTGGAAGGAATAACCTTGGAAGGTTTCCAGTGAGCATGTACAAGCCACAATTTCCATCCTGTGTGCTTCTTGCTCTCAGGAAAGGTGAATTTCAAAGTGAGACAGTGTGCTTCTTCTATTTTATTGTTTACTGATTCTGACAGCATTATTATGAAATAAGGAATTAAAAACATCAGTTATCTCTGATGTTTGCAGAGTTAAAATGATTGTAATTTACTTATCTAAGTGCTAATATTTTATATAATAGGAAATTGGTATGCTACAATTTCGGATCCTTGTTTTAAATATTCTTAATTTAGCCATTTCTTTATTAAACATTTATTTATATAATGTCCATAAAAGATTAATTCATTAAGCACTTTAATTAAAACCATTAAAACTATTTCCTGTACAGGTTTTGTTATATGGTAATTACTCAGGACAGGAAATTAGGAGAAATAATAATAAACCTGTCATTATCACCAAGGATCTTTTTTGTCTGCCAGCATTTTATTTTGTGTTTATGCCCATCTATCTCTGAGAAGAACACTAAGTCTAACCACATATAGTCTCACAAAGTTGCACCATCCAAGAATATACTTGAGAAGTTCTGAACAGTCATGCAAATAAGTAAGCAGATTCTAATTAGCCAGTTGTAGAGCAGGTTGTAAGAAAGTTGGCATGCTGATGGAGAGGCCTGCCACTCAGTGGGCTCAGTGAGGTCCCGTAAAGAGAATCAAATGGCAATGGCTTGGAAAGCCTGTATTGTGTATCTGACTGAACACAGAGAAATATGAGATATGGAGGCAGCTTCACCAAAGAACTCTAAAATAAACTTATATTTTCCAGAAATAAAAATGCTGAATTTTTTTTTCCAAAACAAAAAATGCTGAATTTTCCGGGTGAGGTGACAATACTTGTAATCCAAGCACTTTGGAGGCTAAGACAGGAAGATTGCTGTGAGTTTGAGGCCAGCCTATACTACATAGAAAAACCTTGTCTTATATAAATAAAATAAAATAAAAATTTAAAATATTGAATTTGTAAGAATGAATTAAACCTTAGCATAATCATCAGTGTTTGGAAGTTAAATTACACAATCACTCTGAAAAAGATTTCCTGTATGAATATGCAAGTCTAATGATTTGCTCAAATGTCTATATTTGACCCTAGGCCTCAGCCTATTCAGCCTGACATGTCAGGTGCCCTGACTTAGTAGCTGGGATACAGGAAGTGCCCAGCAAGTACTTTTTGAGTAGGTTAGGATATTATGCTATAGACAGCTACCTAACACTGGATGCTATTGTATGCAAGGCATGTGCTAAATGCTTCACTCATCTTATTTAAATCAAGGCTTCTCAGTAGATATATCAGGATAAGGTCTTTGTTAGCATGTAGAGAACCTTGCTTTGACTTAGAGAAAAAGTTTTTTCCCTAGGTTTGGGAATTGGCAAAACGTGCCTCCCTTGAGAAAATTCAGCCCCTTGACTGGGTGGCTCGATTAGTGTGTCTTGGGTTGAATTTCAGCCTTCACTGCCCTTCCATCCATAGGCACTTTGCATAGGAAGGGCACAGCCTGAACAGTTAGTTGTTTACAGTGGCTCTGAATATTTTTACTCTCCCTGCTTTAAAGCTCAAGAAACAAGGCTTGAAAGGGTAAGTGACTTGTTCATGGCATGTACCTACCATTCTTAGCTAAGCAAATTCTTGAGCATTATTCTCATAACTTGACTCCAGGACCCAATCCCTAATCATAGTCTAGCACTGAGCAAGGTATAACACTTCGTGAGTGTCATAGGGAAACCACAAAATCCATTTCACAGCCCTTTCCTCTTGATAACCACAGGAAGTAGTGAAAGAACTGACCAGGGTACTCTGGAAGCTCAGGATCTTCATGGTAATAATATTGATGATGATTAATGATGAGCCTGAATGTTTGTGTAGCACTTCACAGCTAAGTGTTTGTTCATTAATGTAACGTGATAGTGGCTTAAAATGAGTAAGTCCTCACAAAGGTCCTTTGGGGTAGTAGAATAGATGCTGTGATCTCTGTTACATAAAGACAAAGGAGAATAAGAAAATTTATGGTCCATGTCCAGTGTGTGACAGAGGGGATTTGAATCCAGACTCCTACTCCATTGCTTGCTCTTCTGTTCACTTTCCTGCTGCCCAGTTTGAGTTCAGCTTTGTCTAGCTCAGTCCATTCTTATTATCCAAATGCATGGCTTCCAAACTGATGGTGTGTTAGAACTGTCAATAAAGCTTTGTAAAACTGAGGCCACTAGATTCCTCATAAGACCTACTGTGTATGTATGGGTGAGGAGGTATATATATATTTTAAGAAGCCTTCCACATGATTCTCTTGTTTACAGTTTGCTTGGCACCATCCTCCCCCCAGTGACTGGGAATGGCTCTAAGTTCTTATTACTTTCCCAGATATTTTCCATTATGGTATCTTCCAAGTCTAATATGATATCTCCCTTCTGTATTCCTGGATCTTGTCCACTTTTCAACCATCAGCTCCTTCATGATTTCATTGCCAACCATTCTTCCAGCTCCAATTCACCTGTTCCAAGTCATCTATCTCATTAGTGATAAATCTGAGATTACAGGCCAGTTCTAAGTCACACCAAGTGACTCTGAGGATTACAGGTCATTTTGTACTTGACCACTCATTTGTAAGTAAAGTGCTCATTTCTGAAATTAATCTAGTAAGTACAGATTTTTTTAGGATAAGGAAGGTACATTTAAGCCTGTCCCATGAGCTAAATTTTATAAGTGTTTTTTTGGCACTGACTCTCTGACTCAGTGGTGGCTTAAGGGGAGGACTTTCTGGCTGAAAAGTAGTAAAGGTATCTACCTCCTCTCTCCTAAGAGCTGAGTTCACTTCAGTGACCCAAAGCTCTGTTTGTGCTGCTGTGATTCCACCCTCAGGCATTTGGTTCATGCATTAGCTTTGCCGGCTTGAGAAGGGTAACATCTCCCTATCTTCCAGCCTTCTTCTAAAGTACAATTGGAAATTTTGTTTTTCAACTAAAGGAAATGAATACTGTAGTTACTTCATTACTGTTTTTAAGGTGGAGGAAATGGGTAAGGCATAACTGAAACTTAAACATTTCTTTATCATCTGTTCTTCCTTTTTTGCTATTTTTAAAAATTATTATAGAGCTAGAGTAAAATACTGAGGTCTTAGAAAAACAGTTCCAATTATGACTTGATTTTCATGCATACTCCAAGATTTTCATTCACTTAATTTATTGAATAATTATTTATTAAGCATTTGCTATGTTACTGGGAATTCATTGGTAAACACATCAGACAAAATCAATGGGCTTCCATTCAAATGGTAAAGACAGATAATAAATGCATTATTGTAAGTCATAGAAATAGGACATTATTAAGAAAAACAACAAAAAAGGAGCTAGAGAATGGAATGGGTGATCAGAGAAGGTGTCTTAAGCAGTTTGGATTATTAGAACCACAGAATGGGTGACTGAAACCCCGAATATTTATTTCTCACATTTGTGAAAACCAGACTTCAAAGAATGTGGTGCCAGCATGGTTGGGTTCTGGTGAGGGCCTCTTTCCAGGTTGCCTTCTCTTCTGGTTGCATCCTCACGTGACAGAAGGAGGGCAACAGAACACACCCTCTTTTATAAGGGCATTAACCTATTTATGATTCTCTACCTTTGTGATCTCCTAATACACCAGTAATTGGGATTTTTGACGTAGCAATCTGGAGAGTCATACGCAGTCAATAGCAGCTGGGGTCTCTGGGAAGTGATGTGGAAGCATAGGTCTGGGGCAAAGCATATCCCAGACAGATGGAATAGGAAAGATTAGTCTTGAAACAGGACCCCAGGGATGGAAAATAAAAAAGAGAGTAGGGCTGAAGTGCAGTGAGGGAAAGAAGGTAAAGAAGGAGGACAACAGGTAGCCGGGTCCTTTCCAGGGTTGTACTTGGGAAAGTCTCTGGGTATGATCCTGGGTATGATTTAGTGTGAGCTGTGACACAGATTTGTTTTCTGTTTGTTTTGAGATAGGATCTGGTTGGGTAGTTCAGGTTGGATTTAACTCACTATATAACTCAGATTGGCCTGGAAATAGCAGTGGTCCTCTTGCTTCATAGGTTTGCAATATCAAATCTTGCCATGGAACGATTTTTGATGCAAAAGTGAAAACAAAAGATCAGAGTCCAAGAGTAGAAACAATGAGAACTTGAGGGTTCCCTGAAATAGCCAACTTAGTTCATGCCAGTTATACAAAAAACATTTAGTTGCTAATTGCATAAGGCACACCACTAAAAAGAGAGAAAAATAACCTTATTCAACTAAGAAAAATATAAATCATTCATCTACTCAAAAATATTTGTTAAGTGCGATTAATTGGACAATTTGCTTTTCAGATGTATTAAACTGAAATTTTTGTCACTGATATTTATATTACAGCATAACTAAAACATTAAGTGAATATTCAATTTTCTGCTATGCTCTGAATTGAGAGCTAAATGATGAAATAAAAGCTCATTATCATTGAACTCATCTCATTACCAGTGCTGAAAGAATGAACCAACTGCTGAGACAGGGCAGAGAAGGAGTGGCTTTGTGTGGGGAGCGTCCGCTGAGTTGTGTCTTAAAGAAGTTATTACACTCCAAGTAAGGGGCTTGCAGAGCACATGCAAAGGAACAGAGGAGGGAAGTGGCACCTGTGATTACCGGATACTTTTGAGACCGGGAGAACAAGCAGAGAGCAAGTGGAGATGACTGAGAGGTGGACAGAGACCAGTGACTAACTATCAGATCTTAGCTCGTGGTACTATATGAGATAGTCTGAGATTTCTTTTACAATATAGGATTACAGATGCTCTCCAGTTTAACAATTTTCGACTTTACGATGTCGCAAAAATGTTATCTATTCAGTAGAAATTTTACTCCGAATTTTGAATCTTGCCCTTTTTTCTGAGCTGATATACAGTAGTAGCCATTTAATCATGAGGATGTACAACTGTGTTGTCAGTGTTTTTTGGCTATTTTATTTTACATTTCCTTACCCCATCGTGTTAACAAAACATGCATCTGTGTATAGATGAAATAAACAACACTCTATTGTGAAACAGGTTTTGTGTTAGATGATCATGTCCAACTGTAGGCTAATGTAAGTTTCTCAAAGCATTTAAGGTAACCTAGCCTAAGCTGTGATGTTTGGCAGGGTAAATGCATTTTTGACTTATGCCATTTCCCACTGATGATAGCTTTATCGGGATGTAAGGCCATGATCCCATCATAAATTGAGGAGCACGTGTACATATATATGGGAATCCATTTTGTTTCTTCTATCATAACCATCACAAGCTCCTCTTAATTTGTATTATCAATCATTTCTAAATTATTTTGTTCTACTTTATTGGATAATCATTAGAACTTCTTTTCTTTGCAAAGAGTATAAGATTTTCAATGATGGCTTTTGGTGAATTATCAAAAACTACAGGAACTCCTGGAAATTCCTTTCTTATAGATGCTTCAGTTTTCTTCACTCTGCACCTTGGCATAATTGCTTGGAGTGGCAAACTGAGATGTGTCAAATGTACACATAGTATGTTACAGAGCCTTGACATTTTATGATTTCTACCGTAGGACTAATATGACTTCTTTCCAGAAGACTTTGGGCTATAGTTACTTGAAAATTGGTATTGACTGGACATGAAAGGCTGTATCTATTCATTTGGTGTTTTTTGTTTTGCCTTGTTGTGTTTTTTTGGTACCAGGAATCGATCTCACAATCTCGCACTTGCCAGGCAGGCGCTTTGCCACTGAGCTATATGCCCTGGCTCCTTGAATCTATTCATTTGTAAGCACTAATGGATGATTCATTTTATGCATGATTGTGCACCAGCTTCTGGAGACACAGAAATAAATAAATAAAATCCTTTCAGCAAGTATACAACTGTTAATGACTTCTAAAATTCTTATATTCCATGTCTTTAGGATATTTCCACAATTATTTTTAGGTCAATAGTTTTAAAAGTTTTACCTATTTTATTAATTCTTGAAGTCTTTTATGCTATTTTATTAATTCTTGAAGCTGAATTTATTTTTCTAACATACTGACTATAGGCAAGGGAGAAAAAAAAGCCAGAAGAAAAGTACTAATTCATAGTGTGAAATATGAGGATCTACATAGAACAACTGGGTTGTAACACATCCTTTTTATCCACATGGAGTTGTTCTCTGGAGTCCTCAGATATCTGTGGCCGCCTGAGGGCTCTTCAAATGTCACTAGGGCAACAACAAAGTAACACATATGAAGCAGGCCCTCTGTGGCAGTTTTTATGAAAAGCATTGAATTAAATTATTACATAACAAACATCTGCATATGAAAGGCAGTGGCCTGTGAGAGAACCCAACTGAAAACAATGCTGAGTTTGATTCCCATCTCCTCTGATAACTCACTGGTACCCTTAGAAATCTTCTGGTGACCTAGCTCCCCAGTTTGGAATGTGGGAAATATTAATACTGTATCTATGACCTCAAGAGAAATACGGGCTAAATTAAGGAGATTATTGAAAATGGTTAAAGACTATCATCTGTCCTTCCTTTACCCTTTTCTGGCCAATCTCACACACAAAAAAAATGAATCATTTCTCCACTCTGGTTGAAACTTTCTCCCCACTCTTGGAATGCCTAGCAAACCCAATCATGGCTAGCATTGATTAAGACCTTCCCAGGTGCCAGACCCTGTTAAGCACTTCATATGCATTAGAGTATGTTATCATAGTAGCCTGCTGGGACAAGAGTATTAACATCCTCTTTTGATTTCTTATTTTTAGTGCTTCTTTTTTTACTAGTACGTGTTTGCAATACATAATGCTTACATTCATTTTGGAAGCTGGTACATGTACATGACATATCTTAATTCTTTTTCATGTCTGCTTCCCCTCTTCTTCCTCCCTCCCTTTCATGGTCCCTTTTCATTTCACAGAAAGATTTTTCTCCCTATTTCCTGTTATAATTTATTGTTGAAAAATCTAACTGCTATACCTTCCTTTTTATCTAGAATGTTATGTGACTTTTGGCTCTGGTTTTCAAAGCTAAGGAATACTCTGCCACTAAAATTAGAACCAGGTGATTTGTCTCAAAAGCAATTAAACCTGTACACATGTTAGTTTAGAGAAATGGTGTAACTTCACATTCTCTATCACCATTACAGTACTTCATATTGATGCCATAGATAGAAATCTGTATCATAGGAAAGACAATTTCTATGAAACCCTGTACATGAAAAGTAACAATATATGGTGCTTTAGGCATGGTTAACCCCAAATAAGATAAATTTTTAAATATATCAAAGATTTACATCCATGTGATATTAGAGGCCCACCTCCTCATCTGAAGAACGCTTGAAGTTCCTCTCTGAGAATTGCCAAATTATGAAACACACAAGGATGCAAGTTGCAAAACTGTTTGGTCAGATTTCAATTTTAGGATCTTGATAATGACCAGCTAGCTTCTTTTCACTAGATTTGACCATTAAAGATTTAACTATTTTAAAGCAAGTCTATTCTCAAATTGCAATTATTTGGTACTATTAGTATGTATTTGAAAGGTCACAGCACTTTTGTCCCTCCTTTTAAATTTTACTTATTTGTATTGATAAAAATAACAACCTAATCACAAAAATCACTCATGGATAATCATTCCATATATCTAAAATGCACTGAAAGGGACATTCTAAAAATATTTCAAGAAGGTCACATTTACTAAAAACAAATGTAGTTTCCCTTGAAAATTCCTTCAAAGAAGACATAGATATGTGGCTATTTCAAGTATTTTTTAAATGATAACATTGTTTAAATCAAATATCAAGTGTGATGTTCTAAGACAGAAGCACTAATTGTGGAAAAACTCCAAACTATTTTTTTGCACCATCCTTTCCTTCCAAGGAATGTTGTAACAGTTGCCACTTTTTGATTGTTAACTATGTACTGAGAATGGACATTACTGAATTTAATACTTAAAAGAGCCCTAGTAAGTCACTAGTGCACTCATTTTTCACATGATCAAACCAGTGTTCACTGAGGCTTGAAAACTTGAGCAAGGTCTCATGGCTTGAGTTATGTTCTTTTAAGATACATGTGCCTAACCACAAAGCCTTAAGGTGGGAGAGCAACAGTCAGTAAGTTGAGTATTCATGCACTTGTGGCTCGCATGTAGCTTACAGAGTCAGCTCTGCAGATTCAACCAACCAAAGATCAAAAATATTTTTTTATATTACAGAATATTGCAAAACCAAACCTTGATTATGTTTTCTACCAAGCACTGCCCTGAATCCACATGAATGAAGTGACAGGTGTGGACACTGAGCTGTAACCTCCTGCCCTTTCACAGATCCTCTGTCTCTCCCCAGCACACATTTCTGATACACTGTTGGCTTCACATCTAGTTTGTGTACAATACAGTTAGACCCAATATGGTTCTACCTGTACAGAACATGTGCAGATATTTTTTCTTATCATCATTTTCTAAACAATATAGAACAACAATCTACATAGTGTTTACATTGCATTAAGGTAATATAAATCATCTAGAGCTTGTTTAAAGTATATGAGAAGATGTGCAGAGGTCATATGCAAATGCTGTACCATTTTATATTAGGAACTTGAATTTCCTTGGTTATGGTTGTTTAGTGGGTTGTGGAACCAACTCCCAACAGATATCAAGAGATAAATATAACCTTAAGTTAATAAATAAGATAATCTCTGTAGGGCTGGGGATATAGCTCAGTGGCACAGTGCCTGCCTGGCAAGCACAAGGGACTGAGTTTGGTTCTTGGTCCTGAACCAAAATGAAACAAAAAGTTAATCTCTGTAGAAACACTTGGACAAAGTCATTTTGTTAACTCTCAAATTTTAGTACAAAAGAATTAGCTTGAAGTACTTTCTCAGTGTACATAAATGTATATACATAATTAGAATGAGAAATTTGACAGATAGGTGTCCAGGGGCTTGCATTTTAAAAACTGTTCCAGGAAAATGTGAGACAATTGGTCTGTGAGACCCACTTTGAAAATAACCATTCTATTACAAAACAGATGCTCTACATATGGTTTCCTCTCCTTTCCCTAAATGTTCAACTACAGGAAGAAAACCAAAGACAATAGTGTAAACCTGGGAACACAACAAGCAGGATATTAAGTCTCATTTACATTGCTTCATTGAAATACACCAAAATAAAATTTCATTTCAAGCTTCTTACCTTGACAACCTTTTTGTAAATCTTCCAGGTACTAATGTGCTCTTTACCTAAAAGAAGGAAGTTCTCACAGAAAGCCCTCCTTCATAAATCTCTCTGAGATTCTCCTAGCCAGGGTACTGCCAGGTGTGGATGAGGGGGATTTCCTGTTTATTTGTGTTACCCATTTAAAATTTATTTTGTACATCCTGTGATATTTTTAATAGTTCTTCTAAGAGAAACATCATATTTGACTCCATTGAATTGTAATGCTCATGTTTTTGGAGAAGAGAGGGATAGAGATAAAACTCCTTTACACTTTTCATCAGTTAATGGATTAAATAGTCTTTCAGCTCAACTTTTCAGCTTCACAGTAAAAAAGACAACATTAAGCTTCATAAGACTCATAGTGTGATGCTCCAGGAGGCAATGTATGCATTGTTTTGTCTCTGACTTTAAATTTTTTTCTTCTTCCTTTTCTGACCTTTGGTGTATAACATTCAGATGGTTTAATTCAACCCATAAGGGAATGAAAAGAAGGGGGTAAAAAAAAAATACAGCAAATAAAAAGATTCTATGAAGAAAGGGATTCAAACTCTAGGTCACATTAAGATTTCATATTGATTTTGAATTTTCTTTCTTTTCTTTTCTCTCCATGTATAAAATAATCAGTAAGTATCTAAGGCAGAACTATCAGTTGGTGACAGGAAACAAAATACCTGGGAAAGACTATTATTCTGCTATTTTTTGGTGCTACCGAGACCTGTTCTATCAGCCATTTTAGTTCTTTTTTTAAATAAAATTTTGTTTTAAAGAAAATGAAACCAAGTAAAATAAAACAGAATAAAACCCGTCAAAGCAAAACAGTGTAAATGATACAGGATTTCATTATCTTGTTCTGAAAGGCATTTTAGTTTTTGATGAAGGCTTGAGAGAATGAGTTAAAGTGGCCTTTCACTTATTAAGCATCAGTAGGAGGCAGTATTAGCTATTTTAAATGATGTTTGGGGAAATAATGACCAGTTGCCTGCTGTGATACTCAAGCAAAGTGAGAAACTTGGATGTATACATTCAGATTCCTTTACTTTTAAATCTTCTTTTTGTAGCACCAAAAGGTAATATATGATATACAAGAAAGGAAAAAGTGAATGGCAGTAAAAACACAGATTTCAAGGTCTGCAAACACAGGACCAGTGGCCATGACATTACTGCACAGCCTGGATATCCAGCACCTATACTCAGGAGGCAAGGGTTTAGGGATAAACTTGACATGGAGGTGGAAAATTAGCACATAACAGTCGATCTGCCAGTGTGTACTAAATCCTTCCAGGTGTTCTAAAGACAAATATAAAGTGGACTTTTTCAAATTAAGTCACCCACTATTCTTAATCCTTCATAAAGCATTCAAATTACAAAAATCACATACTATGTTCCCTGTTTACACTGAGTGAAAAAATAGAAAGCAATGAGGTCCATGGGGAGATATGAAAGAGATGAAACACTCCTTTCCTGGAAGAATTTACATGAGCATTTTCAAGTTATTTTCATTAATGCATTTTGGAGAACTTATTTTTTTTTTAATAGAAAAGCAGTCACAGACACCTTGGCTTTCAAGTGCAATCTAATTCTCTATATTCAACATGAACTTTTGATTTTGTACTCAGTGGATTCAGATCATAAAGATACAAATTCACAAGATCTATTTAGAACTTTCACCTCTGGATAAAATAATCCAGTTTCTAAATTAGTTTTCAGCCCCCACCCTAGACATAAGACACTCTGGTATGTAGGACTTGAGGAATGCCCCAGCTAGGGAAATGCCACTTCATAGATCCAGACAGATGGAGTTTGATGAGCATCTGCACTGTTCACACCCCTTTAGCAAATATTTTTGAATATTCTCAAGTAACACACTTAATTTGAAAACAAATATGGGTAGACTTACTTTAGACTCAACTGTAATAATTGTCATTAGTAGTATATAAAATATCTGTTATGGTTTTGCATCTCAGAGTGTTAAATTCAAACGTCACATTATATCTCTAGATATTTTGCTCCTTTGTAGTATAGAGAAAACACACTTTGAATTTAAAACCAGGCTCTGACAGAAAATTACTTCAGCTGTTGTGAAATAGTGACCTTAATTTTTAACCTCTTCCTGCCCAAGAGTCTGAGATCACCTGCTGTGGAAATAGTCTTGTGAAATTCCCTGAAGGAGTGCATGACCCACTGATGATGCTTATTCTCAGTGGAGACTGTGAATCCAGACTAAAGGGGAATAACACTAGACTCACCCAGGGAAAAAGATGGCATTTCTTACTGGAGCTGTTTGGTGAAGTTCAGAGGTTTCTTTCTGACTTTTCCCCAAAAGTTTAATTTCTCTGGTATTGAGTTAATTGAAAGCTAAATAATAAAGTTAAAAGTATAGGGAAACGAGAACTCAGTAGGACCGGAGATAAGGTCATACAATTAGAGCAAACATATATGTTACATGTATTAATATATTGAGTTTAGGTTTGTAAGGAGAAAAATAAATCAAATCTTGTGTAACAAAGCAGAAGGCCTTCCAAATGCTGTTTCTGAGCAGCCAAGTGATGTTTCTACAGCTTCTATGTCACATCTGCAAGTTTGCCAGCTGTTAAGTCATTCCTGCAACTTCAACATTTGTTCACATTTTCAGATGTTCAACATTTTTATGACCAGATGTAGGCTCTTAAATTTTATTGGAGAAAACATGCCTTCTCAAGTTGTGAAATATAATTTCTGGTTCATTTGTTAGGAAATAAAAATATCAGGTATACTCTTTATTGTATTTATACTAACTTAAATTCTGAGCCAAGTTATGTGGAGAACCACATAAACAATGTCAAGAACAGAGGGCTCCTTCAGCCTACAGGACTAGATTTTACCGGCTGCATGGATTCAAAGCAACTAAGACGTTACTGTTCATTAGCACATTTGAGGAAATGTAAATCTTGGCTGTTATCCTCAGATTTAAAAAGTTAAATAAGTAAAGATATTAGATACAATGATGAATAGTTATAAAAAAATTGGTAAATGAAGACAATTTTGAAATTGCATACAGTTTTGTTAGGCAGTCATATACATGCTAATCACCACACTTATTAATGGGCAGTGAACTGATAGCATCTGCTGAATGCCTACTTTATTCAGAACATTCTTTGCTGAGAAGAAGAAAAATTGCAAGAATAAAACATTAGAGGGTAAAGTCTTTTATTCATGATGAAATAAAAATACACATCCTTGATGATACTTACAGAATAAAAATATATCAAAAATTATAGATGAATGCACTACCTAATGAGTTTATAAATATTGATAGAAAAGAGAAGAAAAACTGCTGCCAGCAAGTATTGCTTTTAGAATGTCTCTCAGGGGGGACACATTTTTTTTCAGCTGGAGACAGAAGAACGTGATGTGGGTTGATTCTCAGTGCTAAGGTCCAGAGAGTAAGAAAGCTCAGGGCTGGGGTGCTACCACCTCCCGGCTTGAGGTAAGGTGTTTATAACTCCAATGATAATCTTTATTTTTGGATTAGGAGTAAATAAGATGATATATACATATATGAACAGTAAAGCTAAAAGCATATTTTTTTTAATGAAGAACAAATTTTATTTTAAAAATAGATCTCAGTAACAATGAAGTACCAAAAGCTGGTCATTGTAATAGAAAAACAAAAGGTAAGAGGAGTTTGCTTTACTTTTTTTCTGAAAATACAGAATTGCCACTATAATCACAACTCTCACTTGTAATTCATTATCTTTTAATATTTATTGTTCATTTATTACTCAAATGAGAGAAATTGAGTTTTTTAGGTATAGGGAATACTATATACAAAAGTGAAGAGGGAACAACCAGACTGTTACAAATGTTCAGTCAATTTTAAGTGATAGAAATAATTATTTTACACATACTATTTAATCACCTATATAATGTTCTTTGTATAATTCTAAATGCCTCTAAAATCTTTAAAATATTCATATACATCCAGAATTTCAAATATGACTATCCATGCTAACCTTTAACAATATGTTTATAATGAAAGAGTTTGTATCCCATACTATTCGTTATACTAAATAGCTAATCCCTATGCCTGGTATTCCAAGAAGCTCTGTATCTGATATCCATCCACACAGGCTCCTTGAATCCAAACATGTGGCCCTTAAGGAAGAAAAAAACCCTAATTTGAGGTAAACAGCCTTCAGTTCTTGGCTCAAATCACTCGGTAGATGCCACTGTTTCATGCAAAATAGGTAGCACTAAATGTTATTTGAGAACCACAAAACAAACAAACCAACATTTGTAAAGGTCACTGTATTAGTCACTTTCCTGTCACAAAATACCGACATCTTCAACATAAAGAGGTTTCTTAGACTCACTGTTCCAGTGGGTTCAGTTCAAAGTCAGCTGTCCCCAAGGCAGATCTAGCATGGTGGAAGAGCCTGGAGGAAGAGAGTTGGTCACTTGGTAGCAGCCAGTAAGCAGAGAGAGAAAGGAGGAGCAAGGGACAAGAATATGCCCTTCTGGGCCACCATATACCCCCAGTGACCTGTCTCCAACAAGGCCCACTTCCTCGCAACACATTCAGCTGTTTCCACTAAGTTTATCACTCACATGATCCAATCACCTTCCAAAAGCTCCACCTTCAGATACATGAGGCTTCTGGTGGGCATTTAAGATTTAAAACAATTACTCAACACACTTCTGGCTATAATATGGATATTCAACCATTGCTTTCTACTTTTAGAAAGAGCCAGAGTTTGTATCTACAACATTTTGTTTTAAACCTTTAATAGTGTGTTCCTTGATTAGTGTTTTCTATATTCAAATTCATTTAATATTCAAAATAGCAGGCACTAATTTTTTCCAATTTTACAAAAGAAAAACTGAGGTAGAGTGAACTAAAATACTTTGTCTAAGGTCAGGCATTTAGCAAATTGTCAAGCAGACAATTTAAATCTGGGACCATCAAGTTCCCCAAAGCTAAGGTTTCACTCACAAAGCTACAGAGCCTTGTTTATATCAGAAATATAGTATGGAGAGCACAGGTACACACTATGCATCTTTTCTCTGTTGGGGTTTTGTTTAAATATTAAGTTTTTGTAAAGCTTATAAACATTGAGCCCATAGAGATCTTCTGCAAACCTAGTCCCTTTTTCATAAGTCCTCACTGAGGGCATAAGAGTAAATGATTGCCCCGCCATGGCACTTGTCCTGATTACAAAGAAGTGACTGGTACCAAAATCTCTTGCTTGAATGCTCTTTCCATTCCACACTACTGCCTCTCTAGCTGTACAGGAAATAATACATCTTATTGTTAAAATCACATTTATGAAAAATTTATGGCGATACAATTCACACAAGATGCACCCTTAGAAAGTATATATTTCAATGGTTTCAGTATATTCCCAAAGTTTTACCATTGTCCTCACTATCTAATTCCAAAACATTTTATCACCAGAAAAAGAAATCTCATACCATGCCTATTAGCAGTCAAGTTTTATCTCTTCCTCCCCAACAACTGACAAACACCAAAATGCTACTTCCTATCTCTATGAATTGTCTATGCTGGGCATTTCACATAAAAAGAATCATACTACACGTAGCCTTGGTCTCTGGCTTCTTTCACTTTGCATAATATGTTCGAGGTTCATTCATGGTGTAGCATGTATCAGTATTTCATTCTTTTCTATTACTGAATAATATTCCACAGTGCAAATTGTATCATATCTGTTTATCTGCTTATCAGTTGACAACATTTGGGTTATCTCCACTTTTTGCTATTATAAGTAATCTGGCCATAAGCATTCATGCATAACCTTTTGTGTAAGTATGTATTTTTGGTTGTCTTGTCTTTGATTGTCTTAGCTCTATAAGTAGAATTGCTAGACTTGCTTGGTCATAACTATGTCTAATGTTTTGAGGTAGTGTAACAGTTTTTCAAAATGGCTATATATAATATATATAAAGTATATATTTGCTAGCAATGTGTTTAAATTTCTCTGCATCTCATCCTTGCTTTGATTGCTGTCCAACTTTTTATTATAAGCATCCCAGTGATTGTGAAATGGTATCTCCCTGTGGGATTAATTTTCATATCTTTAATAACTAATGATGGTAAACATCTTGTCATGTGCATTTACATACTTTTGGAGAAAAGTATATTTAAATCTTCTATTTTAAAATTGGATTATTTGTCCTTTTTGTTGAGTTGTAAAGTTCTATTTCTGAATACCAAACTTATCAGATACATTATTTATAAATATTTTCTTCCATTCTATGAATTTTCTTTTCATTTCCTTGATAGTGTCCTTTAAAGCATTAGTTTTTGCTTTTAATGAAATCTAATTTATCTGTTTTTCTTTGTTGTTTTAAATGCCAATTGTAAAAAAATTGCCTGATCCAAAGTCAAGAGGATCTATACTTATGTTTTCTTCTAAGAGTTTTACAGTTTTATATTTAGGTCTTTGACCATTCTGAATCAATTGTGTATATCTTATGATGTAAGGATTCAACTTCATCCTGCTGCATATGAATACTGTTCACTTACCATTAGTTGAATTGAATTGAATAGTCATGGCATCTTGTTGACACATTCTCTCATATATTGAACTAAATACCTATTTTTAATGAATAAACTGAGTCAGTTGTTAGTTGCATTGTTTTCTTAAGTGATGTGACTATAACAATATCTCTATTGTTTGATTCACAAAATTAAGGATAATATTTTATTATAGTATCATTTAAAATGTATAATATTTCATGTGATTTTATTAGATTCACCTCTGCCTGCTCCTGGGGCTCCACCCAGGCTATAGTATTGAGAGAGAAAAGATACAATATGTAAAGGTAGAACTTCTTATGGAATGTACATCACAAGACATGAAAGTGTATGGTGTATGCTGAAGATGATGTATAGCTAAAGGAATTGAAAATAGAGCATATGTTGAACTGAAAATCAATTTGAGAGAATATAATGGAGTACATTGTGACAGGTGTTAATATTATCCTCAAAAAGAATAAATGAAGCTATAGAATTTTAAAAAATATATATTTTAAAACTAAAGACAGAGATCTAGATCACCCAATCTCTGAATAAACTGCTTAATTTTAAAGCTTTACATAAAGCTGAAGTTACTGTGAGTCCTTTGAGGCTAACAGATCTGAGTTCAAATCTTGACTTCATTAACTACTGTTTTATAACATGGCAAGTTCTTCATCTGAGAACTAAGTTAATGTGAGAATTAAATAAAATAATTAAAATATTTTTATTAAACTATTAAAATATTTAACAAAATTACTGGTACATTACCTATAAATAAGTAAAAAATTACATTTCAGTTAAAAATAAATGATAATGGTAATTATTCATTCATTTATGAACTCATGTATCCAATCACTCATTCATTCAGGAAAAATTTATCAAGTGCCTATAGAATGTTAAAGTTAATGAGGGCTAGGGATTTAGCTCAGTGGTATAAGCCCCTACCTGGCAAGTTCAAGGTTTTAAGTTCTATCCCAAGTAAAAAAAAAAAAAAAAAAAGTTAATGAGTAAACTGAATGAAGAAGCTATTAATTATATACAGCGTAGTTTGTAGTGGGGATCACAGCCAATAAATCAATAAATATATAACAGTTTCAAGTAGGGGTAAAAGTAGAAGAAGAAAAATAAAGCAGATTTTAGAGGTAAGATACAAAGGTGTATTTAAGAAGAGCTCTAGATGAAAGGAGAAATGACTGGAAATGTTGGCCTTTTCTTCATGTATTTATTATCTATTCCAACTTCTTCCTCTTATAAGTGTCAGTTCTTTTCAGTTATATATTTTTATTGGATCTTTTATTTTGAAGCATCTGATGTTTTTCAGGTTTTTTTTATATATAGTTTAGACATTAGTACTCTGTTGGAGGAGTAGCTACCAAAAATGTTTTCCCATTCTATAGGTTCTCTTCAATCTGTAGGTTGTTTCCTTTGCTTTACAGAAGTTTCTTGATTTTTTGTAATCCTATTTGCTGATTCTTGATGTTATTTCTTGTGCAATTATGGTATGTTCAAAAAGTTCTTACCTGTGCTTATGTTTTCAAAGACCTATTTTATCTTTTAGAAGATTTTATTTTATTTTATTTTCCACTGGGAAAAAAGACAATTTTTATTGTATACATCTTTGGAATGTCTGAATTTTCATTTTACATATATATATATATATATACATATATATTATACATATATTGCTTTTCCAATTAAAAGACAGTAAACACAACAAAATTAATAAAATTATATCCATTTTAACTCATATTAAAATAATATGGTATAGTGTGAATAATGTAATTAAACAAAGGAGTAGAAGTATATTAGATTTAATCAAGTCCAGAGGCATTCAACAATTTTAAATTGTTTATGAGCCATCCCAGGAAATACATTTTATATTGCCTCTTAGTATGCATAAACAGCAAGACACTGATTTAATAACAAGTTCCATTCTGGGAGAATGTTTGTAACTTAGATTTGCTCTAAGTCTGATAAAGTGACTTCATTGGCACAGCAGACTTCACGTGCCCCATGATTTTGTCCTTGTTTAGAATCGTGCCAGTGGTTGAATGATTCATGTTATAAGAACAAGTGATGTCTACCATCTTTTCACTTTGGTCCAGTCTCTCAACTGTGTTCACTTTGGTTTCCATGGTTATCACTTGGTGCATCCTAGCAGTCTCCGCCACATCACCACTGCTTTTCCTCTTGCTTCCAGACATCCTGGGCTCTGGTTGAACACTGTACTGCTGTTCATTATCACATTGTACAGTCAACACACAGCACCACAACTGCCACAATGTCCAGCAGACACAGGAGCTGCTTCTGTGATTTGTTCATATTTATGAATGTTCCTAATACGAGATTTGTTTGTATCTGTGAAAGTTTGCAACTTGAGTGTTCATAAATCAGGGACTTACTGCATAAACATACAACTAACATAAAAGTTTTGCAAACCAGTATTTGTCATTGTTACCTAGGATCATCAAGCATAATAAAATTGAACAAAACAGTACAGAACAAAACCAATAAAAACAAAATATTGGAGACATTATAGGACTTTAAAAGAGGATAATAGTCAAACCAGAATGGGTATCATAGCGAACCTTATTTTCAAAGTAGTTGCCTATATCCTCAGACTTGATACTATCAAACAAAACAGATTCTAATAAAATCAGTCAAAAAAAAAAAGACAGTGAAAGCAATACAGGGCTTCAAACCAAGTTAACAGGAAACCAAAAACGGTTACCATAGTGTACCCTGCTATCTTTGAAACAGTTGTCCATACCATCAAATCTAGTACAAGTAGACAAACTGAAACAGAATATAACCAAATTAAACAGAGCAATAAAAACAACATGGGTTTCAAATCATGATACAAGATTAACAATGTTCACTGACTTCCCTTTTTAGAAAATTCCTCCCCTTTCACTTTCACAGGGTACATTGTACATTTTGTATCCCACTAACTCCTTTAGCTTTTAAATTAGGGAGGCACGCCCCCTATTCACCTAAGTGATTCTGAACCTTTTTACCCCTGAGCATGATCTCAAGTTGTATCCATTTACCTACAAGAACCTCAAGGTTTTCCTTCCTTATAGTACTTCTCCATTGTATCAAAGTGTCATGTCTTTTCAACCAATCTGCAGCTGATGGGCAAGCTACTCCCAGTTTTTTCTGGTTCCCTGTCACATAGAGCATTGTTTTCTCATCTTTGACTTTCAGTCTGAAAACCCTCTTTCAGGTTATGTTTCTTAGATAGAGCATCTTGATGGACCCTATCTCCTGATCCACTCTGCCTGTGTTTCTTTTTATTGGTATTTCGAGCCCATCCATATTAGTGATTATGGCCAACTTTCTCTGCCTCATCTCTGCCATGCTATTTTTCCTTCATTAGTTGTCTACTTTTCCCCTTCATTCCACTGTCTTCCCTGTTCAGTGAGCCCCTATACCCCTGTTCTTGAAACCATGTCTTTTTTTCTCTCTGTCTAGAATGTACTTCAGTTCTTTTTGTAGGGCTGATTTGGTAGTCATGAACTCCCCCAGTTCCTCTTTGTCATGGAAGCATCTTGTTTCTCCATTAATTTTGAGAGGTAGTTTTGCAGGGTGCATCAATCTGGGTTGGAGGTTATTTTCTTTCAGGACTTGGAATAGTTCACTCCAAGCTCTTCTTGATTTGATGGTTTGTTTTGAGAAGTCTGTCATGATTCTGATGGATTTTCCTTTATAGGTGATCTGTTTCTTTTCTCTGACAGCTTTTAATGTTTTGTTCTTGTGTTGAATTTCTGGAATCTTGATTATTATATGTCTAGGTGTAGATATATTTTGGTTATAGCTGGCTGGAGTTCTGTATGCCTCATATATCTGAATATCATTTCCTTTTCCTATGCTTGGGAAATTTTCTTTAATTATTTCTGTAAATAACCTTTGTATTTCATTTGTGCTTACCCCTGCTTCTTCACTCACATCTTTTATTTGTAAGTTATAGATCCTCTTGTCATCTTGTAGCCTTTGTATTGTTACTTCCTGGTTCCTTGTTATTTTTAAGAGATCTTTCCTCTCGTGATCACAAGTTACAAACCTGTCTTCAAGGTTTGATAGTCTATCTTTAGTTTCTTTCAAGCAGTTTTACCAGCTTTCAGTGGAGTTTTTGATTTCCTGGTAATCTCTTTGATGTTTCATATATTCTAAATTTTTTTTATATTCTTCATTGAAGGTTTCCCTCCTTTTTCTGTGCTCCTCTATTCTTCCATCTGTGTCTTCTTTAGAGGTGCTTAGCAATTCTTTTATTATGTCTCTTATATCTTCCTTTACTTGTAATAGTATTTCTGTTTTAAGTTCTTTTATAGCTTCACGAAGTTGTTTCTTTATGTCAGTTGCTGTTACTTCAGAAACTGCAGGTGTGCGACTCCCTATCTCTTTTGTGTTTATATATCTCCTGCACCAGTATTGCTTGGATTGGAGGCCAGAGACTGCCTTTTGCTTCTTTCTCTTGTCATGTTCCTGGTTTCTTCCAGACAAGTGGGTAGTGGGGTCCCTGGCACTTCCTGTATTGGTTATAATTACTCTGAAGTGTGCTGACTAGGGATTTCTGCTCTTTGCTTCTTTTCACAATCTACTGGTGACTACTGGAGTATAAGCAGGGGAAGGGCAGGCTGGGGCCTCCCTACTGAGCTGGTTAACCACAGGGAGTCTTTATGACGTTAGTGTGTGTTAGACAGGTGGGGTTGGTTAGGGATAGCTTTAGGGAAAACTCGGCATTGGCTATTGGACTGCACACAGGGGAAGGACTCAGTCCAAGCAATTTTCACCAATCTATTTTGTGCTCAAAATGGCTGAATGAAGCCAGTGCAGTTCTGGTTCTGAGTTTATCCTGCCCAACTCCAAAATGGCACCCAGCATCTGGGCTGTTTCTCTCAGAGAGGCTGTTTACTGCTTACTGTTCTGCCATCTTCCAGTTTACTTCCAGATTTTATTTTAATATCTAGGTCTTTTATCCATTTTGGTTTTATTTTGGTATATAGTGATAAATATGAGTCTAAATTTATTCTTCATGTGTATAAACAATTTGCCTAGCTATCTTTCCTCCAGTGTATGTTTTTGGTGCTTTTATCAATGATCAGATGACTTAATGTGCCTGGACTTGTTTCTGTGTCTTCTGTTTCATGCTGGTTTTTTACTTCACTGTAGCTTTTTAATATAGCTTGAAATTTGGGACTATGAGCTTCCTATTTTGTTTTTGTTGCTAGGATTATTTTTGCTATTCTGGATCTTTTCTGGTTCCACACAGATTTTAAGGTTGTTTTCTAGTTCTGTGAGGAATGCAGTTGGTATTTTGGTTGAAATTGCATTAAATCTATATATCAGTTTTAGTAGTGTGGCTATTTTTTCTGTATTAGTTCTGCCTAACCAGGAACAGAGGATAATCTTCTATTTTCTGATATCATTTGTGATTTCTTTTTTCAGAGTATGTTAGTTTTCACTGTGGAAGTCCTTTGCTTCCTTGGTTAAGTCAATTTCTGAATATTAAATGTTTCTTGAAGCTATTATAAATGGCATTGTTTTCATAATACTTTTAGTAAGTTTATTATTGTTGTATAGGAATGTAATTGGGTTTTATGTGTTGATTTTGTATCCTGCTATCTTGCTAAATTTGTTTATTAGTTTTAAAAGTCTCAGTAGAAAATTTTGGATCATCTATATAAAGGATCATGTTACCTGCAAATAATGATAGTTTGACCTCTTCATTTCCTATCTGTATCTTTTTAATTTCTTTATCTTTCCTGATTTTTCTGGCTAATGTTTAAAGTACTATACTGAACAGGAGTGGTGACAGTGGACATCCTTGTCTGGTACCTAAATTCAAAGGGAAGACTGTGAGCTTTCCTCAATTTAATTTGATGTTGGCAGTGGGCTTGTTATAATGGCTTTTATCATATTGAGATGAAGTCCTTTATAATTTGTTTTTCAGGGTCTTTATCATTAATAAATGTTGAATTTATCTGCATCAGTTGAGATGATCATATGATTTTTGTCCTTGCTTCTGTTTATGTGATATATTAAATTTATTGATTTGTGTATGTTGAACCATCCTTGCATCTCTGGGATGAAGACTACTTGGTCATGATCTATGATATTTTTTATGATTTATTGCATTCTTCTTGGCAGTATCTTATTGAGGACTTTTGTGTCTACATTTTTTTAAAAAGAGATTGGCCTGTTATCTTTGTTAGATGGCTCCTTGTCTGGTTTTGCAATCAAGGTAATACTAGATTCCAGGAATGAGTTTGGAAGTACTCCTTCCTTTTCAATTTTATTGAAGAATTTGAGGAGTATTGGTGTTAGATCTTCACTGAAGTTCTTGTGGAATTCAGCAGTGGATCTGTTAAGTTCTGGAATTTCCTTAGCTGGTAGGTTTTTAATACTACCTCAATTTCATTGCCTGTTTTTATACTTTTTTGATTCAATTTTTGTAATTAATATATCTCTAGAAATGTAATCATTTCATCTAGTTTCTCTCATTAGTTGGAATATAAAGCTTTCTAGTATTTACTAAAAATTTTTTGGATTTTGGTGGTGTCCATTGTGATTTTGCCTTTTTAGTTTCTAATTGCACTGATATGGGTCTTTCTTCTCTAAAACAACACTGAGAATCTATCTTACTCCAGAAAGAATAGCTGCCATGAAAAAACAGCAAATAATAACAACTGCTTTTATGGCTTTGGATCAGAGGATACACCCTTCTACATTGTTGATGGAAGTGTGAACCAGTACAACCACTTTAAAAATCAATATGAAGATTCCTCAAAAAATTAAAAATAGAAATTTCCATTTGACCCAGCTACTCCCTTTCTATATTTATTCCCCCAAAAGTTATAGATATCACACTACATTAATAAATCATAGTCATGTTTCTAGCAGCACAATTCACAGTGACTAAATCTTGGGAGGATTCTACATACCCACCAATAGATAAATGCATAAGGCAAAAGTGGCATTTATGCATAATGGGTTACTACTTTGTCATAAAGAAGGATAATTTGGAGTCATTTGTTATAAAATGGATCCACCTTGATACCATAATGTTAAGTGAAATAAAATCAGACACATAAGCTTAAATGTTAGCATAAATTATAAATAACTTTAAAACCAAAAGAAAAGATAGGCAATAGGAAGGGATTCTTGAGATGGAAGAAAAAGGGAGGGAATAGAGAGTGTTATGGTTTAGGCCTAAAATGTCCCTCAAAGTTTCATGCACTAAGAGGTACAGCTGTTGGAAGGTAATGGAGCTATGGGGGTGGTAAGATAGGCTTGGTGTTAGAAGGTGAAGTTTGATGGGTGGATGGATACACATCAGTAGGGGTTTAGAGTGGAAGGGTTTATCTGCTGCCCCATCTTCTCCTTTTATGCTCTCTGCTTCCTGTGTGCCATGCCATGCCATGTACGCCAGTCTCTTTGGCTGTGTCCCTGTATCATGCCAGCCTTGTCTGAAGCCAGTCAACTATGGACTGCAATGTGAGCCAAAATAAATATCTTTTCCTTTAAGTCGCAGATTTCAAGTATTATGTCTCAGCAAAAAGGAAAGTAACTAAAACAGAGGGAAGGGGGAATAAAAACATTAAGACAATTTACAGAAACCTACTCTTTACCATAAATGTCCTATTTCTATGCATAGTAATAAATAAATAAATAAATAAATAAATAAATAAATAAATAGATAAGTACAAATAAAATAAAAATCTTTGAAATATTTTTTAAAAAAAAGAAAGGAGGAAATGATCCTGTAAATCAGGAGCATGGAGTGTTTCCAACAAAGAGAGTTTGGGGAATTGAAATAGGAGCAGGAATGGAAGGTAGTGAGACTATTGAAGTAGTCAGTAGGTATGTGTAATAGCTTGAAGCATGGGGTAATGAGAAGAGATGTGATTAGAGTTCATTTAGAATACAAATCATCAGGTCCTTGCTGGTGGATTAGTTCTAGGATGACTCCTCAAGATTTTATGAATGGAAGAGTATGAGAGAAAGCACCATTTAAGAAGATGAAGATATCTACAGAAGAGCATGTTGGATTGGATGGGCACAAGGTGCCATTGGGGACTTGATAAAGATCCTGTGGAGACAGCCGGTCACTAAGATATGAGGATTGAGTTCAGACAAGAAAACAGAGCTGAAGACATAATTTGAGGAATCATCAGGTTATGTTTAGAGTTTAAAGTCAGGGTTGGAAGAGTTTATAAATATATACTTATAAATAAGTATATATTGAAAAGAGAGGGAAGAGGGATATAGAGTGAGCTCTGAGGCACTCAACAAGGGAATGTTTAAGGGAAGTAAGTCACCATGGAAAGTGAAGTAACAGGAAAAATCAGGGGAGCATAATATCCCAGGAAACAAATTCAGGAAAAGTTGATCAAGTTGTCATAAATTTCCGAGTCCCAGAAAGATACAGACCAAAAGATTATCATTGAACAGGAAAGATGGAGATCATTGGTGATCTTCACAAATGTGATTGTCTGACAAAATGGGTTTGTGATAGAGAGGGAGGTGAAGTCCCAATTAGAGGCTACAGTATATGTTCACTATGACATAAACACTATGACAGCTTGTGAGATCCAATTCAGAGGCAACACAGTAGACTGAAAATAAATAAATAAAAGAACAGCCCAATCTGAGAAACTTGAGTTCAGCAGAATCTCCCGCAAATTTTAGTTTACTGGTTTTATTTATAAACTGAACCAAAATTGCTGTTCTGTATTTGCGTATTACAGACACATCCATATGCTTTTTAACTGCGTGACTGGGAAGATTCACAAAAGGAAAATTCATTTCTGTGTTTTGGGAGCTTTTTCAGTAAAAGAAAAGCTGAAGGCATTTTTCTGATAGAGTCATATATAAAATATAGGGATGTCAGAAGGCTGCTTACAGGAAATAGATTAGGTTGGAGATAAAATGCAAAGACCCCTAAAATAAATGTGATATTTCTTTAATCATTACACGATTTTAAAAGGAAAATTATATGTTGCAATATTTATTTCACAATGCTCACACTGCATTTTGAGAGCTCAGTGTTCCTATGGGTCTTAATTTAAAAGCAGCCACACTTTCTACCTAGAAGAACTGTATTAACCACAGTTCCCAAAATGCTGCTCCAGGATGGTACTCTGATGGAACTGACAGAGAGAATGTCATGTAGGATTTCCAAATGATATTTTTTTATGTATCCATGAGATCTTGGCCTTTCTACTTTTAAATGTTTAAAATGTGTGTTGTTTTAATTAGATGATGGTAGTCGTGTTGAATGCTCTGACTTAGGAAAACTAAAAGCTAAACTTTAATTGCATTCCAAACTTTGAAGTTATTCCATACCTATAAAAATTCTGATATCTGGAATTATTTGTTTCAATATACACTGACTTTTAGATTTTAATCTATAAAATATTGGTTCATTTAATTATTAAGTTATTAGAAAGTGTTTCTAAATACCATTGCTGTTAATAGATGTCTTATTGCCAAGCAGTGGTCTGTACATGTAATTAGATTGCTGTCATGTGATTCCTTAAAAATTGTATCTTTACACATACGCAATGTGAAGACTGACATATGCAAAAACATTCATAGTTGTGCTAATTAATTTCAACTCTTAACTTCTATTGAAAGAGGTTGACCAGATGATACAGATCAGATCACACTATTTCTGCAAATCCTACTCAGTTCAGTGGCAGGATTTGATGAATTGGATGAAGGAAAATGAGATCTTTGTCAGATTTCCATGTTCTAGATCAAATTTATACAATTTTCATTTCACATTTGTGGTATAAATACAAATGTTCAAAGAGAATTGTGATATAAAGGCAAATGTGCAAAGAGAATTACGTTTTAAGTAGCATGAGCTACTTTTAGTTCATATCAACGAAAGATGAACATATGTTTAATCTTAATACAATATTTTAGAAAGTATTTTGTTTCTTCCCAAGCATATTATAGACACATTATCCACATCTTGTTTAAATATCAATAACAATCAATGAAAAGGTGGGTGCTCCTAAACTCTTTTTTAAAAAGTATTTGTGCATCATTTGTTTTAGTACCCACCCTACAGCTTTAGTAATTCTTAGTCAATCATGTATATAGGTGTTACACCTATAAAAGATGTATTTCCTGGTATCAATTCCTTGCTTATGTCATATTGGGAAGATTCACGGGCAGTACTTGGGAAAGTGCTAATTTTGCTGTCCTGACAAACTTGACTTTATCACTTAGTTTTCTCATCCTCTCTTTTTCTATAGCAAAGGGATAATATTAAGCTTAGGTGTTTAGTTGTACTACTGATTGTTATAAGAATTAAGTAAGATACTGTGTTTATTTATCAAATATTTACTAAATATATATAAACAAAAATTCTTAGTAAAGAGCTTGAAGCATGGTAATTACTTAATTAAATCACAATTGTTTCTGATCTCCTTCCATAAAGCTTTATGCTAGCATCCCTATCTTGGTGATAGTCTAAACTTTCTCCCTTGTTTATGACTCCAAATAATTGTCAGTGCTTGGGAATTACTGTTATTCCTTGCCTGTTTTGTCTGTTGCCCTTGAATTAGTCATCATTCTTCTGTTATTCCTGTTTATGTTGGTTGTATAACTACCTGTCAAGTTCTTATCCCTCAGAATGAGCATGCGCTAATATTTCCTGTAATTAGATTGCTGCCATGTGGTTCCTTAAAAATTGGATATAGTTATGAAACTTCTTCATAGGGTAATACTCTTCTTTTTCTACAAGCAGATATCTCTAGCAGTGCATTTATATTTTTTTTATTTCTCAAAAATTATATTTTTAAATATACTTTTTTGGATGCCCATGTGTCTTTATTTATATATGTTTCCAGACAACGTATAATGTTTAAAAATACCCAACATAAAAATTGGTCATTTTACAAAGGTGTTCAAAAGCAAATTATGAGCTGTGTTCAGAACTTCAGTTCATTAAGGACCCAAGTATTTTGGAGCTCACTATAATTGACATAAAATTGTTATTACCTAGTAAGCCTATAATTACTTTTAAGACTTTGAGTAGACCCCTCTTAAATCTGTCTCAACCAATGGATCACTCTTCATAAAATTTTTGTTTATTATTACACATTTGTTGTTACTTTGATCTGAATGAGATGTTCCACAATAACATTGTCTCTGAATCCAACAACAGATATTTGCCTACTTATTCCTCAGAGGTTTTGTTTGTTTGGATTGGCAGTGGAAAGCCATGTTGTCACATGTCTGCTCAACTAAGTTAATATTACCATCTACATTGATTCATTTGAAAATAATGTCTGTATACCAAAAAGCATTACATGTATCAGCGAGTATTCATGCAAAAAAGTTGAGAACTAACAAATTTTATTTCTCCTTTTTTTCATGACACCATCACCTGACTTTTACCTGTATCCTGAGTCAAGCACAAATTCTAAGACAGAACCACAGAGAACCAAAGGGAAAAAGGATGGAGTAGGGTGGGGAGAAAGTTGAGAGAAAGAGCAGAGGAATAGAAAACACAGCTCTTCCTTTCTCAAGATAGGAAGTTAGGCACAGCATTTCAATCTGAAAGACTAGCTTCCCATCTAAGTGGCATCTAGAACCTAAGATTGATATTCTGAAAAGGGGATGGAGGGCATTGTGCTTTCTCTGTAAGGAAAAATGTATTGTTTCTCTTTGATAAATGCATGAACTTAAATGCAAAACCTCATATTTTAAAGTCATAGCACAGGAAACCATAAGATACACACTAAAGTCATTTTGTTAATTAGAAGTTATTACAGCTTTTATATATGTTTTTCAAGGTCAAATATGGATGTTTTATGTAGTAGTTCCAACACAATTTTTTCAAGAACAACCATTTGCTATAATAAGAACCAGACAAATCCTATTTTTTTTTCTTATAATAAGAGCATTGTTTTTCAGGAATTCACAGTCATAACACTTTTACTTCAAAACACAAATTTATAAGATTAACTTATATACATGCAAAAGAAGCATAATCTAAACCATGTTTCTTGCCTACCAAATTACAGTACTTCCACCTAAAAGGAGAGGCCCTCTCTTGTGTCATGGCTCTCTGCTGTCTCCATACCTACCTTGTATATTTAAACCTTTGAGCCTTTACAATTTCATCTTTGTATTTCAGTCTAAAAGGCATTCACCATTTTTCTTTTTAGCAAATAGAGAAATGAGTAACTTCAAACAAGAAGTGATAAGAAACTTTATTTTTTGCCTTACATCTTTAAGTCATAGTATGAGACAGATTTTTTAAAATATCCATTTTATAGTCAGGAAAGAGAAGCTTAGAAAGGTTAAGTAGACCACCCAGGAGCACAGCCAGCAAATTATTGAACTGGGATTTTAACCATTTCTTCCCTACATTCTATGTACTTTCTATAACCTTTCTATTACATTTCTCTCTGAGAAGTAGTAATACACGAAGAGTAGGAGGGGAAACCATTATCCCCTAATATGTTTGGGGTAAAATAAGAAAGTGATCTATTTTCAAGAAACTCAGAATATTAGTGATACTTCATGAATGCTCACATTCATTTCATTTGTTATTCCTTATTATGAAAGAAGTAGAGCCAGCAATGCAAGTTTACTATCACAGGAGAATTGCCAGTGTTTTAATAACCTCCCCTGCTACACTGCCTTCAGTGATGTAATGACTATTATTTGTCAGACTGTACAGATATACTAAATTACAACCTAGAAAAGTATGTGGCTTTCCTCTACTGAGAAAGAGGTTGAAAGGAGCAAAATATTCTAATGTAATCCCAGGAACATTTAAAAAGTATATTTTCCTCTTGTAATCTCATAATGAATTTCTTCCTTGTGATCTTATATTTAACCAATTTATACCTGGAAGAACCACCACCAAAGAGAAATTAGAATTGTCTATGCATCCAAAAGGGGTCAGCAACATTGTTTCTCAAAAATTAAATGAGCAGCAGCTGCCTGCTGCTACCTAGACTTGAAAGCCTAGAAGAGCAACTGCAGGGCTGGGTGGGAGGTGCGTTTTACCGACAGAGCACTTGCCTGGCATGTGAGAAGCCCAGGTTTGATCCCAAACACGGTAAAAAAAAAATTAAGTAAAAATTGAAAACAGCTCCACCAAGTAGGATTATCTATTCATACAACTGTCCAGAGAAATCCTTATTTTTCTGTGTATGCACCTCTTTATTCCCCTTAGATAAGTATAATGTGAATAGATCATACATGTAGTTTATTCTAAAAGTGCAAGTTTTCTTTAGGCAGCGCTTACTGCTAACATTTTTTAACCCGGGCATTACAGCATAGGTTTAACAATTCTTGATCAATATTAAGTCTATCAACACTATATTACATGGGAAGCATATTCAGAGAGATCTCAGGGCTATAGCTGATATTTAAAACTATCTTCTACTACACATCCTGTGTTCCTGTTGCCTCTGGTTAGCACGTCAGCAGGCCTCAGTTCCTTCCCTGGTGGGATGACACATACCTTCATTCCTGAAGCCTTTGGACCATTGGTCATGCTCTCTGGATTAGGTTCTTGTAGTTTCTCACTGACCTTAATAACAGGGCATGGTAATACTAGATGGAAATCTCAGGATTTCTTAAACTCAAGCTGTATTCTTCCTTTCCTCCATTGTGGACCAATAATCCAATTTCCCCCTTGACAGTCTGGGTCAATCACCCCTGCCAACACCTTAAATTCCTTTTTAGGTTATTTACTTAGAGGCATGAGGAACCCAAAATGACCAAGGGGAACATCTTAACTTCCAGTTCAATGGAATGAGTGCTGTGCTTCCTGGTACAAGCCTTCCTCACTCTGAAACTAAGACTTCAAAGCCAAAAGAACATAAGGTCACAGGAACAGGAAGCAAAAATTTTTTTGTGGAACCCTGGGGGTAATAGTACGTGGTACCATTCCCCCTTGTATTCCTTGATTACTGGACTATTGAGTCCTGGCCATGGAAAATGTAGTACCATGTAGATGCTGGTTCAAAGCATATACAACCTATTGAAAAACCTTGCCCCAGTCCTGCAAGGTATTGTCACCTAGTTGGCACTGTAACTGCATCTTCAAAAAGCCATTCCGTTTTTCTGACAATCCAGTAGTTTTTGGATAGTGAAGAGCATGGTAAAAATGATGAATTTCATGAACACTTCTTTGCCATAAAATGTATTCCTTGGTCAAAGGTTGATCTGTGTGGAGTTCCATGATGGTGCATAAGACATTTTGTAAGTCCATGGATGGTAGTTTTGGCAGAAGCATTATGTGCAGGGGTGCCAAACCCATATCCAGTGTGGTGCTGATTCAATAAGTTGGGAGTTCCTTACTTAAATTGATAAATTAACTATCACAGTCATTGAAATTTCAATACTACTAACGATGATGATGGTAGTTAATATATACTGAGCAAACGACATGTACAGACATAGATATGTTTTAAATACCTTATCTCATTTAATATTATAAGAACCCTGTGATAAATTTGGTTGCCATTACTATCCCCAGTTTAGAGAAAAGGGAAATGATGGACAGGAAAAGTAAACTGCGTGCTCAAGATTTCAGTTTATCCACAGAGGAAGCAGAAAGCCTGTTAACAGGCTTTCTGGTGACACTATAGCACTGGTAGTTGATATCATTTCAAGTCACATAAGATTAGAAGTCTTATAAGATTTCCTGTGGCTCTGGGGTCCTAGATAAGGTCTACAAGGTTCTAGTATGAAAACTTCCTCACCAAGTATCAACTGAATAATGGCTCACCTACAGAACGCCTCTTTTTGCAAATTTTGTGTGTGTGTGTGTGTGTGTGTGTGTGGTACTGGGAGTTGAACCCATGGCCTTATGCATGCTTTTTGAAGGTTCACTGTACATATCATCATTTTGCTTCTCCAGGTTTCAGCAACCATCAAACTCCTCTGCAAATCCTTTGCATGCAGTGTACATTCTAGTGCCAGAATTCATGGTATTAAATTCTAGTATGCAATAAATCATGCTTTGTGTGACTTCTGCCTCTTTTAGGAATGTACCCGGTAATTACTGCTGCTTTTATCAATCAAAAATTCTAATTATTTATTGAAACCTACTCTGTATTAGAGCTTGTATATAGTGCAAAATATGTATCATTATTATTGTTTATTTTGCAGATGAGAATACTAAAACTAAGAGAGATAGAAGTGAAGTGTGGAGTCATCCCATCAATAAGAGGTGCCCAGACAGAATCTAAATTACACTGGGCCTCAAGCTTTGCTCTGTCTACTATGTCACGCTTTGTGTCTGAGAGAGGTATGATGCTGGCTCAGAGATGTGCATGGCATATCAAGGGTTTCAGGTTTTTAACACAAGAAGAGGAAAATATGCTGCAAAGCATTACAAAATGAAATGCTCCATGCACCTGTTACAAATAAGTGTCATGAGAACACAGAGAAGAGGGGGTGATGTGTATAGGAGTGACCTGGAAGGCTTCCCAGGGAAGGGGCGTGTGAGTCGGCTTTTAAAAAATGGGTAGGAACTAAAGGAGTGAGAAGAGAGTTTTGTGGGCAGTGGAGTCCAAGAAGACTCTGTTTTGTTGCATTCATAAACAATTTCAAGGGTTTTTAAGGCAACAAGGTTGTCCACCATGATACGCCTTTAATGCTAGACTTGAGAATTTCTACTTTATCCTTTCATCAGTGGAAAAATGTCTCCATTTTTTAAAATATAACATATCCTGTAGAAGGACTCATATATCAGAATTATACTTTAGAAGCCAAATCTGACAAACTATAAATGTGAACGATTATAGCAGAAAGACTGAATAGTGGCTTTGCAGGAAGACTGCAAAATAAGAAAAACGTAGAAACGAGCTTATAGGCTATTTTTAGTATTAAGTGAGATATATACATAAAGCACCCAGAGTGAGGTGTGGCACCAAAGCGTTCCAATAAGTTACCTATCATTACTTCAGAATTCTAGCTGTGAGACTGAATGACTCTAAATTCCACACTTTCTTACATTTAATAACTATTATAGCCAATCTTCACTTAGAATCTTTTAGTCCAGTATCGGACACTTGGAAGGTGCTTTTCATCAGGTTTTCTTGTTGACGTCATCTTCATTTTCCTCTCCTGCTCTTACTCTCAGAGCAGAATAGTGATTTTACTGTGATGTTGTCTTGTTGATTTGTAGCAGCCTTTCATCTTTTTTTTTTTTTTTGTCTTTTTCTTTCTGGTATTGACAGTTGAACCCAGGGCTTTTTACACTACACCTCTATCCCCCCCCCACTTTTTTTGTATTTTTTTATTTTGAAGTATGGTCTCACTAATTTGCCAAGCTGGGCTCAGATTTATAATCCTGCTTCGGCCTCCCAGAGTGCTGGGATTACAAGCATGCACTGCCACTCCCGGCCCTCTTGCCTTTCACTTTTCCTCTAGTTAATACATGAGAAGTCTTCCTGAGCATGTCTTTACTTGTGGGCACAACTATGAAGGAAAGGTAAAATTTTGACAATGATATAAAAATTAATGGAGGAATCCAGGTTTTCTAAGAAGAAAATGTCAACATAGTATTTCCCTAGAGGAAAACTTCATTGAGAACGAAATTTGTATTACACTAGCGTTGAATTGTAAGTTGAGAATTAACTTACAAAACCAGAAACCATATTTAACATCTTAATTATGACAAGAGCCAAAGCCAAAATAGGAGAAAAAAAAGACAATGTGGTGGGAAAGAGGAAGGGTAAAGCAACCGTCAGAGCCCTATGTCGCCGGGCTTCTTCCTCATATATGATATGAAGCCATTGTTTTGAATCACCTCCTTGCTCAGGCATGAGGAATAAACACTTAGCTGTCAAATAAGCACCCTGCCAAAATAGCACAGTACAGGGATGATAGAGGCTACAAGGGTCTTGTCTTTCCAAGTTACAAGAACAAAATTGCATCAATCATTATATACCTTTAAAATAAACTTGCTCAATAAAAGAAGCCTTTATTCTACTCAAGCAATCACAGAATGAGGGTTGACTGTATTTTGGGGTCATAAAATACTCTCCAAAGAACATTTTCAGTATATTTGGTGCACATAGAGTTGGTATATATCATGTTGGTCATTTCATGAAATCGTAAACTCTTAAATTGGAAGGGGTCATCTCCAACAACTATGTCATTTCCCTTATTATTGACCATACTAAAATTTAAAACTTCTAAGGATTAGAACACTGTAACTATTTGTGACAGACCAGTCTATGTTTCTATTTTGAACTTGCTTCAAATTCTCACTTACATTGTGAGTGAGACCCTCTGGATTAGGCTAGGGAAAGAAGGAACCACCTTTGAGTTTTCTAAAGCCTTCACATACATAATCTAATTCACCCTCAGGAAACCTTCATGAGTCTGACCTTAGTTTTACAGATGAGAAATCTGAGATGCAGAAAAATCAAATCACTTTATTTGTCCATGTTTGTGTGATTAATATCTAACAGAGACTACTTTGAGTAAAAGTCAAATTAACCCCAAGATCACAGTTCTAGATGTTTTAAATCTATACTTCAGAGCCATTGAAAAAAAAATATTTGGAAACTAACAGCATCTTTGAAGATCTGAAGACCTATATTCCAAGAAGTAAACATAGACACAGCATTTTTTTTGTAATTTCAGTGTTCCAATGGGCTATTGATAGCAAGTTAATAATACTGAATTCTCTGCATTCACTGTTCTGAATACACTCATCATTAGGGCAGAGACTGTGTCTATTTTATTCACTGATACATTCTAAGCACCAAGAACTTTGCGACATAGAGCAGATGGTGTAAGTGATCCAAATACCTGTTCCCATTCACCTGTTTACTTGGTGCTAAAAGCATAGGGAATAGGGCTTTCCTCTGTGAAGAGCTCAGCGCAACTACGAATGACTTTCTAGTTCTTACTCCTCAGAGGACTAAGGGACCTTTTAGGTTCCAGTTTGATAAATTATGGACCAATTCCTTTGGGCAGGGATTGTTCTTTTTATTTTTTATTTTAACTTTAAAATACCTTTTTGTGTCCCACACTGAAAAAAAAAGATATCTTTAAAAGTTCTTTTTAAAATTAGAATTGAAGTGTACTTGTAGAGATAGTACTGAGTAAACTGTTAGGAAGTATTTGGATGAAAACTTTGTTGAAATTGTTCCCAGTATCACCCCTGTATTACTTAAATGAATTACACTCTTTGTGAGATTAGAACTTATGTCTCTTGTATATTTGTAAACTGACATAAATATCTGTTCTTATAAAATAATTGAAAGGATGTTATAAAGTAGTAATTGTGAACCTTCTGGAGACAAGTACCTGAACTACAACATGAAATCCACGTGTTTATTGCCAAGTAACAACCCTGCAGTTAAACCTGAATGTTGAGGCTTTATTTTAGAAATAACAACTCACACATTAATGTCTCTTGTCTTAAAAGAAAAACAAATAACATACATGTCATAGGTTCACCACCATTGGATAAGAGTATATACCCCAGTTTTAAAATGAGGAATAGTTAAGTTGCTTTCCTATGTATAGACTCTGGGTCTGTATAGTTGACAGTTCTCACTGTGTTCAGTTAATCTTACCCAGCAAGCACTCGACCCCCTAGACATGTGCAAATATTCTGAATCTGTTTAACAACTGTCCCCACATCTATGCCCCAGCTTCCTTAATTCTTTGAAATGTAAATTCAGAAACTAAGCAGTTAGTCTTCTGTCAGTAAAGTTCTGTTACAGGAAAATGACTGAGAGAAATACAGAAAAAGAAACAAGGCTATGGAGAAAAAAGACAGTGGAGCTCTATTTTTCTGGATTAAAACAACCAAACAATTGGATTAATTTAGCCAAGTATTAAGTCAATTTAAGAGATTATTAGTTAAAGAAAAATGAAGAATGAGGAAGAAAGAAAAAAGGAAGAAAAGATAGAAGAAAAAAGAAAAAAAGAAAGGCAAACAAAAAGTCATATAAATCCCTTTCTATTGGTTTTTCTGTTTGGCTTCAGTTTTGATTCAGTTGACATAAACAGTGGAAAAGAAACAAATAATCATCTATACTTGATCTGCTTATGCATATATGTTTGTGTTTGTGTGTCTGTTTATATATGCATAGAAATTGTTTTTGCAGAAATAAGCCCAAATAACTTAAAACAACTAGTAAGTAGGGTTTTATATATTTGTGACTGGCAAGTGATATGATCAACAGTAACAAGGTCAAAATGGTATCCTGAGAAGCTAAACATTCTGTGGCATTCTGGGTAGATGGGAATGGGGATAACCCTAGAAAGAGACTCAAGCAGGATTGTCTGGATCCTTTAGGCAACATCACCCGTCCTATGGAGTACAGACAGTAATGCAAAAAGGAATTTCAAAAGATGGATTGCCAGGCTATTTTTGTTTTCTTTCTCCTAGATGTAATTGTGTTAGGTATAAGGAAGTTCAAGTCATGTAAGACAGTGGCTATGAGCTTTAGAAGTAGTTCCTTGTATCTTTGTCTTCCAGCTGTTATGCACAGAGGTGGCTGAGCGTATGGTAAGGCTGAGGCTCCCTCTCCTCATCCACCAGTGTGAAGCACTGGTTAGCTTGACCCTTTCATTATATAAGGAAAGTAAATATCACAGAACAGAATATTTGGAAAACAGAAGTCTAAGAAACATCATCAATAGTTTTATCCTCTTAAAAAACTGCCATAATTGTCTTTCAAACATGTTTTCTTTTAAACTTTTTTGCAGTGCATATTTTTATTTATAAAAAAATTATAATCATTGTATATACCACAACATTTTGCATATCAAATTTTTCACTGTCAATGACACATTGATTAAGGGAATGCCTGAATGAGATCATCTAAGGAAATTTATATTGAGGAAAAAGCCAAGGTGAAGGATTGCCTTTGAGTTAGGGATTAAAGAGGATACTTCAAGTTTATTGTGGACTCAAAGTATGTTCTTGGTATGTTCTTTCCTTCTGTGAAGCAAATTACATTTTTGGTTCTCAGTAAACATTCTCCTGTGATTGATTATGTTGAGTCATTTTGGTGGGGTAGGGTAAAAAGAAGGCAACCACGCCTGGCTATTTGTGCTGTTCTTAGTCTGTTTAAACAAGTCTGTGCCATAAGACTCAGTGTGATTATGGAGATATTCAAGGAGGTTGGCCAGAGGCCACTGCATGCTTTGATAATCATCAAGCTCTGCTGAAATATGAAATTTCAGGAGCATCTCATGTATTTATACATACATATATATTCTCAAAAAAATCTCCACCAGTCTGTATCAAACAGGCACAATAATGAGCAAACCTGGAGGACGTTAGGCTAAATGAAATAAGCCAGAAATACAAAGACAAAGACAAATACCATGTGATCTCATGTATGTACAGAATTTAAAAAGTTAAACTTGTAAAAGTTAAACAGAGAACAGAAAGCTACTTGCCAGGGGTGGAAGCAAGAGTAGAAGGATAGAATGCAGAGACATTGATCAGAAGGGATAAACTTTCTGTTGTGAAATATATATTTTTTGGTGACCATAGTAAATTTTACTTAAAATTTGGTAAGAGGATATATGTTCACTGTCCTTACTTCTGACTACACATATACAAAAGCACCAGCAAATGCAGAGACAATTATGGGTGGTGAAGGATATATTAATTAATTAATTAAACTGTGGTAATAAGTTTTATATATTGACAAATAAAAATTTTTAATTGACAAATAAAAATTGTACATATTTAAGGAATACCACATGATTCTATATGATATGTGGTATAGAATCATGTGGTATTCCTTAAATATACACAATTTTCTTTGTCAATTAAACATTTTAAAAATTCATTCCAGGAATATTCCTTTTTTGCCTTTAATGTGAAAGAGTATCAGAATAAGGAACTTTCAAAGAAAGTTCTTACGGGTCTAGGCTTAAAGATATGCTTCGTCTGGAAGTAGAATTTTGCCAATTTTCAAAGAATGATTAAACAAAGGATGGTTTGTTTCACAATGCCAACTGGAGAGTAGATTTAGAACTTCATACACCGGCTGTTGCTCTGTTCTTTCCTGGAAGACAATCTCTCATTTCATCGAAGCCTAGAAATCCCTCAATTCAGTTTTTTTTCTTATGTTCTAAAACTTTATCCATTACTGTCCTTGTTCTAAAGGGTTATTCCCAGAAAACATAGCCATATGTGTTTTCCCAATTTAGCTACCTAGCTCCCCAACACAGAGCTCTTGTTAGGAAAAGGGTTTTAGACACTAAAAGTGTTTAAATCACAGTAATATTTTTAATTTTTAAAATATTTAATTGAAAAGTAAAGATTGTATACATTTAAAGCATGCACTGTGATGATTCAGTATATGCACTTGTTGTATAATACTTATGACATTCATGTCCTCACATCCATACTGTGTACTAGATCCTCCATTGCGTGTGGACTTGAAATTCTAATTCAACTTTAATATATTAACTAGAGAAGAGGACACTGCATAGGAAAGTACTGATGTATTATTTTCACTTCATGGGCATATTTCTTCTGATCCAGTCTTCCTTACTTTTTCAATTTGTTGCATGTTCTTCTAAGTTCAGTACTGGTACTATTTTCTTCTGCTGTACAGAACGGTCTTACTGGATTATGATGTTAGCTGTCCCCACTCTGTTCCCACAGCTGCCTGCTATGCACCCCAATTAGAACCACAGCAATCCACCTGTAATTGAAACTGTCCTCATCTTTTGTCTTTCAAATTATTATTAAGAAAGACAGCAACTAACTCATCTGTGTCATCACTGCCTAGCATGGTGCCTGGCATGAAGTGCATTTAGAAATATTTGACTAGGAAAGGCCAAGAGAAAATAGCAGTAAAGTGAGATACAGCAACTATCTTCATGACAAGCAAAATGACAGCAAAAATAATATTTCATTATACTAGAATTACCTCTAGTTAAATTATTCCTACCAACCCAAAAAAGGAATTCCCCCCTTACCATCCAGTAGAAGTCTAAACATTTTTTTCTAGGCATCTTACAGATCTGTGATATCACAATCCAGATCTCTAGAAAGCCATTTTGCAGCCCTTTCAAATTCCTAGTCAGCTTATTTTTATGAAGCATTTTTAAAGTTGCTATTCTTTGCACCACTTTTCATTCTCCTTATATTGAGAATAAGGAGGAAAAATTCTATCATATTCTTTAATGTTCTGAGTAGGATTTATTCCAAAAGGCATACATGGTTTAAATATGTAAAACATAAAATTGTTGCTTTAATCCTATTCCTTCACAGGCCATGGGCCATGGATATTCCCAAACTTCAATATTGATCTTCTGTATGGCATCACATGAGAATATATTGTGCTTAAAAAATGAGCCAGGATCTAGAGAGCAGTTCATCATACAACCTTAATAATGGTGTGCTTTTCATCAATTAATCCTGAACATTTACAAAACAAATTATGTGAAGAATCATGAAGGATTTTCCAAAAGATTCATCAGGAGATTTCTTTACTGAGCAAATTTCCATTTTATATTCAAATTATAATTCAGAGATAAGATATATTTATTGTTGTTCAAGATGGAGAAAAATGTTATAGAATTTTATCTGATGTAAATAAAGGGAAGCATTTCAGCAAAAGCAAATTACACTTAAGAAACTTTAAAAAAATACTTTCTAGTCATCTAAGAAATCCTTTAAGAAAATGATTTTTTAAAATTTTCTTACTAAATAGTCAAAGTAAGTAAATTCTAGAAAATATCTCTTCAATGATTCTGTTAATAATTTTACAGGAGATCTTAACAGAATCATTGAAGAGATATTATGAATATGAAGTAACTGATTGGTAATCCAAATACAATACAGCTCCACAAAGAACAATTAAAACTAGATTACCATTTACCTTTAAAGCAGTATACTATTTTGGCAACATGGCAAGACTGGTCAGTCCAAAGAAGGCCACTGACATAGCATGTGATTGTCTCAGGATATTCCTATGGAAATATTATATGTGCATTTGCTTGCCAACCTATGTGTTGCTTAGTTTCCCCAGCTAAATCGTTGTGGGTGGTCCATATGGATTTCCTGCCATGATAGTCCTATGGAACACACAGGGCAAAACATTACCTTAGAGAACTGCATCTGTTTGTTTCCACAAGCATAGACCAAAGGAAGGAAGTCCCTTGGAAGGAACCCCTATGGAGGTTAGATGAAGTCCCTGTAGCTGGCCCAAGGCTGTTCAACTTTTTAAAGGCACAGCAAGCATGCTTCTAAAATTTGAAGCAAATACAAAGCTCAGACAGGTAACTAAATTTTTCTGGTGCCTTTCACACTTTCTGTGTGAAGTAAAAGGTTGCTTAGCCCTCCAAGGTCTATAATTTTCATAAGGAACCTTAAACTGCCCTCTGTTTGAAGGTAAGAGCATATACTTTTGCTACTAATCAATAAGCAAAATATGTATATTTGAGATTCTCTGGGATAATAAAATTTTGAACCATTTGTCATCCAATCCTTATCCAATCTAAGTTGTATCAACAGTGACAATTATTTACAATGCATGACTAAAAGTTCTAAAATTTATTTTTTGAAAAATTCAGATATTCCTTTATTGAAGCATTTATTCAATCAATCACTATTGATTTCCAGTTGTGGACCAAACTTTTCAGTAGACAATGAATACAGAAGGTGAAGGAAATCCATATGGACCACCTGCAACAGTTTAGCTAGGGAAACTAAGCAACACATAGGTTGGCGAGCAAATGCACATATAATTATACACTCGGGAAAGTGCTAAAGGGCAATAGTTGTGGTGCTGCTTCCACTTAGATGAAATGAACAGGGATGGCCTGCTTAAGAATGCATCAGTGAAGCTGACGTGGAAGGCTGAGAAGGAACCGGTGCTGGGGAAGCCTTGAGAAGAGTATTCTAGGCCGAGAAGCAGCATGTGCAGCAAGAAGAATGAAAGCAGAGGAGGCTAGCAAGCAAACCGGTGCTAAGAAGGGAGTGGTAAGCAGGAACCAGATTGCAAAGGACCTATTGGGCCAAGTAAGGAGTGTGGATTTTGTTTTAGGTACAACAGAAAATGCTCAAAATGTCTGAAGCAAGGGAGTGATGATGGTTTTGAATATCACAGCACACTTAACCCACATTTTTAGAGGCCCTCATAAAAATGACTTTTCCTGAATAACAATGCTGTACTATTGATAGTGAAGGACAGAGTTAAGAAACCACAGACTGAGTTTTGTTACGAAACCCAGTGTCTCTCACAATGCTGATTGTCTACCAGGAAAATACCTGGTGATCTAGTTTTGTCTTGAATTGCCATTTTTTGTCTTGTGGATATGTTGCATTTTAGCAATATGTCTTGTTTCTTTTTCACTTTGTCTCAGAGAAGTATTAAGCCACGTCTTCACATAACTCCAGCATATGTAGAGTTGCATTGTTTGTGCTTTTCAAAACTAATTTCATACATGGTCATTATTCTGTCATTACCCCTACTTTATCTTTCCCTATATTCACTCAACTATTTAATTTTCACTTTCAATATTATAGACATCTTTGATAGTCACTAGAGCAAAGTAGAAGTAAATCATGGGAAAAGAAAATCAGGAATTGAAAATCTCTCAACAATTCCAATAAGCTTAAAGACCTATTTTTGAGCTCAAAATGCTATTTGTTCACTGTAGAATCAAGAACATCTAACATCAGATTTTATGAAAATATATAAACACACTGCATGTATAAGCATTTAGATTGAGTATAAACAGTATGAAGTAATAGAGACAGCCTCCCACATAGGGCTTAGCAAATGAGGTAGCAGCGAGTTTCTTTTCTGGCTTTCCTGGCAGACAGTTGCTTGATGGCAGAGACCACATTGTATTATCTTTGTAGCTTTCATACCTACTATAATACTATGTGAGTATTCAGTCAGTGTCAAGTTCATGAATAAGTAAATGTAAATTAAAAGAAAACATCCATGATGCTACACTGGCTCTGCAAATGTGCAAAGCCCTATATTCAGCCTATACTGAATACTGCCATGCCTAGCCAGATCTGTAACATTAAGCTTAGGGTAGGTGCCATTTTTTATGTCTGTTTTCCTTTTTTAAATTTTGGTACCAGGCATCAACCTCAACCTTGCCAGGCAGGCTGTTATACCTCTGAGCTATATCTCGGCCCCTTGTTTTGTTTTGTTTTGTTTTTGAGGCGGCATGCTATGTAGCCTTGGCTGGTTTTGAATTCATGATCCTCCTGTCTCATCCTCCTAAGGACTGTGATAACAGGCCTGCATACCACACCCAGCTGGGGGACATACTTTTAAAGAAATCCCGGAATAGATTCACAAGAGAACAATTAGCTTGAGGGACAGAAGTTCCATGGTTATAAAAGAAGTATCTTAGCTTACAGAAGAAGATTCTTTGAAGGAAACTGTGGTGGCTTTCTCCAAACATCTGAAGAGCAGTCTTGTGAGAAAAGGGACAAATTTTTCCTGTCTCATTCCAAATGGAAAAATAAATAATGCACTGGATGGAAATTATAAGGAAGTGCTTTCTTAAATATATTTGGGCTCTCTGTAAAATAATATACTCTACCTATAAAGGTAAAGAATTAATTGATCTCACAGACAAATGTAATAGTAGTCAATTAGCTGAATTTTAAGATGTATAATATCCCTTCTAAATCAAGGATATTAACCCATGTTCATAATAGATACAATGAACAAATGAATTCCATATAAGGATATAAGAACCTAATCTAATTAATGTGTCACATAATGACCATTCACTGATATTAACATGATTGGTAATAAATGCTAAAGAGTTTTGGATTGGTTGAATTTACTTAATTATTTATTAATTAAAAATGTTTCTGAAGACAGTAGATTAACTTAGTTTCAGAATGAAAAGGTAAGAAATCATGTAAATCCAGATCTGTGAAACAACTGAGAAAATGAAAGAATTTTGGTTTGGCTGAATTGATTGGGTGTAGGTAGTGGTCTCAGGATAGGCCAGACCAGATGGCTGACCACATGAGCTGGAAGCTGATGACTGGATCCCTAGGTGATAGCAGGAGGGCAGAGTACACACTCCGTGAGGCCTGTACAGGGGTGGGCTGTGTTAAGCAAAGACAGAGAGCTGGATTGTAATGAGGTGGCTCCAAACAGGAGCTGTGTTCAGGAGCTTGGGAGTTGATTAAAAGGGGATCCAGTATAAACCCTGTCCTGGAGGGCCCTGATCACAGCTGCGAGTTCATTTCCCCTACCTTGCTGCAGTAGAAATTAGGATTGTACTGTATGCAAATTGAGAAGGCTTTTGACACACAGTTGGACGGATTCATCTAAGTTGGTAGAAATTCTCCAAAACTGAGTTTCAGAGCCCAAAGGAAGACAACCCATAACTTTTGGGTTCACGTAATTTGAAAGCAGCCTTCCAAATCAGTTTTGCATTTTTCCGCCTGTCACTTGTATCTCAAACATTTTCCTACTTGGCAGCACTACCTTGGCTCCCTCTGCACAGAGGAACTGTTTAGGAGGCTGGAATGTGTGTGAAGGAGTAGAAGCCTCAGACAGATGAAAGCATGCTGTGCCATTCTTGGCTTCCATAAAAGCACTCCTAGCTTTTTGCCACGTGTATACAGGATTCCACTGAGCACAAATTTGGAATCATCTATCAAAAGACTGGAACATTTTAAATACCCAAAGTTTTATATAGAGATCTTGACTGTATTTAGAGTGTTTGCCTTTCAATGCCACAGAAAAAGCATAGACAGTTACCCTTGAGGACGAGCAGAAGCTACAGGCCAAAGAATTTACCAAGTAAGAGTTGTCAAGCCATACATGGCTCCGGCTGCTTCTTCACTTTAAAATGGAGTTCTCAGGTATAAATTCCTCCTCAGGGGACCACTGGCTGTTAATGATTAATTAGGGGCTCTCAGCCCTGTTTTTATCTTTGAACATCCAGATCTCAATCATCTTAGCTATTTCATATTCATAATTCTGGTTAGACCTTCCAGGATCACACACAATTAATAAGGCTCAGATGATTTTCAGTCTGCTCTTCCAAAATTCTCTCCCCTATCATTTTCCTCAGCAATTTTGGGGGTCTACAGATTTTTCTTCCCTGTCCCTCATGTGTGATAGTGAAATTAGCCACACAGAATGGCTCTCTATGATTTGCTACATGACCTGGGTTATTGCTTCATCTCTGTGGGTCTTAGTTTTCTTTTCCATAAAATAGGATACCTTTAAAAGTTGCTATAGCGATGTTAGAAACATGAACTGTGATGAGTATAAGGCCAAATATACAGTAGATGATCAACACTGTTAGCTCCTCTCTGACTTTTTTTCCCCGTTGTCTTCTTGTTTTACTCTCTTTGGTTCCTAGTATTCATCTGTTTATTTCAACCCTGCAATAGGGAGTAACATTGCCTTTGATTACCCAATTAAGAAAGAGGAAAAGTAGGTGAAAATTAGAAACTAGCACATCTGTTACCTTCTCTTTTAAGGGAATTAAGAAGATAGTATCTGCTTAGAACGTATACTCGTGTTTTGGGCTATCTTTACCTCTCTCTAGTTCCTTGAGACCCCACTTATTTAGCAGTGATGAGTGATAGTTGTCCAGTGATATGCGGAGGGGATCTGTCCACTGAGGTAATTTAGTAGATTCTTGCTTCTAAAAGAATTCAGTAGCTTTTTCTTTCTATCACAATGGTCCATCCTGTTAGTAATTCTTTCACAAGGATTGAATGATTTTTAGAAATTTGTTATGGGTACAGGTTTCATAGTAATGCCAATATGTTAGCACAAAACAAGATATTCATGACACACTGATGAGAAAATAACATTACTTATCTGCTTTAGATGTACTACTCTGAAAATATAAAAGGACAAAAGCATGGTAAAAACTTGTATGGATTTATAGATTAATGCTTGAACAATAAAATAAGACTTAAACACCTTGTATATATTCTGCAGGGGACAAAGTCTTTGAGACATAATCCTTCCTAGAATTTCTTATTCGAAATTGCTTTTTTTTAAATGAAGGGAAAAATTCTTTTTTCTCCTAATTTAAGTTTAATTCTTATTTTTTATTGTCAATAAAATATTGCTTCATTCAGATCTGCTCACACATCAAAAGATATATATGATCTTGATATATGTATTCAGAGCAAGACACCCTAGGACTTTCAACACATTTATTATTATGCAAACAGGGTCAGTGCTTGTTTTTTTTTTCCCCAGTAACCTGGTCATAATATATTGTAGTGCCTCTCAGGAAGAATAGTTCTATTCATTTTTAAAATGCACCCAAGAGAGCAGTGACTTGCAAAATTGGCATTAGGAGTGGCCAGTCTTTCTTCAAGTGCTTCTCATAGTTATAAAATGACTAAAGATCATTTTCTGCTCTTTACTGTCCTTTATGTGGAACATGTGCAATGTTCCCAAATTTCAAATTCCATGCCCTTCTCTTCTTCCTCCATTCTTCTTTCATTCTCCCTGAGTGAAAAAAGTGACAACTGCCAAGTGTCTAGCTTGAACAAAAGTTTCATGAGCAGGGTGACCCCAACAATGGGTGATAAAGCTAGAAGTCTGTGCACAAAATGACTGACAATAGTATGTCCATCAGACTGTGGCCAGTGCTGATATTGTGAGCTTGGATAAATGACTTTCCAAGCACCCAGTACTGCAATATGGTGCTCAGCCTTCCTACCATTCACATATATCCTTTTGGCATATGAGCTACTATTATCTTCGATCTCTTTTTGTACAAAGGGTTCTGGTAAACAAAACTCTTCCATCAAATCCTAAATAAGAATGGAAAGTACATGATATGGTCTAATGGGTTCTTCCTTTCCTGTTCTGCTATGATGCTAACCTGAAAACTAATACTTGCCCATATTTATAGTCATCAGAAAAGATTCACAGTTGCCACAATTGTGTATGTTGTAGAATCAAGCCAGCAAAAATTCCCACAGGGAAAATTATTAAGGCTGACCACCATTAGAAAGCAGTAAGAACAAAAACTGAGATCCTAACTCGTCATAATTAAACTTTTAATCGAGGTTTTCTCATTATTAAGACTATAAATCCTAACAAGGCTGCATTTCAGTTTGACTCAGCCAAAAAAATAAAAGCAACCTGGCCATATGCTTTTTATCAAAGAACTTTATTCATTTAGCCCCAGGCTCAGAATTTGATAACATATTTTCTGTTAACCCTCTTCTCTTCACATGAAACAATTTTAAAGAGGAAAAACAAGGGAAGAGATTCTAACTGCTTTCTTTGGATACTTACATAGGGTCAAATTGAATTATTAGCAGTTTCCTTAAACATTCGCTGTTTTTCAATCTAGCTTACATGTGGACATAAGCCCCCCCCCACATTAGAACCCTCTATTTCAACAAACAAACAAACAACAACAACAACAAACTATCCAAATGGCTCCTTTTTCTGGGCTAGCTCTTGCCAACACAGAAATATCACCTTGCTAGCATTCTGTTTGCGTCTTTTTAAAGTACCTTTCCCTCTTGGCATTACATTATAAGCTTTTGCATAACTTCTTTGTTGGTGACAGTATCTTTGTGTCCTGTGCAGTATTTTCATAACTATTTTGCTCCTTGGCAATTAAAAATCAGGGAAGTAGAAAAATTAAAGGAGAATGCATGATGCTGAGTGGAATACATTATTAATAAATAGTCCTTGAAAACTTTAAGTCTTACCTGTAAGAACGCTTTAGGTCATGTCACGTGAGGGGCAAGAGTCTATAGTGTATTTGTTCTTGGTGTTAAAGCTGTAATAAAAAGTTTGTTTTCTACTGAAAAAGTTTTATTTAATTCATTTCTTCATAACTTTGCTGGCTATGTTTATTTGAAATATTTTCTTATTTAAGACGTTTATTGCATTTTTTTTTTAAACCTGTCTACAGCTGGCTTACCAGAAAGCAAAGCAGCTTTCTCAAACTTTTCTAGGTCGGAAGGATTTCCAGTGCTCAGGGATTATTTGGCTGCACTGTCTTTTGACTCCCCTCTCCCTTTCTCCTTTAACTCTCTAGTGAGTGCTGCGTTCGGTTCTGGTGCTTCGTCAGCTCTGAGGCATGTCAAATACTTTGTATTTGCTTTTAGAGCTATGTGGGGGATCCGAGCTGCCTGAACGGAGTCTCTGTCAGGCTTGTGAACATTCCCAGTTTTCTCTCATCCTTTGATTGGCTCCCTGAGGTCACGTGAGGGCCCGGGGGTTGGAATTCTGACTTGTGGCTTTTGGCACTCCTTTTCTTTTTAAAAAACAGCTCAGTCTGTTGCGCTCTCCTGGGCTGGGTGCCTTTGACGAGACTGGAAGCAGTCGCAAACGGCCACTGGCAGGCTGGGGTGGCAATAGAAACGCTGCCGAGATGTTCAGGCAGGTGCCCAGGACCCCAGCTTCAGGTTGCTACTATCTAAATTCCATGACAACTGAGGGCCAGGAGATGTACTTGCGATTTGATCAGACTGCCAGACGCTCTCCTTACAGGATGAGCCGGATTCTAGCACGCCATCAGCTAGTGACTAAAATTCAACAAGGTGAGTTGCTGGCAGTGGAAGGCTGTTGCTACTTCTGATTTCTCTTGGCTCTGTTTCGTGCTCACTCAGTTTTTAAAGTTATTGTTCTCACTGTACAATATGTGGATTTCTATGCCACACTGCGCGTAACTTGTAAAAATAATTTCAGGCTGCAATTTTAAGTAAATTGTGACAGAACTTGGCCGCCGCATAATAACATAAAATTCATTTTAAAATTTTCATCGTAGGACAGTGAATCATAAATTCCAAAGCTTACCTGTGTGTACAAAATAGATGAGGAAAGTTTACTCAGTGTTGTATTTGGAAGTTTTCTGCGAGTGAAGATACTCGGTCACATTGAAAACATTGTTTATTTAATTAGGAAAAGGGCAAAGAACTAATGTCCACCCTGTTTAGAATTTTTAGAATATCCTCAGAGAAGAGGAGACAGTAAGACTTGTATTCTTAGAGCCACTGGGTTGACAGCAAGAATCACATTCTCTTCCTGTTTGTGTGTTTACCTCAGTAGTTGCCACTGACTTGTTTATATTTTTTTTTCTTGTAAAGAATAAATGTGTCTGTTCACTTCAAAACAAATCCTGCAACCTGCACACACAAGCACTAAAATGCTATGGCAAAAAGGAGAGAATATTGACTCCAAACTGAAGGCTTTAACAGCTTGGAAGCCTGGATATTACTAAAATTTACTATTCTCCAAAGATATCTAAAACATACTTCTTACAGAATAGATCCATAGAATGTAAAAGCAAATATTCCTGACTAGCTTCTAACTAGTGTCCATTTAAAAGTCGCCCCCCGCACACACTCATTCAGTTAATAACCACCTCTTTCTTAGACTAAAGTTATAACTAAATTATTATATGGTGCTACATAAATTTACCAGGAATTTCTACAGCCATTATAAAGATGCAGTTTTCACTAGAATAAATGAGTGCTAGTGAATTTCAGAGAGGAAGTTGAGGTTTGTAATCAGAAAAATCTTATTGTAATGTTTCCAAAGGGAACAATATGTATTCTAGTGAGCAGCATTTGATGAGATTGTTTCCTTGGAAATTGAGATTTGTTTGTAATGGTTCAGGAACTGGTTATGTGTGAAGGATACTGGTGCTACATACCGGCCTGATTTCAGGAAGGATATTATGTCATTCTATAAACTCTGTGTGCAGGTCTTGATTGAATAGAAACAAAAGTATTTCCCTGTGGCTTGATTTAAAAATACATTAGGCTTAGAAAAAAAAAACAACTTCATTTAAGTTTTAACAACTTTCTTTCCATCATCATTATGGACATGGGGGCTTAAAATATTTGATGGTGATCTATCATTTACGTTCTGTAAATAGTTCTTGGCATGCATATAAAAATATATAATATAAAAATATGACATCATGGAAATTGTTTTGCAGACCTCCTTAGATGTATTTATAATGGCTTTAATGTGAAAACATTATTTATGTTCTCTTTGGGTGAAGGTTGCGTTTCCATCAATGATCCGACATTCTAAACACATGCATTATCATTAATAGTACACTCTCACACAAACAAACAGGCATTCTGAGTCTATGTTTCATTTTTCATTTTACCTAATTAGACAATTTGAGGAGCCTCACCTTTTTATAGTGAGCAATGGAATGTTTGAAGCAAATGAGTCCCTAAAAATTAAAAGTGACAGTTAAGGTCATTTAACTGGGAAGCATGAAAGAAATGTCAAGTAATTCAGAAGTCACTATTTGTTAACATCCTATTACTGTTTAGTAAGACAATGGGAAAGCAGGTGCAAAAAAAATTTTATTGGCTTACTGTATTAAAGCATTGGGTTGCTATCATAGTATAGAATATTGTTTAACCATTTACAGTGTATCTGGCACTGCTGTGAGAGCTCACTATGAATTTTAATTTTCCCAAGAAAAGAATTCTTATCATTTAATTCTACTATAAACTCTATTTTACAGATGAGAAAACAAAGAGTTTGAGAAACTTGAACACATAGTGAGAGCTGATATTTCAATATAACTCCAAGGCCCTTGCTGTACAACATATTAATGATTTTAGTTTTTACAATGAACACTGAACAAACACTGAACCTACACTGATTGAGTTTTGGATTATGCAATATACCCAAGACCTTTTAGCCTTTTACACTCAGGAGAAAACAATGAATCATATTACAGAATCAGAATTAGTCACTTATTATGAGATTTCCAGTTAGGTTTTATTTCTCCAATGGGAGTAAAGTGTTATGTGTTTTTGACTCCTTGACCAGTTAGTATTCAGTAGTGCAAGATGTCAAGTTATTTTGCCAACAGTATTCAATCTCTTGATTAAAGTTTATCAAGTGCATTTTAAATTAGTAACAGTATTCTTTCTGTAGTTCACATAGTAGTATCTTGAAATGACATTTCTCCCAATAAAATTGCTTGCCTGGCTCTTTTAGATCTTTAGCATTATTTTAACATACTTTCAGGCATCATTACTTATTCTTTCTCATGGCTGGTGGGAACGGTGCAAACCAGAGTAAGTTGCTCCATGCTGATCTCATTATAGTGAGATAATTGTTGAATGGCATGGATATGATTCAACAGCAGACACACTCATGAGGAAGAAAAACAACAAAGAGAAATAAAGGAATCTTTGATGATACATAGGATCAGAATTAGTTACTCAAACCCAGGATGAATCCAAACTTGCTCAACTTTGGGTACAATCTAAAATATAGAGGCATCATTTCTCTAGCTTTTTGTTGTTATTCAGGAGTTGTAAATCCAATTAAAATAAGATATTTAAACCATAGTCTTATATTGCAGAGTGAAAGTTAATCAGAAATCCTACTGCCCTTAATCCCTACCCCCCCATTCTTTCCTGAATCTATAGGGAAATTGTTACAGAGAGAAAGAATAGAAATAATAACTCTCCTTATTTCCCTCAATGACAGGCAAAAGTTGGAAGTAAAGAGGGCGAGGACACTTAGGGATTGGTGGAGAAGGAGCATGCTAGGTCAGAGCAAGAAAGAATAGTATTTTTATAATTTTTAAAATTATGGTAAATATATAGAACATTGAATTTATTTTCTTGAAGTGTACAGTTTAGTAGCAGTAAATACACCCCTAATCCTAATGTTTGTAGCCATCCCTATCATCCGTCTCCATAACCCTCTCCATCTTGAAACTCCAGTTCTAACAAACACTAACTCCTTGTGCCTCCTTCCTCCCAGCCCCTGGCAACTACCATTTGGTTTTCTGTCCCTATGACTTAGACTTTTCTAGATACCTCATGTAAGTGGAATCTTACACTACAGTATTCATGTTTTTGTGACTGGCTTATTGCATTTAGTGTAATGTCTTTGAGGTTTATCTATGTTGTAGTATTTTGACCAGATTGATTTTCTTTTTAAGGCCATGTAGCACTCTTTTGTATGTCTATACCATCTTACTTTCTCATTCTTTCTTTCCTTCTTTCTTTTTTGAAAGTACCTGTTGTAATAGATGTGAAGTGAGAGAATAGCATTTCTATATTGTTACTTGAAGATATTTAGATGTTATTACCTGAAGGATGTGTCTATATTGAGTACAGGGACATGATGTTAAACGTTTACATAGACAGACACACACATACTCATTCACCTGCTACTTGGAAAAACAAAATCCAAGTAGATACATAAATGTACTTTATTTTGGGAGAAATTTATCATATTATTAACATTTATTTTAATAAAAGCTTTCTTGATGAGAAGTTTTTGTCTTGATGAGAAAGTGAAGTGGATGAACACAGTCGTTGAGGCTTTTTCTGGTTCTTGTGTCCTGATTCTCTCTGTAGTTAAGTCATTACTTTCTTGAACATGAATATAGTAACCAGTGAAACTTAAACCTAATGTAATAGAACCTGTGAAAGAAACAGATCAACTTCATTACATGGAATTAATTAATGACTTTTAGTCTTTTTACTATTTGTCAGTTATCTGAACATACTTCTTCAATCCTGGTATAATGCCCTCATTATCTCTAAATGGTATAACTGAGTTGAATTTAACTAGAGTGGAATACGTGGTCTTTTTTTTAATGTCCCTAGTACAAATGGGCATAAGTGACACAGTCTCCCTCATTACTCTGTCAAATGGCATCTTGGGAATTTGCCCAACCTAAGTGGTGAACATTACCCATCCATGGCAAGTGAGACCCCCACCAACTGGCAATTACAGACTAAATTAAATCATCATTTGTTCTTCTGGAATTGTCCTTTCTCTGTGTTTAGTACTGTAGTTTCTTATCCAGCTATTTTTAAAAGAGGGTGAATACGCTGGCAGAAAAACAGATATAACACAGCAAAATGACTATGAATGCATCCCATGTGTATTGATTGCTCAAGTTCTTTTTTAAAAAGTTAACAACTGTTATAGATTCACATTTTATGAATCAGAGTCTCTTTTGATTCAGTACTGGTGACCAAAAACCCATTCAGTGCTGGTGTCTGAAAACCCATACAGAAAGGACACTGTTTAAAGAAAAATCCGTTAAGTGAATTAAATCAAGGAATTTTACATAACATCTTAAAATTTTGTGTGTAGTAAAACTCTAAGCAGTTATGAAATGAGGCCTAGAAAGAAATTAGCAGAAAAAATATAAACATACAAAACTTGGGAACTTCATGACAGCCAAGCTATTGGTTCAATAGCTCCATAGCTCTTACATCCCAGATGTAAGCAGTCGCCAAATATGGATCCTATGACATTAAGTGGATGGAGATTCATTTTTCTCATGTGTTTCCCCTCTATCACCAGTGTTTTAATTTTTAAGAAATTCTGGACAGTGGTCAATTCATCTAATGCAGAGTCCCTTATTTCCTTGTTAACTTAATTACGGGCAGAGATAGAAACACAAATTACTAAAAACAAAAATCAAAATGGGTGGTCTTAGCAGATGTCAACTGATAACCCAAGACAAATTTTAGAAAAGTGAAAATACAAGCGGTCTTTGGCGAATGTCTCAAATAAAAGGAAGTAAGTAGGTGGGGACTTAACGGAGACAAGTCATTATTGAGGATACATTTTTTTCGCATTTTATTAGTTATTTGAATATAGTGGTAAGACTATCAAAGAACAGCAAAGAAAAAGTTATGCAAACTGGACTTTGAATTAGACATCAGATATTTCAATAAAGTAAAGATCATATAAAATTATTTGCTATTTCTCCAGGGGTCATAGGAATACGATTTGCATGTGGGAAACGACATCATATATTAATGTACATTAAAGGATTTGAAATAGTCTATAAAGAATATACAATTTAAGATGTATCGAAATATAAACCTAATGAAAAGAAAAGTATTGGCCAATTTGTAAAACCAAGAGCTCTTATAAAATATAACAACGTGAAATTAAAAATGGCCTGAAAATTTTACTGGAGTGTCCTTAATCTAAGCAGAAGGATAATATGACCAAGGAAACACTGACCATGTCCAAACAGTTTTTTAAAAATGCTACTATAGCTTACTCTGGACTTGGATGTTTGTAATAATTTTCTCCCAAAAATTTGATACATGAAAGCAATTTCTCATACAAATCTTATAAGGAGGGCACTACATGCTATAGTGAATGATGTTTCCATTCATTATTACAGTGAATTCAACAGAGTGTTAGGTATTTCTTAAAACACAGAGCAGTGGAAAGCAGAAACATCACAACAAACTAAAATTCAGTAAAAATATTTGGAGATGGGGTAAATGAGTCAAGCTAAAGAAGTTCAGGTATACTTTCCTCTGATTCTCCCACTTTATCTAGAAGCAGTACGGTTTTCAAAATCTGGTTCGTAGAACAGTAGTCCCATTAGATAAATATAAAAGGGGGAAAACGTGATGAAATAATTTTGGAAAAATTTGTGTCTTTCTTTTCTAAGAAATTGACATTTTGGAAAAGGTTCAGGGAAATCCTGCTGAATAGTTTACCTTGGTTTGAACTGGTATAGCTCATCATGAAACCACTTTCCACCAGATATCCGGAAATGACATCTTACAAAACCAATGTTCCCCTGGGGAACACTTGGAAATGCTGATTTAAGAGAGTGCAGGGACTGCGGTTTGTTCAGATAATTTTCTTTGGATGTATTTCTGGCATGCATTAGGCAGTAAATAATTTGAAGCTGTATTTTGGAAAATGGCATTGTAAATATTGCATGTTTTTGAAAATGGTCAATCCATATACATTAAAATCTGAGTAAAGGATAGGTGACCATCTTTTTATACAAACTAACAACAAAATTAAGAGTCTAACCAGATTAGGCAGCTCCTGCACAAGTGAAAGGCACAAAATTGAAGGAGTCAGTGTATGCGCAGAGTTAATAATTAACAAGAATACAGCCAGTCCACACGGAACCCTACACCATAAGTACTACTGAAGCGAAAGAAAGAAAGAAATACTAGCTTCCTAGATCTTGATTTACCTGATTTATGTTGTAGCTGAAGTCCCTGGGTGAATCCTACAAAAGTCTGACATTCCTGTAGTTAATTCAGGAAACTGCGTCACTGCTGGGAAGTGAGTCCCCGCCCACAGGAAAAAAGCAGGAAGCCTTTCAGAGGTCTCGGACTCTCCCTGGTTGTAGTAGATTTACTGAAGTTTAAGCTTCTTAGCCCAAAAATATGTTTGGTTATATAAACTCTCTCAGTTCAGCAGAATAAAGTGAACTGGTGGACTACAGATCATTTTAATGAGTGTCATCTATTTTGTTCAGTTGTATAATAATTTCTTAATTCCAAGCCTACAAATATATTCCTAAGAAATTTTTCCTTGTAATTACAGATCAATGTTTGTGTTAAGAATGAATTTTTGCAGAAAATTTCATAAAATATCAAAAAGCGACAAGAGAAGACATGAAGAATTAGCCATCCCATCTAGCCCTAACCCACAGCTCTAGCTAGAGAATGTACCAACCAGGGCAGGAGAGGTTCCTTTGAAAATGTGTATACTAATGTCAGAAAAAACATGAATTCTCTTTTTTCCTTCTTCCTTTCTGCTTCTTTCTTCTTTTCTTTTTTTGGACGTTTAGGTTCTAAAGGAATTTAACAAGAGGATTTGTAAAATAACTTTAAAATGATGAGGTATGCTAATTTTGTTAGATAAAGGAAACAATAAATACAAACTATCTGGTCAGACTGAAAAAATGATCTCCCTAACAAGTCTTAGGAATCTTGGCAATTTTAAATATCTGACAGAGACAAAGCTGAGTAAAACACAAATGATAGGCTGATAGAACACAGGGATGCAACATTGCGGAGAGAATGGAACTTGGCAGTCACACGTACCTAATTTTCATGTCAGGATTTTGGGCTGAAGTAGGAATCCTCCTTATGCATTCCCACTCTCCTCTCCTTGGTTAACTTTGACAATCAAAGATATGGATGGCAAGAATCTTTATTAGTATTCAATCACTGTGAACAAGTAGCAGCATTTCACATACATTTGTATTCACCAAATGACACACTGGGAAAAAAGTATGTAAAGTTATAAAATTATATTTTTCCTTTACTACTTTTAAATTATTTATAATATTTAAAATTTCTATAAGAAATAAAGACTTAAAAACCCTGTAATAATGATGTTCCAACTACCTTCCCCTTCATAAAACTGGAGTTCTTAATAGAGACATTTAAAGAAATCTCCCACTAATTTGAGGAATGTAACACATTTCTCCCTAAATGTATTTTTCAAAATAAAGAGTGGGATCCAATACAAGGCCCTTACTGATTGGACCTCACATAAAACTGTGTGTTGTGTATAACAAGTTCTTAGTCATCAACCCACTTTGATCTCTTTTTGGTAACAAGTTCTGTCAATCTCCTCTACTCTTCTTTATTAACATTCTATTTCACCTCTTGTACTTTAAAAGGCAGACAAAGCTGCTTATTTTTATTACTGGCTTCCTAGAAGAAGGAGAAAAATATCTTAACAAGAAGGAATATCAGTCTGGCAGGATGTCTTGAAGAAGTCTGCTAAGGGATTCCACTCACTGAGTTCCTCTTCTATTAGTCCCAGTACTATACTGCAACTTTGCGCTTGATTTTCTTAAAGGAATCTTACACATAGCCAAACAGAATTTATCACTGGAATGCCAATATGAGTTAAAATGCAAATCAGTCCTTAATATATACCACATTAGCAGAATAAACAATTAGTAGAACAACTGAAGTCACACAATCATTTTAAAAATTAGATTTGAATTTTTAAGTGTTATTCACCGCCAAGGGCATTCAGTCCACTAGGCTTGCTGAGAACAGTTCGTCAAATGTTAGCACAAGACATAGAGAAATGGACATTTGTTTCCTGACTTTTCTGTGACGGTCTTCCAGGACTTTGTTGGCAGAATGTTGAAACCTGTGTTGTTCTTGGGGGAAAATAAATGAAACATGTTAGTTGAATTCAAGAAACATTTCTGTTTCCCATGAGATCAATAATGTCCCAAACTTTGAACTTTGTACATCTACAGTTTGCAACCATTGGAGGACTTTAGGGTCGTACAGCTTGGATTTGAACTCTAGCCCTTCATTTTCCCAGTAGAGTGACCTTTGCCAGTTACTTAACATTTCTAAACTTTGATTCTCCAATGGGCAAAATGGAGTGAAGAATCTCAATTATCTCAGAAATATTAATAAGATTAAAAGAGAAAATAAAATTGAACACCAAGTGCTTGATTTATACAGCATTCACTTGCATAGAACCCTTCAAGATATCATCAAAGGAAGACTAAAGTAGGAGTTACATACTGTGTTTACCAAGGCAGACATTCCCAATGCCACATTTTTAAATGTGTGTCTTCAAAAAGTGCCTACCACAAAATTTGAAATGCAAAGTCTTTTAAAATCTTGAAGTATAATGAAAATCACTGCCTTTCCCAATTGTGGAATCTTATAGACCATAGGTACTTATTTAGCTGCCCTGAAATGGCCAGAAATGGTGGATTAAGGCCAAGTTTCAATGCTTGTAGATAAACAGCAAAACTCATCAGTCCTGCCATTCTAGCAGTAAAAGACAAAGTTCTTGGTAGGAAGGGTCCCTGAATCTTGGATTCACTTAGTGGTAAATTCTAAAGCCAAGAGAGGACAGGAGCTGGAGAAAGAAGACTGTGCCTAGTGAGTGACTGGGAGGCGGGCAGTTAGGGAAAAGAGGTAGCGTCAAGGCCAAGGGAAGCATCGTTAACCAGTAATAGATGCGACATTATAGGTGGGACATTTGTGTTTCAATTGCAATATTCTTTATATTCTATGTAACTGTTTAACAGTAATCTTTCAAAAGCCATTTATGCCCATCTGGTAATGGCAACACGTGCAGTAGGAGAGGCACCAATGAGGACACAGGTGACATTAGATATGTTGCCTAGATCTTTTGGACCTAAATGTTTCCTCCATACTGTAGGCTGTAAACAGATCAATCTGCAACTAATGTTCTGGAAAAGCAATTGCACACAGCCTTGTGCTACATTAGTCATGGAAAATAACTTTAAAATTACAGAACATCCTTTTGCTGTTAATAGACTGTCTTAGTTTGTTAGGGCAGCCATAACAAAGTGTCACAGACTGGGCAGCCTAGACAAAAATTTATTTTCTCACAATTCTAGTGGCTAGTATCTGAGAATAAGGTGCTAGCAGAATTCTAAAGCCTCTTCTAGCTTATAGATGACTGTCTTCTCCATCTGTCTTCACATGATCCTTCTTTTGCTTTATCTGTGTTCTTATTTTGTCTTAAAGAACACCAGTTGCTTTGGATTAAAATTCACCAATACAACTTCATTTTATATTACCTACCTCTTTAAGGCCCTCTCTCTCATATAGTAACATTCTAAGGTAATGTGGTTTGGGACTTCAGCGTAAAAATGTTAGAGAGGCAGAATTCGCCTTATAACATTAACCAAATGTTTATTTTCCAGTTTTACTTGTAATATCAAAATAGGAGAAAACTTAATTTTTATAATGTATCTGTATTTACCAGGTACTATATTAGTTGCCTCTACCTTTTTGTCTTATTTAGTATTCATAACACCCCTGAAGAGAGATATCAGTACAGGTTAAGCATCCATCCCTAACTCAGAAATCAGAAATGCTCCAAAATCTGGAAGTTTTTGAGTGCCAATGTGTTGCCACAAGTGGAAAATTCCACACCTAACCTTATGTGGCAGGTAGATTTAAAAACATAAACACATTAAAATATTATGTAAAATAATCTTTAGGGTATATGTATAAGATGTATAAGAAACACAAATAAATTTTGTGTTTAGATTAGGGTCCGGTCTCCAAAGTATGTTGTTATATAAAATTCCAATATTTGAAAAAAAAATCAGAAATCTGAAACACTTTTGCTTCTAAACATTTTAGATTAAAGAATATTCAACCTATATCCCCATTTTCAACAGATAACACTTTAGAAAAGATAATCAGAAACAGAAAGCAAATAAATGAATGAATAAGAGTATATCTGAAAAGCATCTGAACTCCCTTCTCAAGTCATTATGATTTTCTAAACTAATATTAAGTTTGAGATCTTAAGATTTGCAAACTTTCTATATCTGCATATTTTCATGTAAAGAAGTACATAAAGGGAAAAACCCTGTAAAATGGATATAAATTCTCTAAAGCCCAGCCATCTGAAACCTAAGCTGTCTGCTTCTTACATGAATTCAAACAAGTTATTTGAGAGACTTAATTGTTCACTTCCTCTAAAGATTTTATTTCTTTTAACTGAAGAATTGTCTTACTGTGTCAAAGATTAAGATAAAATACGAATATGATAGTTATTAGTCATTGAAATTTGCTCTTAAAATTGATAAATAAACCTTATGGATGTTTTTGCTTCACTATATACATTTAGATTGCCCTCACTTTAGTAGGCCCTGGTAAAGCACAGAAACATAGATTGGTGTAGTCTTATATGTCATAAGTATTAACCAAGAGCCTTGTAAAAGGATAAAATAGTTGATGTCTACATATGACATTTAACAGATCCTTTAAAGTTATTTAGCTCTTTCACTGGTCTAGTGCTTGACAGTTTATGGAGCAATTCCACATGCATTATCCATTTGAATTCTCATGTAACAAATGGTATCACAGTCTTGGATTAGAAAGCTTTGTTTCCTAAGAGCTGTGTTTCAGAGACCTGTTGAAAGTATATGCAAGTTTTTCCACTTTACAATGCTTCTGCTCTTATTTTTCTGAATCATTTCTTTGAAAATGGAATTCCGTTCTATGGAAAAACATACTTACCTGAACTGGCTCTGTAGATAAGTATAAATAAACTTGCTATAATAAGGAAATTTGTTGGCAACTGTAACTGTAAAACATTAACTATCAGAACAGATTATTTCAGAGTCCAATTTTTCCTCTTCCCACCTCCTTTTAGAATAAGACTTCCTCACTTCCAGTTCTACAGTTTTAACCAAGAATTCTACTTCTCTTTGTTTCATATGAGGTATCTCTGTCTCTCTGGTCTCCTCCTTCATCTATAGTTCTTTGGCAGAGCTGGTCCTGGACACTGTAGCTTTTATCCCGTGAGGATTATGGCTTTGTTGCATAACACCAAGAATGCCGTGGAGTTGAGACAAGTTCTTTTCAGCTCATTCGCAGTTAGTCACCCTTCCTCTAGAGCTACTGGAGATGGTGCAGCTGCATGCAGACCCCTGGGAGCATCGCTTCCTGGGCTTGGGGGAACATTCCCACCAGGCCAGCCCGCTGAAAAAACTCAGGGTACAGAATGGAGACACAGGCTGCCAGCAGAGTTTATTCATATTTAGAAGCACTTTCAAATATTTGGGTGTGGGATTGGTCATTCAACTTCTGTATTTTACACCACAATTTTTAGCTTTTGAAACATTTATGGAATTTAAAACATAGAAATAATAGATTTAGAATCATTTCCTTCTCGAGGGCTGTAAGTCTTTACAGGGACTACTTTCAGCACTACATATATCACTCTTTTATTTAATTTTAATGAAGATATGAGAGTTGTTACTCATTGACAAATAAGTATAGTCAGGCCTAACCCTCAGGTCTCACTATGTTCATTTTCTGAATGAGTAAACAAAGGTTTTGACAGTTTAATAATCCTTTCCAAAGTCCCACAGTGAGTGCCAGAGCTGGATGATTTGCTAACCCACACTGTTCCATACTGAGCAACCCCATCCTCCCCCTAGCTACAGGCAGACTTGCTTACTTGGACCAAAGGTTTTTGTTGTGTTTTTCATCACTAGAACCTAGCTGCCCACCCCTCCCACTCCCCAACCAGCTTTCCTAGTTGTTGGACAACTTCACTCTGCCACTAAAACCAGCAGCTACACCATATGACCATCCTCCCACTGCCCGCTTGAGGACTGGCTATGTTCTACCAAGAAACTGTCCAAAGTAAATGTCAAAGCAGCAGTTTTCTTGCCAGAGGCTGGAATCCAGGATAGTTATGTAGAAACAGGCCTAACACAGAGAGGAAAAGGACAGATTCCTCCATCCTCAACTCCTTTCCTATTTCTGGCCCTCCAAAATGCTGCTTTCAGTCCTAGAATGTTCTGGGGTGGAATGTCCAATCTTCCTTACATTTACCCAGGCTTCTGGGACCCTTGGATCTCAGGGGTTTGTAAGACTTCATAGTGGGCCTTTTGAAATTGGAAGGGGTCAGGAAAGAAGTGAGAATTGACTCAGATCTGTGCTGTTCCACAGCTCTTTAACTGGAGGAATGTGCACATTAAATGTAGGTCTGAATTTCCAGAGAAAATGCCTGGGTAAAGACTTTTTTTTCCTGCAGATTCGACAACTCTGACCTCGGTCATAGCTGAGATCTACAGACTAGAATAGTCACAATTGTATTCTCCACTTGTAGCTAGAGAACAGTAGCTGGTCAGAAGAAAATATCAATGTTCTGCCAACTTCTGCTGTTTGTGAAATTTTGCCAGAAGCAAAACAGGATCAAAAATAATAAACAGACCTCCTCCCATGCTGCATGATTGCTATTTACATAAAGAGATTGATGAGCTGACTGTGCCCAAGGAGTGCTCAGGGAAGGGAATTTTCAAGGAGAAAAGGTTAATTCAAGAGTGCTTGGTTGCAAGTGATCTGAGAGCTTCTTGAATAATCGGTTTTCCAAAAGGACAATCTATACCAGGGATAGTGCTGTTTTTCCAGTACAAGCAGCCTAAACTGTGGACAAAACAAATTGATGCACGCATTATGTGCAGGCCTAAAGCTGTCATAGGAGGGGAAAATGAACCTCAGAAACAAAGAATGATGTGAGTCTTAAGTGGAACAGTGAGGTTGTCAGAAGAAAGAACTAGCTTGCATGGCCACCTCTAGGAACTGGGAAGCAGGAGGTCTGGGTTCCAGTATACTTAACCTAGCATCGTCAATGTTTTTTAAGCTCTCAGCGTTCAATTATTCCATCTTTGAATGAGGATAATTTAGCTCATGCTATTCAATAATACTGAGGAAAAACATAATTGATATGAAACAGATGCACATAGAAAACGTGATCAATACTGGAGTGATTTAGGATTATTGGGTCCTGCTCTAGGGATCACTAATCTTGCCAGAATATAGGATCTTGCATTAAGCAAGACTCAGGTCTTCAGTGTCCTTAAGTAACACAAAACATCACCAAATTTGCTTCTTTTCTGAGAGTAATAATTCATGTCACTCCTCATGCATATGGGAATAATGTACCACTCTGTGGGTTTGGCTTGTTTTTAATTGGTTTTCAAATGGGTAAAGTCTACTACTTAATTTTAGTTTAATTTTTTTATGTTTTTGATGTATTATGAGTAATTCTATATAACTAATTAGGGCCATTGTAAATGCTAGTCTTTCAGTTGTCTTCCATTCTGAGGTCAAGAATTTTATTTTGTATTTTTACTCAACTGATAAAATTCTTTCATCTTCAATGAATAATTTCCTGTAACCATGAGTGAAATAAAACTTTTTAAAGTGAAAGATACTGTGTCATAGGCTCAGGGACTGTCACAAGCTCAAGTATCATAAGTCCTATGTGGCATATACGCCTACCTTGCAAGCCTGAGGTCATGAGTTCGATCCCTGGTACCAAAAACAAAAACAAAACAAAACAAATCAGACTTAAAGCCTAATGCTAACCTACTGCAGTAGGGAAGATGACCTGATGTGACTGTCCCAGCAGGGGCCAATAAGCACCAGGGGGTCACAGTGGGTTGTCCGGACTCTGAGAGGACTGAATGGGGTCTGATCTCAGACTGCCCAGATTGTTTGATGAAGTAAAGACATGCCTCACGTTCTCCTGTTGTTTTCCTGGCACAACCTATACTAAAAAATCTCAGGAAAGTAAAGTGAAAGGTACAAGGAACACACAAACCTATCTTTAAAACATTTGACTTTTGTTTGATAGTTTTGATGTAAATTTTATTTTATTTATTTTTAATATTTGAGTGTAACAATGTTGGTATGTTTCAGGAGAAAGAGCACTTACTAAGCTGAGACTTGTGTGAAAGTCTTGAAAACTGTTACACACCCTGTGCGTGTGGTAATTATTTGGAAAGGAGTGGATCGTGCTGAAAGTGGAGTTGGAGAGGAAACATGAATGAAGAGAGAAGGACCTTGTTTGGCAGAAAAGTAGATAAGCTCACAGAGCAGCTTGCTGAAGTCTTTTACTCCAACAATCTTTTACCTAAGACTAGTCACTGACTTCTTCCTTACACATGAGAGTGAGAATAAGTTCCCTCTACTTCCACACAAGATATGCAATGCCTCCAAGTTTCCCAACTGCTTTGGCTTAGAAGAACATTTTTCTTGTTTATGGCTGGCTCTGTTTGGTGAGCAACCACTTAAATAAATTACCATGTTTTGTGATTGGTGTCAATAATTTGACATTGAGTCATGAAGTCTTCAGGTTCTTGATTTATCAGAGAGAAAATCTTTCAGACTTTTTCTTTGGAGGATTATATTTTCTGAAAATTGTTTGTAGATGCAAAATACATTGCTTACAAGTATGAGCTTTGGTACTTTCAAGAAATGTGTTCAAATCCCCATCTCATGATATATGAGCTCTGTGATTTGATCAAATTTCATGACCTCAGTAAGCCTATTTCTTCATCAAAAGTGCAAATAAAAATAATAGCATTGGCCACCGGAAGTTCTGAGAATGTGTTATCACACATGCAAAATGCTTAGCACAGAGCCTGGCACCGACTCAGGGTTGCATGTGTGTTATTCTGGAAAAAAAAACACTCATAATCAGTTACACAGCCACTTCTGTTATGGATTCACTGCTCAGGAAAGATTAAAAATCCAAGTTTGGATAATTACATAAAGAAACAGCCACAATCATATGGTTCTGAAGGTAAAGTATGTAAAATATCCTCAGAGGACAAAATAATGACAGGGCCAGTTTAGAAACTCAAAGTTTGAATGAGGATTTTCCTAATCAAATGACTTTACCTTCGAAAGCAGATAACTATCATACTGTAACTATAACATTGTTTTTGACTGCCAGCTAATGACCCAAACTTCTAAGTCCAGGTGTGAATTTTCGCTCTCCCATGAAGCTGATGGAAGCAAGTCTAACCTTTGATAATGCCTGCTCATCATATTCAAGTCTAACTTCCCAAAAGGAACCACTGAATATTTAAAACATTTGCCTTAGCAATACAATTAATGAAGAACTAATAATATATCTTCCTGCATCCTCTGGTAAAATGTGGTAAGATAAGCACAGGGACCTGCAAATTTGCAGCCTGCTCTAAAACCTGCAAGAAAGGAAACAGCCTAACTAGCAGTGACAATGTGTCTTCAAAGCCTAGAAGCCCCTTGACTGCTTTTCAAAAGGTAGCCTTTTAAGTCTTATGTGTTTATTAGGTTTTGCTGAACTCAAAACAATGAATCTCTACTTTGCTGTAACCTACTCTGCTGGCTTGTAGAAAATGAGCGCATTTATTGTCTTTTCACTTTAGTGTGGAACAACATCGTCATTCAGTTACTCTCAAAATAATTTAGAAAATACTCCTCTCAGGTGCTTGGAATATAACAATATCTTTAAAACACAATCCATGCCACTGTTAGATAGGTGGGCCTTAAACAAGTGTCATGGTGCATTGTAGGTGTTGGTGATGGATGTCAGTATAGGGAGAGTGGAAGTGTAATAGAAAGATTTCATTCCTACTTATAGAGTTTGGCTGGTTGTTGTACTGTCTGGCATTTCTGAGAACCTATAGGACACTTCCTAGTAGTCTATGGGAATCCTCAGGTTAAGACTTCATCAATTTTTGCCCCATTCATGGGGCAAATATGTCTTCCTTAGACTCTAAATCACTGAGTTCCAGTCCAGAAACATAAAACTATCTTCCATCTGTGAAAAATGCTGTCCTTGAAAACTTAGAGCTCATCATCTAGGGAGAGCTTTACCTCTAAGCTAACAGTGTTGCACTAGTGTGGAAGAATTAAGATAAGAGAGTGGCAAATCTCTCATAAAATCCACTTTAGTAACTCAGTACTGACTACTGGCACAAATATTTCAAAGATGCTACCTTTAAGAACAAAGCCTCATTTTGTATGCATCCACTGTACTAGTAGAGAATTTCACCTTGTCAGTATTTCAGTAAGTACGGTATTTGTACAAAGTTAAAAGTATGCATGATCTTTGCTCATATTGCATATGATACATGAGATATAAAACATGACCACCGCCCTCTAGAAGATTACTTTCAAGTGAGATAAGGCATATGAACTGTCAATAATATTGACAACTCCAGGGAGTATATGGCTCAGTGACTAATAATACAAGAATTGACATTCTAAAGAAGTACTTGCAGTCCTAAAGACAGAAAGATAAAGAAAGATCACTGTGCCTGAATTAAGAAAGTAGTTATGCTTTCCAGCGCAAAAGTCACAAGGAGAAAGGGAATGGAGTGAACTGAAAAGTATGGTTTGAGTATTTCAGACTATAGTCCACATCCAGTGCAGTGAGGGGAGTGAGTAGGCTGTGGGGAACTTAGATGGTCAGAGGGAAAAATCTGAGACCAGACTAGTGAATTTGAAATTTCTTTTACAGAAAATGAAGAATTTTTGAGACTCTTGAGTAGAGAAAGAATAGGATGGAAACCTTAGTTTAGAAAGATGATTTCATGAAGTTAGAACTGAAGAGGTTTGGCTGAAGATAGTCTGTAACAGTTACTGAAACATGTAGACTGTATTACACACATGCCATATCTAAATGTGGCAAATAATTATCTCATTTAATTCTCACAAGATTAGGACCTGTCAGTGTTCCCACTTGAAAGACTGTAAAAGCTGAATGCCAGGGAAGTTAAAGAAATGTGTTCAAGTGAAATCCAAACAACTACCCAAACCAGGAACTGAGCCTAGGGCTCTCTGTTGTCATTGCTGATATTGTTACAGCTACCAGACCCCCCCAAAAAAAAAGAATCTTAAAAGATGAGTATCTTAAACATGGCCATAACAAAATGATGAATAGTAGATATTTTTAAGAATGATAAATAGTAGAATTTTTAAGAATGGCAAAATAAATGTTTATATGGTTTATAAAATTTTAATGTTTCTATTATAGAACTTACCTCATCATGCTTTGCTCATGATTATTATAATAATCCACTAATTTGATTTATTGTGATACCTTGTCTTTAGGCTTTTTATTCTATAGTAGGTCTCCGATTTATGAATGAGTTCAGTTCCAGAAGAGTATTCGTAAGCTGGATTCCTTTCTAAACCCACAAAGTGAGTCTTATATACCTTTGACACAAATATGCAACACATTGCTTCCCAGAAGTCCCTTCCACATCACTACTGCTTTTCCTCTTGCTTCTAGACATGCTGGACTCTGATTGAGCACTGTGCTACTGTACACTGTCACACTGTCCAAAAAGCACACAGCAGCACAGCTGTGACAACGTCTAGCTGATAGGCGAGCTACTTCCATGATCCGTTCTCATCTCCAGTGTTCTAATGGGAGATCTGTTGGTATCTGTCAAAGTCTGCAACTGTAATGTTCCTGAGTCAGGGACTTACTGTACTTTGTGTATCTTACTCAGTGATTTGTGTTGGCAGTTAAATCTTACTTCATAGAGTCTGGTCATCTTCTGACAGAAGTTTCACTGGATTTCTTGAACCACCAGCTGAGATGATAAACAGTATTCTTCTGCTTTAAGAATAATCCCTTGAAAATTTATTAGTAAGGAATAAAAAAATTTAAATGCTAACACTGAATGAATTTAATGTTTGTAGTAAGGAGATTTAAATTTAGAACATCTAGATATTAAAAATTATCTTGAGCCATTTCATATTTTAATTATAAAGCTTCTATTTTTAAAATCTTTTTACTAGTATATGATTGCAGTACATAATGTTTATGTTTCTTAGGTGAAGTTGGTACATAACACATCTTAATTTCTTTTTGCATTCTCATTCCCTCCCTTTCCTCCACCTGTCTCCAGCTCTTGATCCCTTTCCCCTCTATGAACAATCTATCTCCCTACTTCCTATTATCTATCTTTTATTTTACTCTTTACTTTTAATTTGTGTTTCTTATATAAGAAAAACCATGTGATATTTAAGCTTGTGTCTCTGATTTATTTCACTTAACATTATGGTTGCAAGGTGCATGTATTTTCCTACAAAAGATTTAAGTTTATCTTTTAATGGTAGAGTAGTACTCTATTATGTATAAATACTACATTTTATTTATTTATTCTTTGGCTGATGGACATTTCGCCTGCTTCTAAGATTTAGCTATTATGAATTATGCTACTTTAAACATGGGTTTTCATATATTAATGTAATATGATGCCTCTAACTCTTTTGGGAAGACACATAGGAGGGGAACAGCTGGATCAAATGGAATTTCTAGTTTTAGTTTTTGAGGAATCTCCATAGTGATTTTCATTGTGGTTGTACTAGTTTATATTTCCAACAACAGTGTATTAGGAGTCCTTTATCCCCAGAGCCTCAACAGCATTTGTTATCATTTGATATCTTGATGATGACCATTCTTTCTGGAGTAAGATGGAACCTCAGTGTTGTTTTAATTTGCATTTCTTTAATGGTCACAGATGTTAACTACTTCTTCATGTGTCTATTGTCCATTTGTACCTCTTTTTTGAAGTGTCTATTCATTTCACTTGCCCATTTCTTGACTGCATCTTTTATTTTGGGAGATCTGTATTTTTTTGAGATAATCTTTGTGTTCTGGATATTAGTCCTCTGAAGAATACCCTGCAATTTTTCTTCCATTCTGTAGGTTTTATTTTCACTCTATTCATTGTTGAACAGAGAAGCATTTTAATTTGATATGATCTCGCTTGTTGATTCTTATTACTATTTCCTGAGCAACTGGGGTTCTATTCAGAAAGTTCTGCCGTACATCTATAACGTCAAGAGTTTTACCTATTTTATATTCTTGCAGGTTAAGTGTTTCAGCTTTAACATTTAGTTCTTTGACCCATTTTGACTTTAAAGCATGGTGAAAAATATGAGTCTGAATTCACTCATCCGTATGTGGATAGACAGTTTCCCAACACCATTTAATAAAGAGGTTATCTTTCCTCCAGTGTATGTTTTTTGGTCCTTTTGCTAAAGATCAAATAGTTAAATGTGCTTGGGATTGTGTCTACATGTTAGAAAGTAGCATACTCAATGCAAATATAGTGCCTGATTTTAGAAATGTAAATAATCGAAAACACTAGTTAAATTGGTCCAATTTGTCTATTGGAAGCCACAAGATTAATTTGTAAAGAAACTCAATAAACAAATATCCTCTATGGTACACCTACTCTTGTTGTTTATACTAACTTCTTAAACAGCTATTCAGCATTTTATGAAGAAAGAGAATTTTAAATTTGAGCACTTTCAGAAGTACTTTATGTTTAAATATTTTATGAAGCATTAAATTATACATATTTGCCTCAGGCAGGGACCCCACTGATACTAAATAAAAAATACTCATGAAGAATTTTATATGCATTATTAATATAAAGTTTTACTTCTCTAACTGAATTTTAGTTCTTACTCCAAACCTAGCCTCAGGTTAAATACAAATTAAATGAAGTGACTCAAGAGACTTCAGGGTGAGGTTTTGTGTGCTTCAAGGGACAATAAGCCAAGTTGGAGAATCGACATTATTCAGAAAATGCACCAATCATTCTCATTTATCCTCTGTGCTCTTCAGCCCCTCTATAACATCCTAGTATTTCCTCAACACACGTTAGTCTTAGCTACTGCTTAAGAGGCAAATTTCACCATTTCCTGAAGTCCAATCTACTTTTATTTTTCTTCATCGGAGAGGATTTTCTTTAGATCAAGTTGGGCAACATTGGTTGCAGGGTCAGATAGGGTACAACCTTGACAGGTCACACTCATTTTGGTGGCCTTGCTTCTACAAGTGGAAGGGTAGAGATTTAGCTGAGTGGCACAGCACCTGCCTGGCAAGCATGAAGTCCTGAATTAGATTCCTGGTACAAAAAAAAAACAACAGTAGACGTCACTGCTCACTTCTGGTTGCTCCTGACCCAGTAACTTACTAATGACAGTCCACAGTTTCCCAAGGGAACCTTCGTGCAAGGTTCACAGTTAGTGTTTTTGTCAATATTTATAGGTAAATGCAACTCTCTTTTCAGTTGGACAAGTTTCTCTGTATATAGGTGAAGAAATCACAACCTCTGCACCTCTTATGTGCCAAGTAAGAGCCTTAGATACTACAGGTTAAATGTGTAGCCTTTTACAGTAGCAAACCCTGCTGTGGTGCTGCTGATCTAAGCTCTAGATGAAAAAATCCTTTAGATATTGTTTCCTCTTCAGGCAGCAGTGATCTTACTCCACGGAGGTGTGTTCCAGAACTATAACTACGGGACACACCTCCCTCACACTCTGCGGCACAAACATGTTATTATGCTCGTAGATTCTGCGGGTCAGGAATTGGGAAAGGACACAGCACACATGCCTTGTCTCTTCTCCACAATGATTATTACTTGAGCTAGGGAGAAGGCTGGTGATTTTTCCATAACTGAGCCCTTGGATCATTCCAAGCTTCATTCACTCCCACAACTGGCTGTCCAGACTTGAGCAGAGGCTGCCAACTGCCACGTCTTCTTGGGTCCTCTCTCAACAGGGCTGTCCAGACTTCCTTCTTCCCTTCGTGGAGACTCTTTCAAGAATGAACAAGGCTGAGGTGTGTGCCTTCTTAAGTGCCAGTCTTAAAAATTGCATGGCGTCGCTTTTGTTGTATTCTTCTAGTCAACATAGTCATAAAAGTCTATACAAGTTCAAGAGGAAGGGATATTGATCCACCCTTGGGTCAAAGAATTTGTGGTTATACACCACCTTCTGTGTTTTTAGTTGTCCATAGAAAATTGTGGCCCAAAATTATTACATAGAAAATTCCAGATATAAGCAATAAGTAAGTCTTAAATTGAAAAGCGTTATGAAACATTGTGCTGTCCAGCCAGGAACATAAATCACCCTTTGCAGCAGTGTGCCCACTACTTACCCATTAGCCACTCAGTAGTCATCTTGGTTACCAGGTGGACTATATCATTGCAGTGCTAGTGTTCAGGTAAGGTTTATTTTCCTAATGACCTCAAAGTGTAGGACTAGTGACGCTGGCAATTTGAACATGCCAAGGAGGCTATAAAGTACTTCCTTTAAGTAAAAAGGTGAAAGATCAGTATTTTGAGAGAAAGAGCATCTGCATTCACATAATTTTTATTATAGTGTATTTTCATCATTGTTCTATTTTATTATTAATTGTTGTTACTGATCTCATTATTATATGATTTATAACAGATATGTGTATATAGGAAAAAGCACAGTACATCTAGAGTACCATACTATTCATTGTTTTAGGCATGCACTAGAGACTTGGAACATATCCCACAATGATAAGGAGCCACTGCTACAGCTCAAAACGGCTACCAGAGATGTTTGACACATTCCATCATTCTGAGATTCTGTTGTTCTTACTGACATGTACCTGGCATCTGACTGATTTCTACTTCACATTGCACTAATTCGTTGGCTGAGATAGCATAAAATTGATAGAGATTATTCGGCACACTTTCATTATACATTATCTTATTTTAGCCCCCACAAGTCTGCACAGTTCAAAGAAACACATTCCTCCCCTTACTCACTCCAACACTACCCAGTATTTATTCACAATCTCCAGGATTCATCAATGGAGAAGAATCTCCAAGTGAGACCAAACCCTGTTTTCTACTCTGAGTTCTCTCATCTTAATTATAGCTACTTTCTTTGCTGCCCTCTGATTCCTTTTGGGTAAAGTTAAAATTTCTAGATGATGTTTTATTAAAAATGTAAAGAAAATGGAGTTGCTTTGAGGCAGAGCTTCTCAGATAGAGTTCTGCCTTCAAGGGGACCTGCAGCAGTATCTAAGGACTTTCATCAATACTACGGCTAATGGAAAGAGCTGTCCTGACACCTAATGAGGAGATGCAGGGGATGTTGCTAAACTTCCTGCAGAGTACAGAACAGCAAAGCCTCCCAGAGCACACACATACACACATGCATATAAGCACGTGCGTTTACACACACACACACACACACACCCCAAAGCACGATCTGGCTCAAAATATCAAGAGTACTACTGCTAAGAAGCCCTGCTTGAAGGAATTTTATAGTGCTTCTTTACCAAAACAAGCCTGGGTACCCTAGTGCGTAACTGACTTGTTTAGGATTCTACAAGAAAGTGATAAAGACAGAACCTAGGCTGACATTTTGAGGCTCTTAGTGTTACATCTTTATTTCCTTATAGAACTTCTGTGGGCCCTACCACCTGTATATATAGGAAAAACATGGAAAGAAAAGTATTTATCTCACTTTTCTTGAGTTCTGGGTAGTATGGGGGATGCCACTCACGTGGAGGGACAATGGCCTCTAGGATGGAGGTCATGCAGCTATATAGTTTACGCTTCAAGAGGCAGATGCATGGCTCACATGGGCAAAGACTTGGCTAAGGCCTGGGTAGGAACTGGGCTACATCCAGACTGAGACTTGAAGATAATAGCTGAAAAGCCGGAAAGCGTGCACACACTCGCATGTGTGTGGGCATCTCTGTTTTTGTGTTGTAAGTGTGGGATGGAGGACAGTAAGATTTTATCCTACAATAACAAACAAGCACCTAATTGCATGTCAATTTTGAAAGTAATTCTTCTTTCAACCCAAAAACATGCTGAACAGGAATTAATTTAAATCCCAGAAAGTTCAGATCATCTTCAGATTGTCAAGAAAGTTGCATTTATTATCTCCTTGGAGCCACCCTCAGGTCTAAGTGGCAGGCTGAAATCTGCAGCCCCAGGCACAGAACTGCCAGCCTGTCTTAGTTACTTTTCTCATTGCTGAGACAATATCCGACATTCGAAGTTAAAGAAGAAAAGGTTTATTTAGCTCACAGTTTGTAGAGGATTCAGGCCATCTTTGGCTGGCTCCAAAACAGGGTGGCGTGACAGATGGGCATCACAAAAGAAAAACAGTTCATGGTGGGCAGAAGGTAGAAAAGCAGGCAAGGGACAACCACAGCTCTTTGTATCCCTTATATTTTATCCAAGCTACTTAGGGCAAGTGGCACTCACATCCTTACTTCCAGTGCCCTTAATGTTAGCATTGCATTGCACCATGAGTCCATCCCACCATTACACATTCTAGATCCAGCCACCTCTGAAAAATTCCCACTTATGACTGAATGAGGCTTTGCAGTATCTAGACACAAGCCATAACTCACCCCTTTAAAAGACTTTTGAAAACTGGATAGAAAACAGTAAGGGTACATCTGGCAAAGGTAGGCCCCAGGTAGAGCTGGCCTGTGGATCCTGATTCGTGTCACCTGGTGGAGAAGTCTTTCTGTGAGTCAAGCTTTCTGATGGGCCATTCGTCACTTTGCACTGTATGTCAGGGCAAGGGCTGGCAGCCTTCAGTTTCAGATACATAAATCTTCAAGTAATAGAGGGCAGTTAAAACATCAGGCAAATGTTAACTCCAGTGTCTTGGATGTTGCTGCATTGTTTTATTACTTCCCAGTTTAAGACTGTCCCTACTGATATCTGAAAGAGAGGAAGTGTACAGTTCTGCGAAGTATCTGCTGCCCCTATGTTTGCATTGCTTGTGGGCTGAAGTTCACCGGGAAAACTTTCTTGAGTTGAGCAAGAGGGAAAAAAAATGCCTGCCCTGCCCTCCAAACCCAAGCAGCTTGCATATACAGTGTTTTAACTGTTCTGAAAAGAATGAAGCATTTATAAGTCATTCCATTTTCAAGAAAAAAATTTCCTGTGACATTTTAATCCCCTTTTGTGCTGCAGCATTTTTAGAGTTTTCTCCTGCCAGTCATCTCAAATGTTTTGTGTCTTTCACTCTTAGCTGAATTGCATATTATGAGCATGACCCACAATAAAAAATAATGCCACTGTTACTGAATGAGAGTCTCGTCCTCCGGGTTATTCTGGGCTATGGGTCAGCCTGTCAAAGCTGATCTCTGAGTTCAAAATGTGATCTGGTTGAAGCTTACGTCGAGATATCAAAATTGAGCCATGAGATGAAAATGAGATGAAATGGGAGCTACAATCTGGTTTATGTCTCTGTGAAATAGTTTCTATAAAAGATGTGAGTGGGTGCCATAGCTTTTTTTATGACGGCTGGATTATTTCTGAGATCTCTTGTCTGCTTAGGAAGTTTTCCTAGATACTCTGTATCTAAATTAGAGTTACATTACCTTACCACTGTTGACATTTGGGACAAAATGATTCTATTCTGCTGGCAGGCTGTCCTGTGCATTGTAGGAGGATACATGGATGTATCATCTGGCTTCCTCTAGATGCCAGAAATATCAAACCAGCCAAGTTACAGAGACCAAAAATGTCTTCTGACGTTTCCATATTTTCCTAGGGGAACAAACTCTGTCCCAGTTGAGTTTATTGGTGATCTAGATAAAAGAATGTAACTGAGTTCATCCCTTCATTCAATCCTTTAACAAAAATCTGACAATTATTGCCCTACAGTAATTTTCAGAGAAAGTAGATATTAATCTAAATACTTGCATTAGGGCCACTGTCTGATAAAGATAGGAAAGACTTAGCTTGGGAGTTCAAGGGAAGAAATTTTAACTGTTTCAAAAGTTTAAGATATGCTAGAAAGTAATTCACCTTTTATTCAAGAATTACTTGTATTTTCAAGGAGTAAAACACATAGTTTACCATGATATTGCACTAGCATGTTTCAAAACTGAATATGAGTTTTGTTATAAATGTTTTGGAACTATCAGTCTATCAATATAGACTTCAAAATGCCCTATTATGTAGACATGAGTCATTGCATAAGATGTGTATTGAGAGCATCTGGTGAGTTGATTGAGTATTGACAGTTCAGAGTACTATATGAACCCTGAGCCATGGATGGTGTCCAGCCTTAGTCTTAGGAAGGTGTTTTTCAATTACTGAAGTCACATTGTTCAACCTTTGTTCACAGTAACAGACAAAAATTGATGTTTACACTCCTCTGGCTTCAGATTTGGTAACCTTCCCATAAAATGCATAGGGCAATAAATGACACCAAAATAAAAGTGCCTCAATATTGAAGCAACACTGGCAATGGTTGGCTATCATGAGTTTCAGCAAGAAGTACAGTACTCAGCGCACTAGTACACTGCCCCTTTTCCCTTTCACTGCAGATAAAAGATGCTAGTATAAAGGGAAGTTTTGAACATACAAAATTTTACATTTCAAGTTATCTGCATGTTCTAACCATGCAAGAAGCAGTATGATTTAATCATTAATAGTGTAGAAGCTTATCAGAAAGATCCAGAGTAAAACCTGGAGTCCACCAGGACTAGTCATTTGACCAGAGACAAATTATCTAAGTCAACTGTACCTTGGGGTTCTTTGTTGAAACTGGAATAATAATGATCACCTCAAAGGGTTGCTATGAGAATATTCCCATCTGTTATATGTGAGTTGTCAGAAAAATTGCCTGACCTAAGTATTGAGTAAAAGGAGTTCAGGCAATATTGTTAGTAACACATTCCTTGCCATACACCCCTTACTGATGTGCCTATGAGCCTCTGGTTGACAACTGCTATGATTTATAGCCATAGATCCCTGCCACTGCCTTATGTCCTGATAGTGGGGACTTCAGGGAGAAACACGCTAGTGCGATATGGCTGGGAGATTTCAGGTGTGATGCTCATCAGTGTGTTCAGTTCACTGATGAGTTCACAGCTAAATGTGATGTTGGGAGGTGAGGTGTTGTCAGAGGAGGTGGACCCCTGGGGGGATGCCTGGAAAGATATATTTCCCTCCCACTTTCCTTGCTTCCCGCGTGTCTGCTTCCTGCTGCCATTACATGAGCTGTTTCTCCTTTGCCACGCCACCCTCCCTTGGAGCCAGCAGGCTATGAATTAAAACCTCTAAAACCTATGAACCAAAATAAACCTTTCCTCCTTTAAGTTGTGGTTGTCTAGTATTTTATTTCAGTGAGTAGGAAGCAATGAAGACAAACTTTCATCTTAAAGATTAAAAAGAAACAGTTTTGTTTCTTAACAGAGTGGCTGTGCTCCTTAAAACCAAAAATCAAAACCTGGTGGTTTTCCTTCTATGGCTGAAGAGACATTGGAAGTTCTTCAAACTGAGAAAAGCCAGTATCAATGGGGAGGGGGCATTTATCATTCATTGAGTAACCAATTCATTTAAGATGCACCATAAGAAAAGGTAGGATTGGAGAAATAGAGATTAAGGTGTTTTCAGGACCCAGGAAAAGTCAGTATGAGTATACAGAAATCAAACTTTACTTTCACTTCAAATTTAATTTGGAATATCAGTAATGATTTTAAAATTCAAGCAAAGATGGTGTGTTATGCAGATTTACATCAATCTATAAAGAGAAAAGGTTTATTTGGGCTTGTGGTTTTAGACACTCTAATGCATGATCAAGTGGACCCATTGTTCTTAGGGCTTTGGTACAGTAACAGCACAACATGGTAAAAGAATGTAGCAGATCAAATCCTCTTACCTTATGGCTGGGAGATAAAAAGAGATGAAGAGAAAAACCCAGATGTCCAACATCCCCCTCAAAAGCACACCCACACTGTCCTGCAGACTTCCTCTGAGATCCTACATCTTAAAGTTTCCATAATCTCCTAAAAGCAGCAGTCTGGGAACCAAACCTTTAACCAATGGGCCTTGGGGAACCTCCAGATCCAAACTACGGCAGATTTTAATGCTGATTTCTTGGGTCCACCATAACCATAAACAGAAAGATCAGTTTCCCTTAATCTTTGAGACACAGTAAGAATGCACTGGACCCACTTTCCGTACTGTCTTTGCAGGTCAACTATGTAGATATGATAGAGGATTGACATGTCAAAACAAAGGAAACATCCTCCAGCAGGGCAAAGATTGCATGAGATCACCATAGGATTGACATCAAAACAAAGATCAAAGCAAATGTAAAGCTTAAGATTGGAAACACTGATGGCAGTTTTCATTTAAAAGAAAACCTTTCCTTTTTGGTGAATGTCATTATTTGAGCATCTTCCTAATTAGTATGTTTCTCTACTAATTTTTAATTTCAGCCAAAATCTCAGAAAAAGAACATTGTCAGCCCTATGAAAATGAAGCTCCAAAAAATTGTACCAAACCCTTTCTCAAAGGAGAATGATTATCTTATCCCTTTCCTTATGTATTCATTCAGCATCTATTCTATACCTGTAATAAACTGAGCCAGGTGAGACCTGGGCCCTGCCCTCCAAAAGTTACCATTCTAGTGAATGCAGGGAGGGATGGAAGGAGGTATAGAGAGGTGATAACAGTACAATTCAAAAGAATAGGGCCATCTGTGAATGGAGGATGCAGTGGAAGCCCAAGCCCATTCTAAGTGCTTAGAGGGAGCTTATGAGATAAGGTATGATCTGGCTGATATTTGAAGGGGATACCAAAGAAAAAACAGAACAGAATTTTCCCCAACACTACACAATGGCACTTGTTACCATGTTTAGATGTCCCCCAAGAAACTCATGCTCAAAGATGAGACTTTTGGAAGGGGATTGGATTGTGGGACAGAATTGCTAGATGGGTTCTAGTTTAAAGAAGGTCACCGGGGTGTGGCCTGGAAAGTTGTGTCTCCTCAGGGGGCAGAAGTTGCAGGGCGACTCCTACTTTTGCTGGCTTCCCAGATGTCACGAGGTGAGCAGCTTTTCTCTGCCTAGGACCTTCCACATTGTCACTCTGCTTTGGAGCCAGCTGACTATGATAGCTCTACAAACTGTGAGTCAAAATAAACCTTTCCTCCTTTTAAACTGTGGGTATCTGGTATTGTGTTTCAGCAGAAGGAAACTGACTAATCCAGCACTTGAAGAACAGAAAGATGTTTGTAAGAGAAAGATTTCAGGTGTGGTAGTTAAGGAAAAGGGAGAAAGCATAGTTCTTCAAAAACCAAATGAACAAGGAACTTGGTTTTCTTTATGAAAGCAGAGGCTTGGGTAGTATGCTGTGGCTTCCTAGGGCCTTTCATGTGTAATTCCATGAAATAGATCACTGGAGCCTTTATCTTAGTCAAACTTACCATAAAAGCATATGTGGTTATATGGGATCCTGGTGTAGAGAAACCAAATGATTTAACTGAAAATTGCAGGAATGATTCTCAGAAATATTTTACTATTTTGTGTTTAGAAACAGTCTGAAATATTTTATAATCCATCCCTGTGCCTTCCAAGGCAAAGAGAGCATGAAAGAGCATCTTTTACATCTTTGCTCTTGTTTCTTTGCTTTTTTTAAACTTGCCTAATCTGTACAGTGGCAGATTGCATTGTCTTTTGTGACAGTGTTTTGCTGTAGTATTGATCATCGCCACTAAACAGTTTCTAAGTTTAGTTGAAATTCAATTGAAACTTGTTCTCTTTTGTTCTTCTTCAGTTGAAAATACCAAGTAACCGCTTGCTAGCACATCTATTTTTTAGGAAAACTATTATAGAAGCATGCATTCTAATGACATGAAATGGGCAAGCTCTTACTTGCTCTAACTATGTCAGATAAAGAATGACTCCTCCGTGATCAGACCCATTAAGGCTAGAGCCCAAAGAAGACAGAGTAAATTTTGCAGTTGGAAGGAAACTTGCAAATGAGGAACTTGTACCCACTAATTTAACCCAAGAAGCTGATAAAAAGGGAGCTATCCATTTAAAATGAATCAGAGCCTTATCACATTCATGTAAAGCAAAATGACTAAATGAAGCAGCTGGAAGATTATGGTTGGTTTTAATTATCTTTTAATAGCCAAAGGATTCTTGCCAACACATGCTGATAACCTGTCAGTTGTTATGTGCCATATAATTTCCACTTATGAGTCTCAGCTGTTACAAATTGAGAAATATATTTACAGCAATGATCTTTTCCTGTTAAATGCAAATTCTCAGAGATGTTTAAACTGAAATTTGGCCTCTCTGCTTTCTTTCTGTTGCCCTCTGGTGTGGAATTGAAAAAAACTGGCAAAATCTGCCCACAATAACCAGCTCGCTCCTCTTTATAATTTATGAGTCTCATTATGAGTATAATAATTCCAATTCGTTAAATGTAAATTATTTCTGGGCCTCAATAGGTATATTTCTGTAAATTGAGTGCACATCATCTTAATGGTATCCAATGTACTTTTCAAATCAACCTGTTGCATACATCTCCTTTCCTTAGATTTATCCATCTCAATGGTTTTTGAGCCAAGACCTCAAAGCAACTGCTTTGGTAGCTATCATATTCTCTCTATGTTCCTCTATTAGATAGATAGATAGATAGATAGATAGATAGATAGATAGATAGAGACATATCACTATCATAGTACATTTAGTACTTGGTAGATAGAGTCAACAGAAGGCTCTCCACCTACTTTTCTTTTTGCCTTGACCTCACTGGCTTTTCATTTTCCGCTTCTGTTGACTCTTTGTAGTGAGATGTTATCCAGCAATTCTGATGTATCCTCCCAGTTCTGTGTCCTCCAAGACTCTGTTCCCATTATGAGGTCTACTTGCAATTATAAGTAGCTGGTTTTCAAATCTACATCTGTAGTCAGATGCTACTACTCTTCCTGTTCAATATTTCTAGTTGTTTTACTCAAAATCTCCAGTCACATAATTATTACTTCTAATCAACCAGTCTAACAACTGAACATACTAATTTTCTGTCTGAAAATTTTTCCTGGTTTAGCTAGAGCTTTATCTGTTTTTCTTGTATTCGAAAGAAATTTAGAATTATTTTTTAAATCCTTCCTAGATTTTATATCTGTAGTCAGTCTCTAAAGGCTACTGTTGTTTTTCTTTCAAATATCCTTGGGATCTTCATGAGGATTGAATTTTCCTTTACTTCCACTGCTAGCATTGTGGTCCAAATCAGAAACTTCTCTATTTATTTTCTATTTATAAAATTTAATATATAAGCAAATTGTGTTTTATTGAAATCTTTGTCAATCCTGCTCCCTACCTATAGCAGAAGTTAGCAGTAGGGAAGCTTTGTTTTGCCATCACATCTATTGAGTTGTTTGTCTCATCTAAGGAAGGGTTTTTTTGCACCTGAACAGCTTCTGGTCTCATACATTTAAAGGAAGAACCATTCAAATTTTGAAAGCAGTTCAGAGTTCTAAAATTGCTAAGGAAACAAAAGCAGACTTTTAAAAATGTTTAAAAGAAAGAAAATGTGCTGTTTGTGGACTTGGGGTGAGTAGTTGTTAAAATGTCAAAGTGCTAATGTGTTCCTCAGAAAATTATATGCTAAGTGAAGAGTGCAGAGCCCATGTGCCAACAATAATGTGCAAGAATGAGGGAAGGGAGGCTGACAAAATGGCGGCACTGTTGAATGGAACACTGCGGGGGCAGCCTGGGAGCCACCCCAGCCAGCAGGAGCCTTTGCAAATGGCTGAGCAAGTGGAGTGCACTTAGTGAATGCACATTGTTGGTCCCATGAGGAAATATACATCTGAGCACCTACTTGTCTGAAAATATGCACATCAGAGTGGTTATAGGTCAGGGACAAGCACAAACACAAAGCACCTTCAGAACTTTGGATCTCCATAAAACTAGATTTTAAATTAGTTTTGAAAAATGAATCCTCTTGCTGGGCATGGTGGTGCATGCCTGGGACCCTAGCATCAGTAGGCTGAGGCAGGAGGATCACTATGAGTTCAAGGACAACCTGGGCTGCATAGTGAGCTCAAGAGAAGCCTGAACAATACACTGAGGAGACAAAAAACAAAATGAACAAACAAACAACAACAACAAATAAATACCTTATTATTATTGAGTGTATCAGCAGTTGTATTTCAGTAGGTTTAGTTAACTACTGCAAATGAAGAAAATGGCCAAATGAAGATAATCAAACTTACATGTGTATATTTATAGTTTTTATTTGCACTTGACTCAAGAGAGTGGCCTCAGTACAGGTGCTTTTTTTTTTTTTATGATTGTGAGTGGTCTTATATACCAACAGAACTTCATTATAAATATCAGTCTCAATGATCATAAATAGAAGGACTGGTAATTAGTGCTTTCTCTTCAATCCGCTAAGAACTTCTGGAAGTCTTTTCTCTTTATAGTAGCAAGCAAGTGCTTGTGTGTTTACCTTGAGCCAGACTTTCTCTGACCTGGAAGGAATGTAGCAGAGGAAGCCAAAGAATGGAGAACTTGGTACACAACCCTTCCTTGTTAGTAATGAGCAGGCATCCTTGAGCTGAACTTTGGGTCAGTCTGATTTTTTGTCTTTTAGTGGTCTGGCTAGATGTGGCCTTCATAGCAACAACAAAAAGAATCCATCTCCATGAAATAAATTTCCATCGAGACTGAATATAACGTACATACCTTTTCTCATTTGTCACTTTATACAGTCTTGGAGAGGATAGGCCAGAGGGTCATTGATCGAAGTTGTGCTCAGAAGTCTGTAGGTAAGGTGCCTGGCCTCAGTTTTGAGTGGTTCTCTTTAGACAGTGGGTCACTTGATAAATCTTTATCTTTAAATTGATAATAGTGAAAGTCAGCATTCTTAAAATGAAGACTTATCTATCCCTTATCATATGTAGAGGACAGAGTTATGATGCTTAGCTTCTTCTCGATTTGAATAATAGACACCTGCTCAGCCTTGTGTCTCCTTGCTAGGGACCGGCTAGTCTGTTTTGCCTGGAACTGCAGGTTCTCTTGGACTTTCCCTGATGAACATAGAAAAGTCCCAAGGAAACCAGAATGCCTAGCTTTACATGTGACAGAAACCATCCATATAAGGCCATCATTCATTTACATTTCCCAAATTGATCATCAGTGGACAGTACACCTGGAAATGCTGAAGTTTCCCCATACTTTTTAAAAGTGCTCACATATATTTTCTTCTTTGTTCAGTGTTTATATTTCTATTCCAAAAAAACCTTTATTTTTATTCCATTAGGTAGAATTAAAATCCAAACAGCATCTTTAGGTTGGTACTATTAGGAAAGTTCAATTCCAGGTTTGATGATATGCTTACAAGTCAGAGATTTGCTTGACATAAATCAGTAGACTTGGCCCTCGAGGGAGAAGGTCCCAGCTGGATCAGGGCCATAGGAAGCGCATAACGCCACACAGACGAGCTTTTAGCAGAGCTGCCCTGGAAAGTGGCCTTGCCCTTTTCACTAACCAGCAGCCTCACCCTTCATGGGAAGGTCTCCCTTGCCTACCAGCCATGCAGTGAGAGCCAAACGTCATGTACAAGGTTATAAATCAGTGTCGCAGTATGGCTCTTGCTCTGGCTATAGCTTTCATTTAGCACTGATTCTATATCTGCTATGTTCTTTGGAGTGATAGCATTTTTTGTGAATGAAAACATACACTACAAATATCCTCCCAGCCATGTTTGTATTGCCCATTGCTTAATATATTTTTTAAAATAATAGGTGTGTTAAAATTCATTCTTAATTTGAAAAAGTTGACCTCCAAGGCAAGAACAATAAACCTAACAGCACTAAACCATGATGAAAGAAAAAGAGAGCAACATGGTCCAAGAAGTGTTCTAGGGAGCCCAGGGGGCCACAGTCCTTGTCTTTGGACCAAAGAAGCCATCCATTAGTGTGGGGATGGTAGACTGAGCATGCTGGCAGGATTCTTCAGGTAGAAAGCTGGGCTCTCTTTCACTTCTTAGAAATACCATATGGAGCTGCAAAGCAGAAGAGTGAAAAACAAATTCTTTGCAGTGACCTTTTTATGTGTCCCTAAATATTTTTAAAATGTTAAAGGACTTGGGCCAAATCATCTATTTCTAAAGTGTTGAGGGCACAGGATCCATTGCTTAGGGAAGCTGTCTTGGTGGCTGACTCACTCTTTGTCTTTTCTCATCTGCCGGCTGGCTGCAGGGTGCTCCCAGGCAAAGGAAGCGCATTTCTATCTTCTACAGCCCTCATCTTCTGGCCCACAGGCAGAAACCCTGCCACAAAACTTCTGTGACTTACAAGGAATCCAACTTTATTGAGAAAGTACTTTCAGATGCAAATCTAAGTGGCTTTGATATGGGAACTGTTGGGAAAATGTCTAAACAAATGTTGGTCTTCTGTATGTCATCTTCCATTGTGTGATTTCAAGTAAATCGAATGAAGGGCACACCTGCTTGGTCAAGAGTGTTGACATTAACAACATTGGTTTTCCTCCAGCAGCTTCCTCAGCGTGTAGGAAGCCTGGTGTGTAGAGATGTTGCAGACTGGGATGTATAAAAAAAGAGCTGTTCAAACTGGGACTGATTTAGTCCACTTGAAACTGCGGAAGGAAGGGACCTAAACACAGCCTGTGGTGTGAGAACCTCCTCAGTCCCTCCGTGTGGTTAAACACAAAAGACAGAAAACTGCTGCATACTATTTCAGAGCTCTAATGGAATGTCCAGTACGTTTATCTTGAGGGCTTGAAGCCCTGGGGCCTCGCCCTGTTCTCTGCCCCTGCCCCTCTTTAAAAATAGGCCGTCTCGAGGGGGTGTGGCAGCCATGCAGGGATGAAAGGCAGAAATTCCAAATAAAGGGCAGCTTCTGTTACATCAAAGCCACCCAAATGCTTGAATAAATCATACATTTAGCAGAATAAATTAAATTAAGCAGTAACAATGTTTCCTTTTTTTGGAACCAAAAGGCCATTATGATGCAGGAAATAGTAAATGGAATTATGTTATGAATACTGTATTTCGTATGTTATTATTTGTCTCTGTAGTCCTTCAGGAAGAATAAAGCTTCTTGTTTTGATTTTTAGACTTGATCCGAAGTCCACAGAGGTAAGGGTTTGTTCACCTGCCTGTTTTGAAAAGGGAAGGATCTAACTTTTGAAACTGTGCTGATGATTAGATGTTTCTTGTTTAAGCAGCAGCATCGCTTGATGAGCTAACCATGAATAAGGTGCCACATCTGAGGCTTGCAGAAAGTAAATTTAAAATTCCCACCTAACACTAAAAGTGTATTTATTATACTTCACAGTTCAGATAGGAATAATCCAACATGTAGATATGCCTACAGTTTATACAAATATTCAGTTAAATGTGTGAGTTTTCCTTCAACAAGCAGAGAGAAACTTTGGAAGTGTAAACATGTGTATCCACTCAGAACCCACCAGCCTCTTTCGCTGGGCTAGCATAATGATGTCTTGTGCACTTCCTCTTTTAAGATACATAAATAAATGACACAGAGACCAAAAGCTCTGTGAATTAGTGGCTATTCAACCCTCCTGACTGTAATGAATGCAGGAATGCACATGGTTTTCTGATGATGACCACAGCTGGGGTGGATGAATCATCCTAACCTGGCAAACGGTTCTAGTAAATCTTCCATTTTAATGAAGTCATTCATTTGGAAAGAAAGGCAAGGCAGGGAGGACAAGAGCCAGATACTCCAACAGGCTGAAATGGCTCAAAGCCATGTAATGTTACTGCTTGACCACACTGGCAGTTCTGAGAATAAAATGAAGGAACCCAGGCAGCCTGTCAACCTTCAGTGGGTCCAGTCTCCTGTCTACCTGATGTTTGTCCCTTAATTCTCACAACAATTCTGTGAGGTTAATGTTACACCTTACAAAGGAAAATCTGAGGCTCTTGGAAATTAAATAATTGAAATATCTTATACTCCAAACTCTGCACCTTGCTATATTCTTTGATCTTACTCTGTTCTATGTCTTTATAAGTCTTCCTTCTCTTCCCTGTCCTCACTTTTTTCTACCCTCTTCACTCTCCTTTACTTCCCTATTCCCATTTCTTTTATTCTTTCATTTATTTTATTTTATTTTTTAATTTTTTGGTCTTTCTGAGACAGGATCTCCCTATGCAGTTCAGGCTGAACTTGAGTTCACTTTGTAGCCCAGGCTTGTCTTGAACTCACCACAATCCTTGTGCCTCAGCTTCTCAAGTGTTGGGATTACAGGTGTGCTTCACCACACCCAACTATTCTTTCATTTATTAAAAACACACTGAGCTTCTATATTACTCTAGGCCCTGTGAGAAATGCTAGGATCCAGTGACTAAGACAAAGTCCTTGTCCTCAAGTAGCCTAGTCAACAGGGACAGAGAGAGTGTGCAAATGGAGACCAAGTGTGCGCAGATGAGGTAGGAACATATAGAACAGGAGTTTCCTAGGGAGCATAGCTAACATATTAGTTGACACCGTAGAATTTAACAGATTTCACTCAACAGGATAGAACTGTTTTTCCAGACCACTGATTGAGATTAGTCAGGAATAGACATAAAACCTTTCACTCTCATTTCTTATTCTATTAATACAAAATCATTGAGACATGGCTTTAGCCAAGTTCAGGTAAAGTTTGAAATTCCAGACATAGGAAGAATGGCTTATAGAAAAGGTGTAGTCTCTAGATGGCTGCATGCATAGCATCACATTTTCCAAAAAGAAGATACTGGTAATTAATTACCAGTATCTAGAATTCTCTACAGGGCTTTTAAAAAATTATTTTATGACAGATGCTGGTTATAATACAGTAGGTTTGAAAGAATAAAATTCTCCATAATTCCATTTCCCCTGATAGAAGGTAAGAAATAAACACTTAATTCTTATTCACTTCTTTGCCCTAATGAGCTTCCCCCCCAACCCGGGGAGCTTCCTGTGTGTATCTTCCAGCTGTAAGGTGACAATCATCATTCCAACATACCTGGTGTCTCTTACAATGCATAGCAATGTTTGCTGCTCATTTGGGATGCAGTTTTCCAGAATTTTTTTTTAAACTATTTTTGTCTAAGGAGTCATAGTAAGCATGTAACACTACTGTAAAATGGTAGATAATTTATGATGGGAGCAGAAAAAAACTATGAAGAAAGTCTCAAGGCATGAACAGACCACTGGCCTTGGAATTAACATGTGAATTTGAACCCCAACTCTACCTAGGTTGTAGCACAAACCAATTATTTAACGTTTTGTGAGCCTTAGTTACTACATTTGTGAAAGGTGATACAAACCTTTGCATTACAAGGTTGTGGAAGCATTAGAAATAATACTGGGAAATTGCCAACCAAAGAACCTGGCTTTAGAACACTGAGAAAATATTGAAGGAAAAAAGGAGAAATCAAGGAAGAATTCTTAGAAACAATGCTTTTTGAAAGATTCACCTTTAGGAAATCGTAGGCATGAACTGGCTAGGTGTATAAAAACCTATTATAGCCAGAAAAATAAGTGATAAAATGAAGACATAAAGTGAAGACTTTGTGTAGATGGGGTTGTGTTTTCCTCTTTGCCCAGCCAGTGCATCATTTGACAAAACGCTCTGTTTGTACTGAAATTCGCTGACAAGGGGGTGGAGGTGCAGTGGTGAACTCTATGTATGTTAATTTTTGCTACTCTTAAATTGTCCCATCATTTGGGGAATGGTGTTATATTGTTACCTACTTTTTCTCGTTGTTACTTATAAACTAGCAGACATTTTATGTCATATAGAACGCCACACTGCCTTCACGAGAGTTTCCATGAAGTGTATTTGAGATGGCTCCCTTCAAAATACAGGGCTTGTTCGTGTATCTGAAACACTTGGCCAGGACAAGGCACTTTCAGTTCTTTAACAAAAACCCCTACTTGACTTATTAATGAAAATCAGCTTATGTGAGATTTATTTTAAATAAAACTAGGTAATATGTTCAACTTCCCACTCAATCTAGAACTGTAAAACACCAGACTCCTTTAAGAATTACAACTAATCATTTTAAATATTGTGTCATTCAAGTGTTTCTGGTTAATATGGGAAGGGGTTTTGGTGAGAAAGAAATGAAAGTAGTTAGAGAGATGGGAGAAAATAAGAAGGAAAAAGAAAAATGTGAATAATAAAAAGGAAAGAAATGAGAGACAGGCAAAATAAAAAGAAGAAGAAAGAAGTAAATGAAAACACACAGAAGAAAATAAAGAAGAGGTAAAGAGGAGGGCATCTGACCCCTGTAGAAGAAGGTTTTCTGTTCTTACTGTCAGGATCCACTGTTCTCCCCCAGTCCTATCAAGGCCTTCACCCGAATCGAAAGAAACTCTGGAAGCTGGGATGAACAGGTCTTTTTCACTACTCACACATCCAGGATCATCAGACACTCCCAGTTCAAAGTAGTGCCTACAAACTAGTTTTCATTAAAAGTCTATCAAATTCAATTCCTTTCTTCTTCCTTGTCTGTCTCCTTCCTGGTGATAACCTTGGCTCATTCAAACTTCAAGGTCATGGTAGAATCTAAAATTAAAATTTTAGATGCCAATTTTTAAAAATTAACTTTTTGAGCCTAGTTGAGCCTTAAAATGCAATAATATAAGGACCCTTCCAAAAAATTTAACTGAATGAACCATCTTTTGTACCAGTAGTCCCCAAACATGTGACACATTGGAATACCTGGCCAGCTATTAAAACGTGAGATGTCTGAGGTCATCAACTATGGTTGTCTGAGTGAAATAGCAAAATCTACTATTTTATAAGTATTTAATGTAGTTAAGGTGGTGTGAGATGAAGAGCTAGTGTTAAGAATCCTGCCCTTTGGGCAACAGCAACAGTATGCAAATCATGATTTCAGGGTTTCATAGTAAATAATATAGTAAACTTATAATAGATATTGTATGTATATAATTGAAAAACTAGTGGGAATATGGCCTTGATACACTATATTGTTAATAGTGCACCAGGATTTAAAACTCACATTACTCACACTACTGTGCTTAGATGTATTATATTCTGTTCCAGTCATTCTACCTGTACTAGATTTGAGGGCACAGATAGTAATCCCAAAAATAACAGGATATAGTATGGTAATCATCCTTAATTTCCTATTAACTTAATCTAAAGCTCTGTAAAACCTACACTGTTTTACCATGACTGATTGTAATCGAATCTGGTTTGTTAGATCGCTGTTTTGTATTGATAGATTTTATTCAAAGCTGTTATGATTGATAGCATCAAGTCTGAGAGTATAGGCAACTGCACTTAAGATGACAAGATCCACTAGAATATCCACTCTGGTTTGATTATTACCTGTCTTTGAAGTTTTATACTGTCTACAATGTTTTATTTTTATTAATATTGTTATGTACTGCTATATTCAATTATACTCCTATATTCAATTATGCCTGATGATATAGACAATTCTATTGAAGATAATAAGGAACAACACAGTAATCATTGTAGATCACCTTGTACTGTGGTTTTATACGACTTTTTGGTTTCATGTTTGTTTTGTTTTGTCTTGCTGTTTTGTTTTTCCCTCTAATACAGAAAGGATAGAAATACATGTAAAGACTCATGCATGCGTAGCTGTTTGCACTCTCACTGTTTGTGTATCTATTTTGTATGCTTTAATTTTTTAACTTGAACAACTGTTTCTAAGAGGACAATATGTAACTTATCAACTAGTGATTTCTTATTGTTTATCTTTTTTTTTGAAATTCTGTATTATCTCTTCCCTCTACATGCTTTTGTTTCTCTTTAAAGAAAAAAAAAGAAAAGAAAAAAAAACTAGTGAGAGGGCATAAAAGAAACTGCAAGTCTCCTGAAAAGTGTTAGGAAAAAAAAAAGTAAACCCCCAAAATGAGAGAGGCACATCATAAAGAGTTGGATGGTTCTAGCAAAGGCTTTAGGTTGAGTTTGTGTCTGTCACCTACCAGCTGAGCACAGTACTCATCACAGTGTCCCATCGCCTGCTGAATGGAGCTGCACCTCCTTACTTGGAGTGCTCCTCCACCCTCATTCTCTACCTCCTAGCCCCTGTGTTCAGCCAAATCCACAATATCTGTTGTTTTCGGGAACTTTTTCCAGATGTTTTTGATTTCAGGGGGATTTGTTTTTGTTTTGTTTTTAAGACAAGGTTTTGTTATGTTGTTCAGTCTGGTCTTGAACTCACTATGGTCCACCTGCCAAGTGCTGGGATTACAGAGTGTGCCACCAAGCCAGGCTCTCTCTGTTCCTTTAAATTGGATTGATCTATAACTCTATAACTACATCTTATCATTGTCCAGTAAAGCTTCACCCATCTCTTCCATGAAGCAATCTTAATTCTCTTACCAACTAATACAATCTTTGTTGCCTTTGAAGCTATTGTGTTTCCTTTCGCCTCTCTGTCTGTTTCTCTCTCTCTGTGTGTCTCTGTATTACTCTTTCTCTCCCTCCCCCGTCCTGTCCTCCCTTCCTTTTGTCTGACCTGCATTCATCTTATGCTCATGAATATTTGTATCTCTTTTTTCTGATAAGCAGAGCAAACACTAAGATAGCTCCAGTATCTTTGTGCTCTCTGGGGCCTGCCTAGCACAGTGTTCTTTATTGAACACACTCAACAATTAGAATAATAAAATCAAAAAAGATGGTGACTGAAGTAAAAAAAAAAAAACTGATTAAAATAGGAAATTAAAAATTAAGCAGTTGTATTTTTTTAGATAGGTTGGCAGTTTTAACAAAAACTTTTGTTTCTGGACATACAGCCAGAGAGTGGGTTGTTGATGAGCCCTAACACACCCTGGCCACTGGCTGGAGACCTCTGTGTGTGTCTCTGGGGTAGATTGGTACACCCAGAGTGAAGGAATGGATGATAATTCTTTATCTACCCTAATCGAATGATGGTGGTACTTCCACCCTTTGTGAAATAAGACAGTCACTTGTTCATCTTAAATCACTTCCCTTTGCTTCACTGTAACTTTAAATTAGCACTCCGGAGTTTATTACCTTTTGCCTCAGAAGACAAAGCAGTTATGTCCATGAATATAATGGAATTTTTCTTCTATCCAATGCCTGAAAAGGAATTATAATTTTTAAGAAATGGCCAAGTTTTCTCTCCTTCTTCACAAAATTCTGGGAATAGCAGACCTCTTCCTGCACCCTCCAGACACTCTGCTTGTACTGTAAGTAGTGCTGTCCCGGTGTCCTCTTGCACACAATAACCACAAGTGTGCTTTTAAAAGTAGACTCTGGCATCTTCGGTTTACAATTTAATCAAGCCTCTTTAAATTACTTTAAAGGAAAAAAAAAAAGAGGGAAGAACAAAAGAAAAGAAAATCTAGTTTAGAAACCAAAATGTATCTATGCCGCACCCTTTGCACATGCGAGACAAAGGCTCTTTCCCATAGTGCAGAATGACAGTTCCACTTATCTTGGTTTCTCATAAATTAGATCAGTTACATATTTCTGTCGAAGGAGAAACCTTATCTCAGTGGCTACATTTCTGAATCAATCATCTGAGTTGCCAGTCTACCCCCTCTTAGGAGCAGAGAGCATTATAAAATTTGTACATTTCAATTAGGTTGCCATAAAAAATGAGTAGCTCAAGCATTAGTTTGCTACTGGCATCCAGTCGTGTTTTCCTTGCTAAATGACAGTCTGAAAGCCTCCATTCTGAGCATAATCACCTTAGGGCACCCAGAGAATGTGGCCCCAGATGATTCAGTTATGACTACCAGTTGTTCTCTTCCTGCATCACAAGACTCCAGAAACCCATATGCAATCTTTTGTATTTGTGAGACACTTTTCTCTTTTGAAAACATTCCTGGAAGGATGTACTTGCAGGTGAGGATTGTGTTCTGTCTATTTCTCACTATTGTTTCTTCACTATCTGATCTGTATTTATGAAGTTCAGTGTTACATCCTAGACAAATGATCCTCAGTTTACCAACAAATGAGTAATAAGTCAGTTAACTCAAATGAGAAACATTTCCCGACAGAACCATTAATAAAGAATGCTGAGTTTCCCACTGGCTCACAATAACTTATTTAACTAATGAAATTCAGCTCTACTGTATTAATAGTTCCCTTTTGTTTCTCAGGAAAAGGACCTGATGTTTCCAATAATTTGGGATCTACTGCCGATGACCCCCTCCTCCCTGCCCAGGCTGGAGATTCTCTCCTGCTTCTGAGAAAGCTTCACTCTATTGGAGTAAAGAATGTATCAGTTATTTTTTGGCTCTGTAACATACCACTCCAGACCTAGTGATTGAAAACAGACACCTATTGGTGCATAGGTTGTATGTTAGTGACTTGGGCAGGACACAGTTGGAAGATTCTTCTGCTGTAGTTTCTTGTCTTGTGCAGTGAATGGTAGCTTGATGGAACTTGGTGACCCATGTTGCCCTATCACATGGGTGGAGGCTGTCATCTAGGCCCCTCTCTCCAGGTGGCCTCTCATCCTGCAGGAGGTTGGCCTTGACTTCAGGCCTCAGAGTTCCAAGAGGGTGACTATGGAAGCTAACGGACCTTTGCCTTCCTAGGTTCACAAGTTGAAGGACATTATTTTTGCTTCATGTTTTGGTCATGAAAGTCACACAATCAAGTCCAGACTCAGGGGCTTTTCTTGGTTAGAAGTAACAAAGCTAAATTTCAGAGGGCCACACAGGGATGAGAAGAATTATTGCAACTGTGTTTGTAAAGAGTCTCCTATAGGGGGCTGATGTGGAAGGTGAGGTTTGAGAGTATGAAAGGGAGGGAGAAAATAACCAATAACTTTGGAGCCTAGTGGACCAGGATTCCTATCTCACTTTCCTGCTTCCTACTAATGTGACCAGGGAGAAATTAATTATCTATCCAAGTTGTAGCTTTGTATCTCTTGAAGATAATTCCTCACTATTATGAGTATTGTGATAACCAGAATTAACGTTTGTAAACTCACCTAGCAGAGTGCCAGTTCCATGGTAGTTGTGGGTAAGCAGTAAATCAATGCTTCCTGTAGCCCTCTCACTTCACAAAGGTAGCAGAATGGTGTAGGCTTTGGTCATCTCAACCCATGTGCATCTCAAGTCACAGAGAATTTACTCTCTCTCCTTATCTCTCTCATCTCATTTTGCAGCTTTCACGGTATCCCTTTGCCTAGACTGAGGGGTTTCTGATTGTCTAAGTTTGGGGCATGGGAGGCCTGCCCTCCATTCTCTCACTCTGTATATGTTGGTGCCTGTTCTCCCCCTTTAACCAGTGCTTGTTTGAAATCTGAGCTGTGCCAGTCTTCAGACCAGGCTTGGAATTAACAAATATGTGAAACTGGCACGGTTCCTGCCGCTAGGGAATTTGTACTTCATTGATAATATAAGAATCTTTAAATTCTATGGAGGAAACACGATGTGAGAAAAAAGCAAGGGCACCATGGAAGTGAATTTTGCCTACATTTCGTCTCCACAGTCCCATGGCTGAGTCTGGGGTGCCCCTGCCCCCCAGCCTAGACTCCTGTAGCCTAGCAGCAAGAGGTCTGTCCTCATCATGGTTCATCCTTACATTGTTTCCAGAGATTTCCCTTTTGGTGGAAATATTCTTCTTTGATTCCCTCATGGAAAAATCCATATAGTCCATGGAATTAAAATCTGGGCCCCACAAGGTGACATAACAGACATTCACTCTTGTTCCCAAGTGTAGTCATTCCCTGCATCTTTCCACATTCCCATAGGTCTTGGGATTGGTTGTACTCTTGCAAGAATCTGTATTAGAAAGAGGTATGAAGAAATACCTCTTTCATGCCTACCTTTCTCTCTGCCACACACACAAAGCTTCCATTTACCTTTGTAAGTAAGATCTTTAGAACATATAAGTGCTCAACAAATATATGCTGAATGAAAGTTTGTGATGACAGTGAGAGGCAGGAGGTAATGCAGTTCAGGTGAAGAGTAGCTAAGTATGTTTAGCGTCCATCAAACAGTACTGTGGAGAAGAGGAGGTGCATTATGTTGTAGGATGACGCCTTCAGATGGGATGAGAGGAGGTATCCTTGGCAAAGCAGCAGTAGAAACAGAACAGGAATTCCTGTAATCAGATAGCTCAGAAAGCAGAGCTGCAATGGAAAAGTATATTCTGAGACTGAATAGATGCAAAAAATAACAGTTCATAAGTGGCTGAAGTTATTTTTGTTGTACTATAAACTGTGATGTATAACTGCTAACTTAGAATGATAAATAGGACTTGCAAGCTCTAAGAACAGAAAAACAGATACAGGCACACCAGCTCAGCTTCCAAATATATCAGACCAAACATACAATGAGGAAAGGGTTTCTTATTTTGTTTTGTGTTTGTTTTCATTTTACCAGGAAGTGAACCCACAGCCTTCAACTTAAGCTACATTCCCTTCCCTTTTTATTTTTTACTTTGAGGCAGGGTCTCACTAAGTCTCCTAATGACCCAGGCTGGACTTCAACTTCCAATCCTCCTGTAAGAAAAAGTGTTTTTAAAAACACCATAAATAAAAGACAAAAAATAAATGAATAAAAGCTAGGCATGGTGACGCACTCCTGTAATCCCAGCACTTCGGAGGCTGAAGCAGGTGGATTGTTGCAAGTTTGAGACCAGCCTAGGCTACAAAGTGAGCCCAAGGCCAACCTGAACCACATAGCAAGACCTCTTCTCAAAAAGACAAAAAATAAAATAAAAGCACCATAAATAGCTTTAGCTATAAAACTATAATTTTTGTTTACATGAAATATGTCATGTATATTGTAGATAGACATTCAAAATGAAGTTACCTAGAAAATGTGTTTGAGGCAAAACTAAAACTTCTGTATCATAAATCAAAGATTTTGTGATAGTTTAACATTAATACGAAGTTCAGCAATAAAAGTTAGAACTAATAAGTAAATTTGCATTATACATAATCGACATACAAACATGAGTGATATTGTTAGACACTACAACAAACAATCTGAAACTAAAAAAACCCCACTTATAATGGCATCAAAAACAATAAAATACTAATAAACTTAACCCAAAAGGCAAAAGCCTTATGCAATGAGAAATACAAAGCATTGCTAAAGAAAACACAAGTACGTGGAAAACACAAGTACGTGGAAAAATATGGCAAGCCACATATTAAAAGGTTTACTATTTTTCAAATATTCATGCTACCCAAAGCTATCTAGAGATTCAACACAATCCCCAAGTCCTAATGACAATTTTTGCAGAAATAGAAAAAAAATCCTAAAGTCAATATGGAATCTCAAGAAAACCTAAACACCTAAAATGATCTTTAAAAAGACAAAGCTAGATACCTCACACATCCTGATTTCAAATATATTATGAAGTGGCAGTAATCAAGACAGTATAAAAATCATAGAATAATAAATACAGTGAATGTTTAAATTAAAAATTTACTACAGTAAATGACATCACCATTACATGCCTCAAAATACTCCCTCTTGCTTAAACAAACATCCCCTTGTTTTTAGCAATGTTTCATTTACTATCGTGAAGTTTTTAAAAATTTAAACATTCACTGTAATTTTCAATTACCCTAACAGACCAATGGAACAGAATAGAGAATCCAGAAATAAACCCTGTTAATATGGTAGAGGAGCTTTGGGAAGAGTGCCAACATTATACAATGCAGAAATGATACGCTTTTCTGGAAATGATGTTTGAAAAATTGCAACATACAAAAGAATGAAGTTAGATTCTTTCTTCATAGCATATGTAACAAATAGTTCAAAATGGAGAAAAGATCCTAAATGTATGACCTGATGCTATAAAATCCTAGAAGGAAACAGAAGAAATAAGTTTCATGATTTTGGAGCATTGGATTTGGTAGCAAAACTGAAAAATAGATGAATAGGCTTATATCAAGTTTAACCTCTGTACAGTGAAGAAATACTAACCAAGATCAAAGGACAACCGATAGCATGGAAACAAATATCTGCAAGCCATATACCTGCTGGAGGATTAACATTGAAAATATGTTTTAAAACTACAAATCACCAACATTATTCAAACAAATAACTTGATTAATGAACTTAAAATACTCGAGTAGACATATCTCTAAACAAAGTATATAAATGACCAAAAAGCATATGTAAAGATATTCAATACTACTGTCATTAAGATGTTCAACATTGCTATTCATTAGGGTTTTTATATGCTTTTTGGTCAATTATATATCTTCTTTGGAGAAATGTCTATGCCTTTTGTTAAGATGCTAATGAAGCCTTCCCTTAGCCTACACAACATTGCAGCAGCTCTCTTAATCTAGTATGCTTCGATTTTGATCACTGAGCAGGAAGTTTCATTTGATTCTGAGCCATAAAGATTGTCTATTTTAGAGGCAAAATTTTTCTCAGAGGAAATATAGCCTTTCCCAGAGCATCAGTGGAGTTTGTAGCAGACGGTCTTAGAAATGTTTGATACCTGCTGTCGAGGGTGTCTGTAGGCAATGAGGGAGATGGGAAGTTTTTGATCAAGGGGTCACACTAACGAGTGGTGGAGACCAGGACTATCTTTCTAGTGCCAAGATATGTGATTAACTGGAGAAGCCAAATGTTGGGAAGACCAGAAAATGAGTGCGTTGCGTAATTCAATGGGAAAGTGAGGCCATTCTACAATGGGTCAGTGGTGGAAAAAGAAAGGAGTAGTAAGGTGTTCTAAAGGAGACTTACGCTTCCCTAGGGCAGGGTCTGCGTCTTAGATCTCCAGCACTGCACAGTGCCTTCACCCTGCAGATATCAACCTATAGATGTTAGTGGAGGTATGAAATCACTGAAAGGGCTCAGGAAAACAAGAATTACAAGATGATTTCATGATTTAACAGTAAGCCCTCATATTTGTGGGATACATTCCAAGATCCCCATTGGATACTTGAAACCACAAATAGTAGTTTCAAACCATCTTGTGTGTGCATGTGGATGTGTGTGTGTGTAAATGTTTTGTCTTATACATATATACCGATTATAAAAGTTGGCACAGTAAGAAATTAACAATGACTCCCAATAAGAACAATTACAATTACGCTAAGTAAAATAGCATTACTTTGTTTTCCCCCATAGTATTGAACCCATGGCCTTTATTCTGAGTTACATTCCCAACCCTTTTTAAAATTTTATTTTATTTTATTTTATTATTTTATTTTGAGACAGGATCTCTCTAAATTGCCCAAGCTTGGCTCAAACTTACGAACCTTCTACCTCAGCCTCCCATAGTCCTGGGATTAAAAATGTGTGCAGCCATGCCTGCTAAAATAAGGGCTGCTCAAACATAAAACTTGTTTTTCTGATAATACAGATGCCTATTAAGGGATGGAAGGTTAGAGATAAATATACAGATATAGATATATAGATATATGAAAAACAGGTTAGCAATATATGGTGCGTGTTAGATACACTGGTGAAGGAATGATTCACATCCCGCACAGGACAGAATGAGAAGGTGCCAGACATCATCACACAGCTCTAGAAACTGAAAGCACAAAAAGAGAAACCATAGATAAGGATGTAGTTCTTTCTTTTCCCCCTCTAGTTATCTAGAGGCACTTCCTTTAGGGATATGTGGAGAACATAAATTTGACTCACAAAAGATAAAGTATTCTGTCTTTATGGGGTGAATTTGATAGTCAGGTAGTAACAGCTGAAAATCTGAGAGGGGGCCTGAGAGTGAGAGGACAAGGGAGGAATTTTAGGAGAGGGCTAAAGTGGGGAAACGGAAGAGAATTTGATGGGTAGTGTGAAAAATTGGGATCTTTTGGCATGACTGAGTGGTAAAGGGTTGATGTAAGTATAAAAGAAGTAGCTTAATGTGCAAATCTTTGAGGAGAGTGTATGCATTAGGAGAGGGAAAAAGAAGAAAACCAAAAGGAATTCAATAAGTGTATATTCAAGAAGAAAAGAATCTCAGGTATAAATCAATAATCAAAACTGTGACACTTTGTAGCAAAGATTAAGACATTTAAGAGAATCTAATGAACTTGTACTGACTTTAGAAAATGACTCTAACTTAATGTCTAAAAATTAACACAGTCGGTAACATTACACAATGACAAAACGATGGTAAGGCATTGTCTCTGGGGTCCTCAAGGAATCGGGGGTCAGTTGCTTCCTGTTGGGGGTTGGCCTGCTTTCTCCCCAAAGCCAAGCGTTGATACCATCATTCTGGCATCAGAGGACCCAGGATAGTAGAGTTCTCTTCCTTTGTATCCAAATAGATGTGCCTACCTGACCAGCTTCCTCATGCTCAGCAATCCATCTCCATGTCTCCATGTTGCTAAGGACGTAGGGGGATCCCAAAGAAGACTGTTGCTCAAAGCTTCTGACTTAGTACTCAGAAGTTGGGAAATCTCACCATATGTACAAAGGCTTAAAGGGATTAACTAAGATGACATGCTAAGATCTGCTCCTCAGCGCAGATTTTTCTCAAAATCTCTTACACTCAAATAACCATGCATTTTCACCAGACTCAGTGGCCTCTTCCGTTGCTCTTCCTTACTGTTCTCCATGAAATGCTACTGGTATGTTAGAGCTGCGTCTTGCTGGTTTATCAAGTCATTAAAAAGAAATACAAATCAGATTCCTGGCAGAAATTTTGGATCCTGCTTTACTGGCCAACATAAATTTCATCTTCTGAAAGAAATGTTATTCACTCTCAATAATTGGAAACATTCATTAACAAAATGATTCAGTTTTTAGAAATCAGAAGGTAGTATGTGTTCTCCAGAATGACACGTTATTCACAATTTGTAATGAACACTGTAAGTTTTCATCATTTTAAAATTATAGAATGAGCTTTAAGACAGGAAAATATAAATTTGTTTATTGGGTATATGGATAAACTAATTTTGTGGTATTTTGTTTGTCATTTTGTTTTATTTTTTTTTATATCATGTTTGCACTTGTTCAAACTGTGAGGTTGGGTTAATTTGCCAGCTGCCCATCCATATTCCCAAGCACACCTGCTGCTTTTAGGACATGTGTTACTGTGGTATTTCTCAAACTGGAGCCTGGATGAGAGTCACATGGAGGCCTTTTCAAAACAGATCACTATGTCTCATCTCCAGTGATTCTGACTCAGTAAGTCTAGAGTGAAGCCTAAGAATGTGTGTTTATCTGAAGCACATTCTCATGCCAGAGGTTCCACAAATTCCCTGGTTCGTGGTTCCATCAATGCCTTAGCAATTTTTTTACCTTGTGTATAACTGCCAGGCTTATCTGATATCCTTACTTCCAGGTCCAAAGATATTCCTGACAGTTGCATTTATTGAGTAGTTCAGTCAAAATTACTTGGCACTTATAGTCTAAGAACTTAGTAACTTTGTTATGAAGTACATTTAAATTAAAAGAAAAATAATACAGTTATTTGTTGGTATCCAGGACTCCCTACAGATACCCAAACCTCAAGTCCTTCATATAAAACAGAATAGTATTTTCATGACTTACTCACCTTTTCTTGTGTTTTTAATATAACCTCTATAATACCGACTATAATGTAAACGTTACAAAAAGAGTTGTTGCTTTGTACTGTTTAGGGAATAATGACAAAGGAAAAGCCTGTGGGTATTCAATGCAGGTAGGTACCTTTTTGTCCCCCTATGTCTTCAACCCATGGTTAGTTGAGTCTGCAGATGTGGAACCCATGGATTTGGAAAGCAGACAACATATTACTTCATTTTACTTAATAACTACAATTACTTAATAACCATAATATTTTACTTAATAACCACAATATTTTACTTCATATTTATATTATGTAACCACAATTAATTATATTAACTATAATTGATATAACCACATGTTAATAACCACAATTGCTTAGTAAAAGTGGTTAGAAATTGCAGGACTGCAACCTTGGAAGCAGGTTGTCAATCGCCAGCTTTATTTCCTGTTCCACACTGATTTTCACCTAGCACCTGCCTTTTTATCTCTATCGCTAAAAGACGCAGCCTCACAAGGTTCACCCTCAGGGAAAGAAGCTTTGAAGGGATCTCATTTGAAAGTGTGAGCTGCCTTCACAGGAGCATTTGCTCCATGTCTGACGTCTCCTGTGTGGTTGTGGGTCTCTCCATTTTTAAAACGTTCCCTGGTACCCTGTGGACTTGCTGCAGTGCCTGTATTGCCCTGGTGCCCATCCGGGAAACTGAATGCTCAAATGCTGCTGCTAGTGATGGTGGCTTAAAAACTCCACCTTGAGAATCACTGGAATTTTCATTTTGCATCTTCTGTGACAATACTTAAGATCACTATAATGCCACCAAGCAAGAAATACAGATAAATACATATAAATTTACAGTGAATGAGTTTTTGTGGCAGAAAAAATTGAATAGAAAGGGTATCAGAAACATTTAGGATTGGCGAGCAATTGTTGCTATGAAGCACTTACAAAGCAACTTTTTCTTCATCAAATTTTCCAGTCATAATTAATTAAATCTGGCAATCCCAGCCAGGCAACAATTATCTTCACTGTAAGAGACTGCTATGTCAGGTTATGTGACTTGCCTTAAACCAAAGAGGACTTAGTTTGTTGGAAGGAGGATGACAAAATCACAGTGTTTCTGCCTTGTTTTAAAAAATGTCGTAAACCAGGAGTGGTGGTGTACACCAGTAACCCCAGCACTCAAGAGGCTGAAACAGGAGCATCAGTGTGAGTTTGAGGACAACCTGGGAAGCACAGTCAGTTGAAGGTCAGCTTGGACAACATAGTGAAACCTTGCCCCCCCCCCGCAAATATTATAAGAAACTGGACAATCATTTTATAATTTCAAATATTCTCTCAATCTTCAAAGCTAATTTTTACAAAACCCATGTAAACTGGGTAGTGTGTAAATATCAAATAACACCATTTTACTAAGGAGGAATCCATGACCAGTAGTGGATTTCTGCTGGTGGGAAAGTTAAGGGTGACATTCATGTACAGACAGAGGAGGGCTGGCAGTCTCCATTAAAAATAGCTGGGGCTGGATTTTTGTATTCTCAGGTGCATTTTCTTTGAAAAACAAAATTCAAGGCTGATTGAGGACCAAGGACAGAAAAACCAGTTTATGACAAGAAAAGCAGGTACCAGGGCTGTATTCCATGTGAGGGGAGTCAACACCTACTTGATGAATCACTGCTTCCGTGGCCGCTAGATCCAGGAGGCTACAGAGCCTGTTCAGAGCAGCCTGCCTAGCTTATTTATTTCTCTGTAAACATGTTCTTAGAAGCCACATGTGTGTACACACTGTGCTAGGTATCTTCATATTATCCATGATGCTTCCAAAAATGAGTGATTTATGCACTGAGCAGTGCTAATCTCTGTTGCTGAGGTTTCATGAGAATGGTTGAGAGATTCTGGAGGAAGAGAAGAGGTTATAAATTGACGACTATTTTCATCTGTACTCAAGAGTTGATTTACTAATTTGTGACCCAGATGACTTAACACAGTATACCATCATATGCCTACAGACACCCATGGTTCACCCACTCCTTGGTTATAGTTATTAATGGTCAACTGCAGTTGAAAAATAATAGAAAATTCCACAAAGAAGTAAAGACTCTAGGTACATAACTTTCATTGCAATGTATTGTTATAATTGTTCATTGTTAATCTCCTGTTGTGCCATATTTAAAAAATAAACTATCATAAGTATCTTAGGAAAAAACGTATTAGACTTATCCCTTTATATCTGCAGGGGACTTGTTTTAAGACCTACATAGATTCCAAAATCCAAAGATTCTCAAGCCCCTTGCATAAAATGGCATAATAATGCATAGAACTATCACACCTTCCTGTAGTTTAAATCTTCTGTAGGTCACTTATAATACCTAATACAATGTAAATGCTCGTAAATTTTTATATTGTTTCGGGAATAACAGCAAAGAAAAAAGCCTGTACATAATCACTAAAGATGGGCACACTACTTTTTCTGAATATTTTAAGCTGCTATTGGTCGATGTATATTAGTCAGCATCCCTGTTGCTGAACAAAATACCTGACACGTGCAAGGTACAAGAGAGGTTTCTTTGGCTCAGGGTTTCAGAGGGCTCAGTCTATTATCAGCTGACTCCAAGGCAAGAAAATTATAACTAAAGGGTGTAATAAAGTTGCTTAGTTCATGGTGACCAGGAAACAGAGTGGAGGGACAGAACCCAAGAGAAAGGAGAAAGGGACTGGATATAGTCTCCCAGGTCACACTTCTGTGACCCATCCAAAAACACCCAGAAATGTACTTTCCTAATACCATAGGTAGCTCTCAAGACAATCAAATTGAATATCTACCTTAACTGTCACAATGGAATATGCAATGTGGATCCCAGGATGTGGGAAACCATGAGTCTAAATAGATTTTCATAGTACCTTGGGTTTCAGGCACATGCTGGGGTTCTTGGAAGGTATCCCCAATGGATAAGGAGAGGCTGCTATACTAAGATGACACTAAATCATGAAGCTATTAAAACCTTCAGTTTCAGGTAAAGTCCAGTGATCTTAAAAAGTTAAGAGAAATGCCATGGGGACTGGAGTCAGAGCCATTTGAATTCTAGCTTTGTTGCTGCTGGGCATGTGGCCAAGGCCATTCTCAACCATCACATTCTTCTCTTGTGGGCTACATAGATCTCAGAAGTGATGTAGTAAATGTGAGAACATGCTACAAGTTTTTATTTTGCTTTCTTCAACTCAAGATGGTACACAATGCTGAAAACACAAGATCCCAAAATCTGCTCACCCTCAGATCTCTTACATCACAGGGCTTTCCAGTGTCTTAGTGATGTGAACTGAGCGAGGCCCCATGTGTGCATTGTAGAAGTCCTTGCACTACAAAACAATAGGGCATGCATGGACAGCCTAGAGCGCCATTCTGCACCACCTATGTGCCAGTCCAATCCTTGTCTCCTTTGCCTTGAGCAATGTTCCACAAACACCAGGAAGGCCCTGCCTCCTGAATGTCTTCACCCTTCCCCAGGGTTTTATGCAGAGATGGCTTCTCCGTCCCCAGCTTCAACCCTTCATCCTGCCCCCAGCCTACTGCTATGAGAGTTTCCGTCACCCTTGAGATAGAGCTTAAATTCTTACCATGCTTTATGGTTAAAATGACCAACTGAGGTGTTTTCTGGGCCATAAAGCTTTCAGCTATAAAGCTGGTGTGATAGGGCACCCTACGTATGGTCCAACCTAGACTATCTCTTTCAAAACTAGTAGCCCAGTCTCTCCAATAGGAATTAAATATTTTTTTTCTTTCTTTACATGCCCACAGCATTGGGATTATGCTTTATCTGAGCTCTTCCTGCTATTAGAATTTTTTTCCCCAAGTATTTGTTTTCTTCACAGTTTTTAGCACCTTAAAGTTGTGGTATGAGACTCATCCTGCCAGTGTCTCCTGCATACCCTGTACATCAGGGGTCCTTAAGAGTACTTCACACAAACTGAAGAAATTAATCATTCTGATACAGACTGAGTAAAGAGTGACCTTAAGCATCAGAATAGGCTAAATAAACAGTGTTTTTAAAGAGATAATGTGATTCTCAGATGAATGAACAGCAGGATAACAGGAAATGGGCTGAGATTTCAGCAAATTCTGTGCATCAAAAGTAGCCCTTGATTGGAAGGCCAGTGGGGGTGGGTGGATATAGCTTGCAAAAGGGTATTATGAAAACTTTTGCTCTCAAAAGCACTACACATTGCCCCAGAATTTATTTATCTTTGTTTAAAGTGAAGATTTTCTGAAATATGGTGCTGGACAAAGTTACATTAGAGGCAATTCTCAGGCAAACTGCCTCTGGGAACCAGCAGTAGACCAGCCACGGTTCTGCAGTGACAACAAACCTATTTTTCTTCTTAACCAAGAGAAGATGTACATATACTGGTTTTATCCAGCCCAAGTTGCAACGTTTGAGGTTTAGACATCAGGAATGTGGTGGCACAGGATGATATCACATTACTGCTGATGAGTTTTCCCATCCAGGATTCATTCAGGAACCCTGAGACTCAGCGAAATCACCATTTGCCACGGTCTTAGCTGAAGCATGATGGTTCCAATCTCCTTCTTCACCATGTGGACTGACCATCTGCTCTCCATAACTGCAATTCACTTCCAGGACTCATACAGTCTCCCTGTGTTCTTGCATATCTTTGAAATGCCTCTGGCAACTGCTTCCCTCACCAGCAGAGCAGCCGGAGCAGCCTCAACAGCTGTAGGATTCACTGGGGTTTGTCTCTGCTGTTTCTGGCAGCCAACAACTGCCGCCCTGCCACTCTCCAAAAAAGCCTGCACATTGTAAACCCATTAAGGCTTAAATCCTAGGGGACAACAAAGAGAACTGCCTTTGAATGTGAGCTCTGTGTGTCACAGAGCCTCCTGGCGCTCAGGCTTGTCCTCGGGGCCAGGGTGATCTGTAGGGAAAGTTACAAGCTTCTAAGGGAATATTTTCACAGGTTTTCCAAACAAAAGGATCTTTCTTCTAATCCCATACAACTCTGTCCTGATTGCTAATTAACCAAACCTAGTGAAAAACAGGTCCTTTCTGTAAATAGATAGCAATAGGATGTGTGTGTGTGTGTGTGTGTGTGTGCGCGCGCGCGTACGGTACCTGTGCATGGTGCCACTGATGTGACTGTCAGTGTTTTTGTTTTTGTTTGTTGGAGGAGAGGCATTCAGGGAAGCCCTGTCCTGAATTTCACAAGAGGGCAAGTTGACATTGTCACAGGGTGTCTCATCTCTTGGGGCAGTTTTCTCTGTATGCACAGCCTGTAGCTGTCTATGCATATCGAACATGGTATGTGTTTCACTGCATCACCCACGTTCCCCTTGAGAATTTAATTGCTCCAGTCTACCCTTCCTGCATTGGCCTGTGTTCTCACAGTGTCAGGGAGAACATATCTCAGCTGTTCTGTTTTCCCTTTCCTGCCTTACAGTTGCTATTTAGGAAGTCTCTTCCTAACTCATCTGTCTTAAATTACTCAGTTGTTTACTTTCCCACCTAGGACCCACCCTCCCTTTGGAGCACGGCTTTCCTATTTAATTTACACCAGAAGAACTGGAAGCCCATACAGAAGCCCATAGAGGCTGCAGGCAATTCTCGTTCCTACTTTTTCATCACTTGGTATTGCTTCTATTTAGTTAAATTAATAAAGCTGCTCAAGCCTAGAGGCCTTTTGGAATTGTTGCTGAAGCTTTCAAGCCCTTACTTAATATTTTCCTTTTTTCATTATATATTAGTCATTTTGTAAGTTTTGCAATTTGGTATCTTGAAGTTTTGAAAATCTTGTATTCTGTTTATTTTATCCCCAGTTGTGGCACTTACTGAGAAGCTATCTATCAATTCAGCCTTTGCCCTTTGCCATACAGATATAAGTATCTTTATTTGTTTTATTTGTGGCCTTTATGGGTGACAAGACTACAATATGTGTTGAGTGGAAAAAAGCTCTTCACAGGCCTCTAGTGGAAATGTCTTGGAACTGCATTTACGTTGCAATGTGTAAAACTGGTGTGACCCGCACAGGGATTAAGCAATCACAAAAGTACTCTAGCCACTTGATATTTAATTTAAAGATAAGTAGTACATGCAAGAGCAAGGAAAATGAGGACAACAATGAAATCAAATTCCTGGTTGACTTTGCCATAGATTGTCATCTAGCTCTCAGCTATTGCCTATTGCCAAAAGAACTGAACTACTTTGACTAAACAGCCCCAAGAGTCTATTTAAAAGAACAGCTCATTTCAACTTCAAATTATAATTTTAAATCAATTGTACTCTTCACTCATTTTTATCAATAGTTTTTATCAAGAGTTGGAAATGCCTGATATTTTCATTGACTCATAGGGTAAATAAGAAACAACCAGTTTACATGTTTCATCTCAAAAAAATTGAAAATAATAAGCCTCTGTAAGGAAATATGTAAGGAAGTATTTCTCTAAAGGCAGCCCCAACCTTCTCTGGAAACTAAAATCCACCAAGGCCTCAGTGATTTTCCATGAGCATTCCCTGTACTCTTTCTGCTTCCATGCCTTGCTTTTATGTTCCCTTTGCCTGAAATAACTTCCACCTTCCATCACTTCCCCACCTGGAAAAATTCTTAACATCTTTACAAATCCAAGTCAAATGCTATTTTTTACAAATTTCTTTGTAACCCCCTCCTTAGCCACCTAACAGCTGAAAACTATTCTGCATGTTTCAGTTTTACTGTTGCACACTCAATGTCTTATTATAGATTAACTTGTAAAGGGTTCGTTTCTTTTTGCTAATGGGCCTTAAGCTTCTTGTACACTTTAGTACAGTGTTATATTTTGCCATATTCTTATTATTGCTTTGCCTCAGTACCTTGCATAGTTCCTGGCATTTAGTGAAGTGTTTATTTTTTAACTGATTGGTATTCCATGGGCTGCTTGTCCTAGGTAAAATAGAGAATTAGGGGATTATACCACATCTTGTTTTTCTGCTTTAAATTTGCATTCAACCTGTCTCTTGTTGCCCCTTTCTGAGTCCTTTCCAATTTAAAATGATCTTAAGCCCATAAATTACCTTTTGTCAGGGTACTTGGAATGTAAGTTTTATCCTGAATATGAAATGAAATGTTTTGCCCTAGCATGAAATAAGAACAGGGATTTCAAGCAACTATGCTGGTAAAGGAGTTGTTTGGGGTTAATAGAATGCCTGACTTTCAGGAAACGGTATGACCACCTCTTCTTACTAAGAAGTAGCACGGCTTCACTTGCACTGGTGGTGGAAGGGTACCAATATCTTCTTCTGGATTACACTTGCAAAGTATGTTCAAGATACTGGCATGGGAAAGAGTTTTGGAACAAGTTAGTTATCTAATTTTTTTTTATTTTAAGAAAGAAAGAAAGAAAAAATTTTTAAAAAGACAACATAGAAAATACAAGAAAAAAAGAATACAGAGTTCAAAAAAAAAATAACATCATAAAATTGCTAGTTGATATATTACATATTTCCAACTTAACAATAGTTGTTATAGTTACAAAATCAAAGCATAAAAAGCGGCTAGACACTCAAACATTGACAATACAAACTCTTCTGTTCAGTGATCTAACAAAAGTTCAGTAATACGGTCATCTATCTTACTATATATACCATTAGATCCTTTAGTAGCTATCTAATTTAAATCTGTAGAGTTTAGTCACCTGGTATGATACTTTGGGCAATAAATGAAGACAGAGCAGTCAGGAATCCTTCACTGCAAGACAGACCTTGACAACAGCAGGCCAAGTGAAGCCCGCAGATGATAGATGAGACTGATTCCAAGAAACTAGTCATCAAGGCATTTTGTAGTGGTTTCCTAAAGTGAAATTTGTTTTGCTGAAAAACCTTTTTATTTTTAATGTAGCAAGTACTCCTTTCTTTGTCATACTTGAAAAATTACAAGAAAAACATCACCATATATGTGCTGTACATTTAATGGAGAGAAGTTTGGTGAGATTTTTGCAAACCTAAAAAGCTTATAAATTACTCTTTTAGGATATGATTGAAAACAATATGTTATACAATAAGAATCAAATTAATAGGGGATTTGTCTGAACATTTTATGAACTAGGCTAATATTACCATGTCATATACCATGTCCAGTATTGTACTCAATTTTCTTGTCTGAATAATAGAATTAAATTTGAAAGCTATTGTTTAGATATCCTAACACTATGGCAATATCTTGGCAGTAGGATTTTGCTGATGACTTCCTAGCCTTGTATGAGGCCAAACTCAAGCAATTGGAATGATTGGTGGGACTGAAATATGATTTATTTATAAAGAAATGAAAAAGCATTAATACAATTTACCTCTATGAAGAAGTTATTTAGAACTTAGGTCAGGTCAGGCTGCCATAATAAAATACAATAGATCAAATGGCTTGAATAAAAGAAATTTACTTTCTTACAGTTGTGGAGGCCAAAGTCCAAGGTCAGGGTGCCAGCACGGTTGGATTTTGAGGTGGGTTTTCTTCCTGGATTTCAGATGGCCACCTTCTCTTGTCCTCACATGGAAGAGAGGAAGCAAATTCCCTGATGTTTTCCTTATAAGGACAATGACCCCATTGTTATAACCGTATTTTCATGACTTTACCTGTCTAATGACATTTTAAAGGCTCCCTCTCAGGATACAATTGCACTGGGGGTCAAGACTTCAACATATAAAGTTGGCAGGGACACAGCTCCACCTATGATCACTGTCTGGACCAGCCATCTGCTACAAGCATTACTTCAGTTATGTAGTTTTCAAAATCTGTAATCAAACATTACCATTAGAAGGAAAATTATATATGAATATGAAGGATTTTTAATTAAGATAGATTTAGAGAAGAATACAAGACAATATTGTATAAAAATAAAATATTAAGTGTAATTGTGATTGATGAAATGAGAATGTTAGATGTTCTAAGTTCTTTCAAAATTGAGTTTTATAGCTGATCAGTTCAGTGAAAAAGACCTAAAAATAAGCAACATAAGTATTATGCACCATGTCTCTGGTGTTTTACTCTTATAACAGCATCTGACATCCTTTCACTGAAGCTTATTTGCACTTACTTTACAAATAGTTCTAACTTATTTATTTTCCAGACCATTAGAGGATTAAATGTAAAAATCAAATGGAACATAGACAGACAGACAGATAGCAGGTGAAAGAAGTGGCTGACTTGATAGCAATGAAGTAGAAAAAATAATTATAAGCAATCAAGCTTAAATATGCTACTACACGGCAGCCTGATGCCAGGGTTATTCTTTTTCCCTATATATTCTGAATTTCTAGTCCAGCATGTGATATATATTTATTGAATGAATTAACATTTTATTTGATACCAAAAACATCAGAAAGTGAATCTTTAGTGATTAAAAAAAGATTAAATCATATATGTCTATTGTGTGTAAAAGAAAAAAAACATGCTCTTTTACCACTTACTACCACTTTAATTTTTTTTTTTTTTTGTACCGGGGATTGAACTCATAACCTCACACTTGCCAGGCAGGCAATTATGCCACTGAGCTAAATCCCCAGCCCTTAAAAATTATTTTCAATATTTATATGTTCTTATGTTAGATCTTTAGGTCCACACAAACACACATAAAATCTCTCTGTTATTGTGAAATATCTTACTCTTTTTTTTAAAAGAATATTTGGTAATATTCTTGAAATATTTACATTTTAATTTGTTTGTTCCTGAAAATAATGGGGTGGATATCTTAGTCCATTTTCTGTTGCTATAGCAAAATACCTGAGACCAGATAATTTTTGAAGATTCAAGGTTTGTTTAGTTCATGATTCTGGAGAATATGAAGTCCAAAAACATAACCTTGGCATCTTCTCAGTTTCTGGTAAAGGATTTTTTGCTGTGTCACAGCATGGTTGTGAGACTGAGCAAGTGGGCTAGAGCGGGCTCACTTTTATAACAAAGCCCATCCTGTGATAATCCATTAATCCATGCCTGGATTAGCCATTCATGAAGGCAGAGTCCTTGAGTCTCAGTCACCTCCAGTTGTCCCACTCCAATATTGTTGCTTTGATGGCCATGTTTTCCATGAAATTTGGGGAACACATTTAAGTCATAGGAGATGATTTAAGTAACTAACTATAAAAATCAAAGGTCAGGTAAACCACATATCTACAAAGAGTAGAGAAGATTTAGTTGTACTCAAAAAAGCAGTTTTGAGAGAAATGCACAGAAGTAATGATGTTCTATATTTTATATCACTGTCATGTCACTGGTATTTTCTGAAGGAGCAGTGACCTGGGTGAAACTGGCTGAATCATAAAGAGAGGACTTTGTGAGCCTTATGGCTACTTCCAAAATATGCTAATTTAACTCCTTTGCAGATGGTGAAGTTGTACAACCTCTGTGACCTTAGACATAGCCATTTGACTTACTTTGACTGACAGAAAATGAGTAGAAGAAGGGTTCGCCTCTAGATAAAGACTTTAAGAGCTAGGGCACGACTACTTCTTCCTACTACTTCTATGGGGATTAAAATAAACTTTCCTTCAGCTTTGTCCTTGAAGAGGAACAAAGTTCTACTGCCAGCCACTAGTAGAAACAGCTATTGTGCTAAGCTGCTAGATTTGGGGGTTGTTACTGAAACATGACTTAGCCTATCCTGTCTAATACAGAGTGATTGTAAAGATCTTCAAATTTATGACCATGAGAAAAGTTACAGTTAGGAGAGAAGTTACAATTAGGGTTCATGAAAAATTGAAATAAAGGCCTCAATAGAACATTAACTACATCTCATGGCTAAATGGCATTTCCCATCTCTGTATCCCTCTACAACTTATGGTTTAAGTCAACTGACTAAACAACCTCCGCTCCTTCACTCTACACACTAGCATGTATAACTGCTTTCTTTTCTGTCTGCTGTGGACTTAAATTATGCTTTGCATCACTCAATTCCATTTCTCTAGAGTAGGAGTTCTGTGGGCTCCATCAAGCCTATGTTAGGGCTTCTGGGCCAAGTGACCTCCCCTCCCAAAATCAGCTGTGGGCATGACTCAGGTAAACTGAGATTTTGGAAATTCCTAAAACTAGGGAAGTATGCTTAACATTTAGTTACCAGGCAAATAAGTTTTGTGTGCTTACATTTGTGAATTTATTCACTCCTACAACTGCTATATGACATATGATCATTGCCGTGATTCCAGCCTTATGCCTGTGTATAAACTGAGGCACATTGGAACTAAATAAATTGCCTGGAAACTCTTCCAGGAGTAGAGAGGTTGGCAATGAACATAAATGTCATGGTTCTAGAATGAGTTCTAATTTCTCTATGTAGCATTAAAATATCTTTGAAACTATATTGCACCTGTGCAGCCAGGACTATATTATGCATGAACTACTGAAAGTATCCAGGTTGTCCTTGGTTTTGTTTTAGGGCAGTAATATGAAGACATTGCTCTTGATGAAGCAGTTGCAATTCTGCGTCGTGGTGAACTGTCTGATGTACTGTCCTCACCTAACTCCTCCCATCTTCCTCCAGACTCTCAGTGCTGCCAATAAATGCTAGGTAATCTAGGACAAGTTGGATGGCTTCCACCAAAGTTCTTTTGGTTGACTATCAGATCTTAACTAAATTAATCTGTAGTCTGTTTTCAGAAATGAAATTCTGTAGTAATCCCAAAGTAGAAAAAGGATTCATATCCCCTCTTTCCCTTTGAAAGTTATTACACTTACCAATCGTTTAATTTATCAGTGTTTCACAGGCCAGTGATCAACATGAAATTAATCCAGTCTTTAAAAGAGCCATCTGTGAACAAATAAGAATTACAACAGTTAGACCCAAGGCTGTGTTTCTTCAGACTCATGAAGCATTCTCTCTGTGGCACTGTCACCAAAGAGGAACTCTGAACATTTGGTCAGTTGCTAAAAATTTCACTAGGCTGAGAATTTTTAGGGCCTTGCTATTTACATGTTGTGCAGATAGCATAAATAGTCTTATTCTTCCTTTAGATATAACATAAAGAACTATGAAAAAAAGAAAAGTAGAAACCCCATAGAAGTGAGCAGCAAGTGTGCTGTAGGAAAGAGCACAAGCAGAAGGGTCTCTGAATATGTTCTGTGTCTGTCCGTGTCGTACGGTTGGCTGCATGTCATACAGTTGTCTGCATACAGGCAAGCCGCCGTGGACTTGCACAGGGACGCAGGCTTAGAAGACCCCAGTGCTTGGTGTAAAATGCTGTTGCCATAGTGAAATCATTCCCACTTGTATTAATTGTGGTAAAATACATATGACATGAAACCTACTATCCCTATTTTTAAGTGTAGAGCTCAATGGTGTTAACTATATTCATTTTCTTGTGCAGTTAATCTCCAGAATTCTTATCTTACAAAACTGAAACTATACCTATTAAGCTACTGTGTGCCACTTCCTATTCCCCACCAGCTCCTGGCAACCACCATTCAGCATTCTGTTACTGTGAGACTGACCACTCTTAAGAATCTATAAATAAATAAAATCATGCAGTATTTATGGGTTGTTTTTATGACTTGCATAAATCACAGTATAATGGCCTCAAGGTTCATCTTTGTTGTAGCATGGGTCAGAGTTTTCCTGCTCTTTACATCTGTATAATATTTCATTTTCCCACCACTTTTTGATTATTCATTCATCTGTGGAGTGACATTTGGGTTGCCATCTTATGGCTGATGCCATTATGGACATTAGGGTATGGGTATCTGTTTGAGACTAAAATACTAAAAGCTGTTGAGCAAGAGACATGTTTTTTTCCTTTTGCTCCAAGCCCACAGGTTACATAGCCAGTCCTGCCTGGGGCTTGGGTGTCAGTGAGCTAGAGCGCCACAGAGTTGGTGGGCTGGCCAAGCAGAGGAACCAGTAGGCTTTCCTGAGGGAAGGCAGGAACACATATCAAAGAAAAATGAGTAAGGCTCTGCTTTAATATCATGTTCCTGTTCCAGTTGTTTTCAAAAGACAGTGATATTGAAGCAGGCACAAGGTTTAGTTGAAATTTTTGGATAAGGTGTTCAGGGCTATGATTTAAAAGGGGCGCCTCTGCCCACAATGATTTCACATCTGGTACCTGAATCTGTTTTAAGCGGGACTCCTCCCTCTTCCCTTCTTTGTTTCCCGTGGTCTTCCACTCCAGGAGTTTTTAAATTATGTCTTACTTATGTGCCAGCCATGTCTCGCCGCAGAGAAACTGACCCCAAATATGATGAGTGTTAACGATGTGCAAGCTTCACACATCCAAGCTCTGTCACAATCAAAAGAACAAAGAATTCTTAGGATTAGTTTTTAAAACTAACTAAATAAACCATGATATATTATGAAGTTTTCATATGCATAGAGGACACCAGAGGACACTGGAGAGTTGGGGAATGGTTGGGGATGGATCTTAACTTTTTGTTTTGTTTTGTTCTGTTGAAGTAAAGCAAATATTAGCTGTATCTTTCAGCTTTTCTCCACTATAGCAAATACCAGAAATAATCTACTTATAAAAAGAAAAGGTTTGTTTTGGCTCTGTAGTGGATTGGTAAATGGTGGTCAACTGAAATACCAGCTGAACTGAACAGTGGGGAGCTGAGTGTGGATGGCCCACCTGAGAACTGTTGCCAGCATAAAAAGGAGACGGGAAAGAAAGAATAGTGTTGTGGGTTCTCCTAAGCTTTATTGTTGTTTGGAGCTGTTGGTTCTCCAACTTGTGGAGCTTCTTCCCTGACACAAACTTGGCTGTTAACACTGGGAGAGCTTGGGACCTTGTTGCTGAGAGTGGCTGTGGTTCACTTTGGAGGAGCTCTGGTCCTTACTTTGAGCATTGCTTCCTGGCTCCAGAGAGGAAGATGTGTGCTGTTTAATCTCCAGGAGAAGCTTGTCACACTGGCTTCCTGATATGAACTCGGCTTTTCTCATCATCAGAGGAGCCCAGGACCTCATTGTTGCTAACAATGGCTGTGGTACTTTTCGGGGGAACCCTGGTCCTTATTTTGAGTGTCACTTCTTGGCTCCAGTACAGAACCCTCAGCCTGCTGGCACAGATCCATCACCCCGCTGGCATAGACTTTCTACCTTCCACTGCTGACCTTTGGACCTTCCCAGCACAGATCTGTGAAATAGACTTGCACAGGTCATTGTGGGCTCTAGGTTTTCAGCTGAACTCATGCAGGTTATAGCCCATGGGATCTAGTCCCTTGGCTGGATTTTCTAGGTATTTAGTGTTGTGGACAGATTTCCTGCACTTTCTTTGCATTTGACTCCTTGAGTGATCATTATAATACTATAAATTCCTGTATGTAATTGTTCTTGCAACCCCTGACTACAACAGGCTCATGGTTTTGTAGGTTTCAGTTCATAGCCAGATGGAACTATTGCTTTGTAGCCTACTATGGCAGGTAGCATATGACACAAGCTGCTTACCTCATGGTGGCGGGGAATCAAAGAGAGATAAAGAAAAGAGCCAGGAACCCAACATCCCCTTCAAGAACATGCCCACAAATACCTAACTTTCTTCAACTAGACCCATCTCTTATAGGTTCCACTACCTCTCAACAGTATTACCTGAAGGAACGAGCCTTTAACACATGGGCTTTTGGGGAACAACTTACACAAATCATAGCATTAAACTTGGGGAGCTAAGATGGGCTTGCAAGAAGCTTAAAGCACAGAAAAGTGAATATAACTCCAGCAAAGCAGAAACCTGTCTGCTGATAGAATGTGGTCTTTTAAATGGAGAATTCTTAAGTGAAACCAAGATTCTATCAACCATAGGCTAGCAGTCCCAGCTCTGGGTGTTCACTTTCTTTCACCCACAAACTCATTTTATGTCTGGATCCTTCAATATACTCACCTTTGAGCTGGGTAGAGGAGTTTTTGTTTTTATAATTTTTTTTTTGTTAAAAGCAATAGTTGTTTGTTTTTGGCATTGAGAGTTTTATTTTTGTTGGCTCTTAGTCTAGTTAGAACCTAATGCTTACAAAAGATTTAAACACAATTTTGTTTCCCTGGCAACCAGACCCTATCCCTGTCCTGCTGTTTGCACACATTTCTCATAAATTAGTAGCACCTGAATTTATTCATGTTCTCTCTCTCTCTCTCTCTCTCTCTCTCTCTGTATGTGTCTGTCTGTCTGTCTCTGTCTCTCTGTCTCTTATCTCTTTTTCCTTGTGATACTTGGGATTGAACCCAGGGGCACTCTACCACTGAGCTACATCTCCAGTCCTTTTTTAAATTTTATTTTGAGACAGTGTTTCACCAAATTGCCCAAGCTGGGCTCCAACTTGTGATCCTGTTGCTTCAGCCACTCAAGTAACTTGAGATTAGGATAGATGTATGCCACTGTGCTTAGGCTCATTTGAATCCCTTGATGTCTGTGGTGTTTGAAGCACAACCCAGTTGTTTAGAAAGTCCGTTACAGGATAAAGGAGTGTGTGTGTCTGTGTCCTTCTGTGCATATGCACAAATGATGGGAAAGAAAATCAGGGATTAATAAATGCTAAGGTTGTTAATAAATTCTGAAGTCACTGAAGGGTTGGTTGTTGGAGCTGGCAGATGCAACTGTTGTTCAACGATGATGTGCCTGCATTTGGAATACAGGAGAATAGTTAATCTTTTATGGCCAGTGCTGCTTGCCTATGTTGATAAGTGTGATTAACAACTTTAAAGTCAAATACTTTAGAAAATGCCTTATAGCTGCCAGAAATGCTTGTGGCCACCCACACTCCACAGCAAAATAAGAAACACAAGTTCCAGGAGCCTAGGATTCCTAGACCTTTGAGATGTGCACTCCTCCAAGTTCAACTTTCACATTAATTTCAATTTAAAAAAACATAAAATACTATTGTTAGAAAGCAGATTTAAACAAACAAGCAAACAAAAACAACTCAGGAAAATGCTTTTCATCTGTAAGGTACTAGAAGGATGGTGCCCATTTGAATTTTTGAGTCCTCTTTGGGGCTGTTTTTTCCAAGATTTCGAGTGAACGTTAAAAGAGATACTTCTCCAATATCTCACTGACAGTCCAGTTTTTGAGGCCTCTCCAGCCAAAGTCAAAACTCAAGGCTACCAATAAATTGAATGCAGATAAGACAAATGAAGTAGTATTCAGAACAGTGAAAGAAATTCAGTTTAGTGATCAATCTCGTTTACCAGGGGCTTTCTTCTCTCCAAACTGCAGCTTTGCTCTTGATGCCCACTAGCATGTTAATTAAAGCAGGCCTCTGAGCTCCATGTGGTGTTATATTAGGGGTCCTGTATTTATTTCTTTATCCCCTGATAAAAGATACTACCACTGAAAATATTAGAGTATGTGATTTGATATTTACAGGTAGCAATTAGGAGATAGAAGTGGTAAAAGAACAAGAAAAGCTTTGAGGTAGACAGTCCTGAGGAACAATAGTGCCTGTTTCAAGAGGCAAAGCCATTTGTTGCAGTATTGCCTTGAATGCAATGTGTGCAACTGGCTCATCCAGCAGGTGGTTCGTGTTGTACTTCCCTACTGACTTTCCCTGGTCTGTGGTTGCTAACAGTTGGAACTTAAGGGACTCTCTCTATCACCAGGTGGCCAAAGTGGGCTCCATTACTTGGCAACAATGAACAAACAAAAAACTAGCTTCCTGGAGCTTCAAATTTGTAGGAAAGATTCTGATGGGGTAGAGATTCTTGTTTTGGTGCTTTGTTTTATTTGGATTTACCATCACATATACCTTTCTAGGCTTTTATTGTGTACATTCATTCTTGGGCCATGTGATTTTGTTTTGTTTGCTTTCAGTGTGACTTCCCAACACATAGCTTTTTACTGACAATTTTTTTTCTCATTTCTTTCTGTCTCTTTCTATATAATATAAACCAGAAGTCTGTGATTTTTGGAATTTTACAAATATTGCAGTAGAAATCCTGTATGTATGGTGGAACATCCACAGAGATGGAACAGTGCTGACATTTTCAAACTGTACCTGCTGTGGATTCAAATTCTTATCTTTTAAATTCCAGGGACAGCTGTCATTACTCCTACGGTTCATTTTAGAACCCTTATACTTCAGTTGCATGACTTTTCGTATGGAATTTTTTTAGATAAAGGAAATTCCAACAGCCATGGTCAGTAACGCAAGCAGCTGAGTGTAGTACCTTGATTAGCTTCAAAATAAAACATACCAGAAATAAAGGGTGGGTTGCCTTGATCTAGAATCAATGATTTCACAAAACTTTTCATTTTAAGTAATGCTTAGTCACTTATAGTGAAAATGGAATGCTTACACTTTTATAAGAAAAAGTAATATTTCATTACAGAAAAATGAAAAGCATTTAATAACAGTGGAAATTCTGTGATAGATCGCTATACTTTCCTAAGAATGTAAAAGACTGGCAAGAGATTTGTGGGGTTTGTCTTTGCAGCACATTATTAAACACGGGTTTGTCTGGTTCTCAGCATTACCAGGAATGCTTACTCCTGAGATTGTTTTGGAAGCATACAGAGTATTCTGAGCACCTGAGAGCCACAAGTTGCCACTTGAAAATGGGTTCCATGACCCTAGAGAGTACGGAAAGTCCCAAAGCCCTCTTTATGCACATTTGCACCTGCCCGCCCTGCCCGCCCCACCTGCCCCACCTGAAGGACCCCTGTGGATTAGTTCATGCTGCTGCTTGCCTCTGCTCTGGGTGCGTGTGTACCCGAGCAACTCGGTATCTAAGTCCCACAGTTCAGCATTTCCATTGCCATTAATAGGAACAATGCAACAGGAGAAGGTGACATTTACTGTCTGCTTGAAATTGTGGTAGAAAGCAGGGCTGATAGAACATACTCCTAGTACCTGTGTGCAAGCTAAAGAAATAGTGTGTCACCTCAGAAAACAAAGGAATTGAATTCTACTCTATCTAGGCTGTCTTTTCTGAGTTTGTGGATTTATTCATCCATTCCTTACTTCCCAGGATGTCACACCTGTCAGCCTCGGTGGGGACAAGCTGTTCTCTTCCTATCACAGAACAACACAGACCTACTTCTTCCATGGCTGCCCCTTTCCCCCGGCTTCCCCAGGACCACATCTTTGACTATGGGAGACACTTTCCACTGATCTAAGCTTTCTTCTTTATTGATTTGAAGATCTAAAGACATTTTTAAATGAACAAAATAAAGTTGAGAGTAACACACACAAAATTTTATTTTGGTGGCCCGAGGATATAGCTCAGTGGTAAAGCACCTACTTGGCAAGCATGAGGTTGTGAGTTTGATTCCCAGTACCAAAAAACAAAAAAATATGTATTTTGATGAAAAAGAATTATGAGTACGTAACATGGCCATATATTACATGTATGTATAGACATATCTATATATTTTACATGTAAATAAAAGATACATATGGGCAAGCATATATATATATATATATATATATATATAACAATTTCAGAAGGATACACAAGCTTTCAATAAAGACTACATCTTGGGGGGTAAGTAGAATTAGGATTTGAGAATAAAAGCAGATTTTGAGTATATATTCTGCGCTATTTGAAGTTTTTACAATGACATTATTTTAATATGATAAGTGCTTTATATTATTAATTTTATTTTAAATATCTCAAAGTTACTTTTTTATTTTAAAGAGAATGAAACCAAGCAAAATAAAACAGAATAAAGCCAATCAACAAACCCATGTGACACAGGACTTCAAAATAATTCGAAATCAACAATGGTTACCATAATGCCTCTTGTCTTCAAAAGACCTGCAGATTCCTTCAGACATAGTATCAAGGTTTATTTTTATTAGTTTTTATAATGTTATTCTTTGACTTCATGAAGATAACAAAAATAACTAAAAACGAATCCATCCTATTGATGTATGTATTTTATAAATATATACATAGCATATAAAAGTACATTAAGAGTTTCCCCCTAACTCCTTTTTGCCAAGAAATTAGTGAATTTCATAGTATCTAAGATCTAGTTATGGTCAAAAGAAACATACTTTGAGTTCTCTGGTTAAGCAAGCTTTGGAAATTTTGCTTATTTTCTTTTATTTCCTTGAGGTTCCATGCCCCATGTGGCCTTTGTTAGTGAAGTACAGTGATCAAACTGGCTGTACACAATATTTAGACCCTTTTTAGTAGATAGTAGTAGCCAAAGAAGTTTTAAACCAAAAGAGGTCCAACTACTCTCCTCAATACCTCACAGCCAAATCATACTGATACCAAATATAGAACCAAAGTCTTCCAGATATAGAGGCATTGATTAACACACACAGAGCTACTGGGATGGCTCCATAGTAGAGCAGACCGTGGGCCTTAGCATGTGGAGGCCCTGGGCTCAGTCCCAGCAACAACAGTTAGACAGATAACCAAGCGACCATATACCCATACACAATGAGTTCCTATAAACTGTGTTCAGGCTTGAAGAAGTCCCTGCAAAGTCTCTGCTTTACTTTTAGACGCTTCAGCCATGGCACCTGAGCTTGGGGCAGAAGATACTGTGATTCTAAAGGCAGAGTCTGTCACCCTGGTAGCCAGTGTCATTAGGCAAGCAGAACCCTTTTTGAGCTCATGGATAGACATGGGCTCATAAAGCAGTGCAGGCGGAGGCATCATCCCAAGACAGAGGAACAAACATTTCCTCAGAATGTCATATTTAAACACTTTTTGCCAGTCTGTGTTTGTTGAATCCTTAATTGCACCAAACTCTCTAGTTGACAGGACTTCTATCACCTGAAGCTCACTTCTGTCACTCAGAATGCTAACCCAAAGCCATTGACGGGGATGGTGACAGCGGGGCTTGTAACAGTGGATTCTGAAGCACTCTTTACAGTGTGAGCCAGTCTGTGTCTTGGACTTGGAATGCTTGATTAGCTGCTCGCAGCACCTGTGTAACAGTTTACCTTAAGTAACACACACACAGTGTGGCACTGTAGATGCTCAAGTACTTTAGAGTACATTACAGACAGGCACTGCAATTAGTTGTTCTTGCAGAGAATTCTCAGTTTCTTGAATTGCAACTAATCAAACACAGCCCAGTAAGAGTAGTCATGATTACCCGTATTTAAAAAACTCTTAACAACGGAGTGATAGCATGTCTTCGAGCTCTATGCCAAGTTCTTCTGCAAGCATTTTCCAGGTATCAAACCACATAATCTGTTCTTTTTTCATTCTGCTGGGCATACTATTATTATCCATTTAACGATGAGAGATGACAGCTAACCTGTCGATGTTCACACAACTGGCCTTGCCTTCTGGCTCTTTCTCTGCTTTAGAGCCCTTTCCTCCTCTGGGAGTGTCTTGCTCTCCCACGTACACTGCCTCAGAAGGCTGTGCAAGTGCCTGCTGGATTCTCCCACTCCCTTTCCCACTCCCTTTCGAGCTATAATCCTATCCCTGTGAACCCACTCTGCACTCTTCCTACCCCTCCATTCTTACATCTTGTTTTAGGTTTATATAGGTAGAGTAGCCCTAATTCAGAATTCCAAAATCTGAAATGTCCCAAAACCTGAAACTTTTTGAGCACCAGTATAACATCACAAGTGGAAAATTCCACACCGTGAAAATGTTTCATGGCAAAAATTATTTAAAAGAATATCTAAAAGTAGGCTATGTGTATATGGTATAAATGAAACATAAATGAATTTCTTGTTGACACCTGGGTCCTGTCCCCAAGATATCTTTTTGTAAATATATGCAAATAATCCCAAATTACAAAGACTCCAAAATCTGACATACTTCTGGTCCCAAATATTTCAGATAAGGAACAGTCATCCTATAATCTCCTGTCCCCTTTGGAACCAGCTGTTCCAAAGAGAGCTGACAGCATATGTTTTTTGAGGTAGCTAGCAAAGCAGGCCTTAAATGTTATAGGAACAAAAAAGTATGTATTAGATTAGATCTTCACAGTTGATAAACGTCCTTACCCAAAGTTAGTATACTCCTTTATTTTGTGAATCAGAGATCACACACCTGAAGGCACTGTGAAAGTAGATGGACTGTCCATTGGCTTTAGTCAAGAACCCATCATTGGCAGTGAGGTGTCACCCAGAGGAGGGGCAGGTCCTGCCCATTTTCTCTGCCTTTCCTTAGCCTGAAGTTCACAGCTGCCACTAACACAGCCCACTTGGTGGAGAGGCCTGCTGGATTTGGGAGCTCATTGCTTGCTAGCTACAGTAGAAAGGGGGCTTGCAATACCATTTAGGAAAATTTATCCCGAGAATCCATGTACTTTCATGAAAGGAATGTTTACAAGCATCTTGGTTCCTGACTCAGTCTCAGTGTCAGCAGGATGACTTTCCCATGGGAGCAAGTAGGAAAGGCGAGAGTTCACAGGAGGCGAACAGAGAAAACCGGATCAGATCTAGGTCCCGGAATGACATCCCTCTTCTCACTTCTCATGAACCCAGAAAGTCTCTCTCCCTACAAATTCCAACCTTGTTAAGTTGAGGACCTTGCAGGGACACACAGTTAATTTCAGCCTTGAAATGTCTAGTTATCTAATTTCTAACTCAGGGCTTCTCATAGTAATCTACACCTTTCCTTAGAGTGAATGGCTCTTAGCTACTTCAATGTCTAGTGCATTCGTTTAGTTATTCAACTGACACCAACTGAGTGTATCCCTGCTTTTAGGGGGCCACAGGCTAACGGGACACGGTGATTCCAGAATTGTATTGCATGAGAAAGTAGAAAGAATCAATCACTAAAGGATCAAGTGTTTGCTACTCAACCCTTCTATGACTGATGCTTACTGTACATTTCTTATTTGAATATTGAAAATCTGAGTTACTGTTACTCTGCATACTCTTTACATTCTGCACATTATTTCCACAATTCTTTTTTACCTTTAGCTCTCCTTATCACAGACTGTGGTATTTAGTTTGATATCTCCTTCATCATATTAAATATTTATATTGATTCAATATGCTTTCTGTTGTTGAAAAGAGCAAAGTAAGTGTTAAAATATGACAACAAAATGCTTTGTCATCTTCAGTTTTCTTGAGATTACCTGTGAGGTCCTCCGTACTCTGGACCTTTCATGTTCATGGAGCCACCAAGAAATAAAACTGAGATCTTCTGACTCAGCATTCTAGTACAGTGTTCCCATCTTTGGACGTGATTTAGTGACACTCATACATGCTATTTATGATACATGTGCAGCCGCCACTAGCCAGTAAAGTTTGACCACTACTGAGTATGCAGAATATGTTAGGTAAAAATGCATCATTTGCACTGAATCATAGAACTAACTGCTTGTCACATAATTACTTGTCCAACTGTCCTTGGTAGCAGTTATCCAAGTAATGCAATCTCTCATCTATAACCCAAAATGTATTTCCTTAGTTCATTAAGTTCACTGAGAATCCTGTTGCTTAAGGTGTACATCATCTGAATGTGAATGGTGTCTTAGTTTTAGGATAAAAAATTACACTGCACAACAATTTTTTAATGTCCTATTTTGATATCTTCTCTTTTTTCCATTTTCTCTTTAGAATTGTTTTGCACAATATTAAACCCATTACTAATTATTCAGGAGAGAGAAAGGCAGAGAGAGAGAGAGATAAATTATTCAGGAGAGAGAAAGGCAGAGAGAGAGAGAGATTATGTTAGTGGTGGACCAACATAAGCCTGGTTTACAATGCTTTCTTCCTTTCTGTGAAGTTTCAGTCTAACTTAAATGAGATTTGTCAGGTGAGATATGCTCTTGACATTGGTAGCAGGGGAACCTCGGAGGAAGAACGCCTTCCTTGGTTTGTGATAGACTGGCAGCATTTTTCTTCTGGTATGTGCCAGAGATGAAGAGGCAGTTTTAAAAGAGAGGATTTATAGGGAATCCAGCTGTGAGTTTTCATTTTTTCTCTCAGAGCTGAAGGCGGGGCCAAAACCAACCTCAAACCAGGCACACCATGGATCAGGCTACAGTGCTGTGGACCAGTCTCACAGATAGCCGCTCAGCCAGAGGAAATATTAGCTGACAGAGATAACGAGGAAACATTCAGTAACATATGCACCATCTGTCAGTTTCTGAGGAGCAGTTTTCAAGAAAACAGAAAACGAAATGAAGAGAGTGGTTTTGTTTCAGAGGTACAGCGCAGCCCGAGGACATTTTTAAGCAAAGTAAGTTTGTGTTTCACAGAAAAAGAAGTCGTGGTGGTGAGATAGCAGTTACTTCCTATTTGAACTGTGAGTTGTTTTGTTGATGTATGAAGTTTTCTTTGGGGTGGATGTGACATTCAGAAGAACATTCTTTTAACAAGAATTTGGTTTAAAATGAAAAAGCAGTGCTTGTCATTTTCATTATTCACTTTGAAAACATTGAAAAGTTATGTAAAGTTTTATTTTACTTTTTAAGTCTCGTAACAGTCATTTTATCTCATATTGTAAAAATAAATAAGGACTTCCCTCTTAGATTATAGATATAGATAAAGGCTTCTTCCTTTCTTCCTTCCTTCCTTCTCTCTCTCTCATTCTTTTTCCTTGTACTGTGGGTAAAATTAATTGTGTCTTTCCTCGAAGAAAATGTAATGAGAGAGGAACCCACCTCTCAGATCTAAAAATCTGTCAGAAAATACTATGAGATTTAATTCCATGGAATAGGTGACTTTAAATAGCCATGAATATGACCTAAACTTCCTGTGAGCTTTCTGAATAGTATTATTGGTATTAATCTAAATTTTAAAGCAAGATGTTTCAGAATTTTCTTTAGTGTGTCTTTCTCTACAAGCCCACTACTATCTTGCATAAACTAACTTATGAAACACTCCTGCTATTTATGTTTAATGTATTTTCCAAAGTATTGGCTTTCAGACAAGGTTAGACTCATGCTATGTCTAGTGTGTATAGCTGACTGTTAAATCTATGTGGCTAGCATTTGACGTCAGATGTCATATGTTTTATGATGGCAGGATTTGTCTAATTCCAAGGGAGATAAAGCAATAATTTGGAATTATGTGATTCTATGAGTGATAGTAAAAAGTGTGGAGGAGGATCACACTGGAAAAAGCCAATCTTCTTTGAATTTGTGCAGGCAAAAGTGGACTTTTTTTTTCGGTATTAGCAGGCTGTCTAGTCCAAACCAGAAGTGGAAATACTGGCTGTAAACTGACAGAAGCAGAAACCCACAGCGTTGTGGCCCAATATGGATGTCAGAGCTCTGTAGCCTGTGTGGGAAAATGGCCAGAGTCCAATGTCTGGAATCATTTATCTTCTGCTAGAGTCTAGAAGACAACTGTTTTATGCATTTGCCTGAAATCCTCGCTGATTGATTTCATGTACATGGACCTAGTGCAGTGACGGATGATGGGGACAGCTACACGTGGGGGAAGTATTGATCTATTGCTGTTTTTCGGATATCTTGCTCTCCTTAGCATCCTTAGCACCTTGAATGAGATTGTGCCGGTTGCTGACGAGCATATGGTTTCAGCAGGGCGCTTTTCACATGTTTGGTAATGAATGCCACATTTATGTCTTTTCTTATTGGGCAGATCAGAAATTGAAAGCTGAAGGCTTAACCTTTCTGTCTGTTTGGTAGCTGTAACCTGTTTCCTGCATTCTAGATTTGAAAAATGAGAGGAAGAAAATATCAGTAGACAAAGATCTGTGGAGTCTGTGCTTCCTAGGCAGCTGTTCATGGAGACATGCATGGGGTACACTGGGGGGAGTCCTGGAACTTCCCGCCGCTGGGGTGTAGGTCCGTATCTGTTTGCCAGATTCATAGACACCCGCCAGTGTATTCTGCCAGAATGAATCTCACATGTGCTGCCGGATGCTGACATGTGACTGCGTGGCATCGGACCTGTTCCTTTAATGTGTGAATGAGTACAGTGTTTGCCACTTCCTGGAAGAACCCAAGTGAGGCCTTTTGGAGACATTTTAAATTTATTGCAAGGACCAACCTGATAGAAGCTTTGGATTTCAGCCCCTACCTGTGTGCCATCTAACTTTGTAGCATCAAGGGAGATAATTAACTTTTAATACATTTACTTCATGGCTTAAAAATAAAATACATAATTCTATGAGATGCTTGAAATGTCAGAAAGTTATTTATAATGTATCTTTTGCTATTAGTTTTTAGTACATAAGCCATTGATGAAATTGCCTATTTCCTTAGAACTACTCCATGATGCTGAAAAATTCTGAATCACTAAAAATAAAATTTTATAGTCACATATAGAAGTCACACTTGGGAGTTACTTTCCCCAATATTTTTCTCTATGTAGAATTTTTCTTTCAATTTTTTATGATAATTTTCCTCAAAATTAATAATTTTGAAAGACTAGTCATTTCTTCAAACAGGCTGAAGTTTTAGAAATTGAGTATAATGCTGCTGTGATTTAATATGTTGAACACATATAATTTTAAACTTCCTAGTGTGATTTAATATTGTCGAATATGTGTAATCTTAACTCTCTAATGTATGGAAAAACCAATTAAGGTGCCTAATATTTTCTTCCATTATATGTGTGTATGTCTTAATAAATACACCATGTAAAATATAAAGACACTTATCTTCAGATAAATATACATTATCTTTTAGAATTATTTAGTAAAATGGCAGAATATAAAGTATTAAGGATCAAAGGTAAGCATCATAAGTGTGTCTCATTTTAAGCCATTTGCATTTTAAGTGATAAACACCAATAGCAGCTTACTATAGAGCTAAAGAGGTCAGAAGTCAGATCTCTTAGCTGCCAACACCACTGTGGTGCCCATAAAACTGGTGACAGACGTCAGCAAACACACGCAGTGTCCCCCAGCCCCGTAAGCCATGGAAACCCTGTGTGCCACTGTACTCAACCATGTGACCTTCAGCAAGGCACTGGAGCCTACTTACCCATTGTTCTGCTGCTGCTCTGTGGGAATAAATGTCATCTTTTCATATTAGGTGATTGTGAGGGTTAAGTGATACCATACATGAAAATACTTTGAACACTTTAAAGCCATTTAAAGACACTAATCAAGTGTCATCTTATTTCATCTTGGAATAGTTCTTCCTTCTTTACTTGCTTTAACAACTCCAACCCATTGTTCTTTCCTGATCACCTCAAAGATGTCTTATCTTTTAAGGCCCTGGATCCCTTCCCAGGAAGAGCTAACCAGTTTTATCTGCTATATCCCTCCCGTTCCATCCAGCAACTGATCAACAGTACACCATGGTTCACATCTCCATACTCTACTCTTTTCAGTCCTGAGCACTGCTACATACCTTCCCTGCCACATTTTATAACACTCCTTGTTCTCCAAGGCAAGCCGCCTTCGATATCACTAATCTTTGAACATTTTTTCAAATACTGTTCCTCTGAATAATTAGAAACTTCATTCATGGTTTCCTAGGGTCAACCTCTAACGTCTTTATCTTTTTATAATTTGTTGTTTATTTATATATCTTTTCCCCTACCTAGGATCCTTGAAGATAGGCAAGCTGGTATCTTTCCTAGATTCTCTGGTATTTACCATAGTGTCTTATAACTGGTTAGTATTCAAGGGCTGTTGTTTGTGATAAACTACCATTATATATACACAATTCATTCGTGTGTCTCCAGTAATTTAGCTGTCATAGTGTAATAACATATAGACCATTTCTGAGTTACAGCAAGAAGTCCTATAGTTAAACTGTTGTTTTTCTGTTATTTTGTTTTGTTTTGGTTTTTTTGTTTGTTTGTTTTTGTTCCAGGGATTGAACTCACAACCTTGGGCTTGCCAGGCAGGTGTTATGCTGCTAAACTATTTCCTTGACCCTATTAGTTAAACTTTAAACCTAGTAATCCTACCTGAGTCCTACTAATCATAGGAAGATAATGGTTAAAATGTTAAAATGGTCACCTGTCTGTATTTAGAGACAGTCTTCATGTACCTGTAGCTAAACATGTTTTTAGAAAGAAAAATGCAACCATGTTTTTGAAAAGTGGTTTGGCAATATTTATCAAAACCTTCCTAGAAGATTATTGAAGATTATTTTAATAAAATTTGTTTTTAGAAATTAGGCGAAGCTTTCTAAGAAAAGATATTTGGCATAATTTTATGATAAATAATATGAAAAATAACAAGCAGTCAGCATGATTTTTTCTTTTTCAGTACTGGAGATTGAACCCAGGCCTAAGCACTGAGGTGTATCCCCAGCTAGACTCTCTCTCTCTCTCCTCTTTCTTTTTTGTGGCAGAATCTTGCTAAGCAGCTAAATTGCCAGGTTGGGGCTTAAACTTTGGATCTTCCTGCCGCAGCCTCCAGGAGTGCTGAGATTAGAGGCATATGCCAACACACCAGGAAAATTTTATAATTCAAATAAAGTTTTTAATAATCCAAAGGTTTCTGAATCAATTGTATATTAAGTATATTAACCCCAGAATTACCATGTTTAGATACTTTATATAGAACCAGGATATAGTCAGAGCAATCATGTTGCAACTTCTTACCAGACAAAGGCAGCCTTTGAGGTCAAAATTTGAAAACTTTTTGACAAAACAATAATCTTAGGGTCAAAAGGTTAGAAGATCCTTTCTCACCCATTTGCTTTGAAAAATACTGACACTGAGAAAAGGAAATACTGACAGGTTTAAATTTTCTCTTGAAATAAAATTAAAAATAGTTTAAAAGGAAAAACTTGAGTCTACTTGTTAAATGACTATGAAGAAAACTATGAAAATTATGGCAGCTTTTTATAATCTCTCATTTAATCTCTTTTTACCTGGAATAACTGGCAGAGGTAAAGCCATTTTATCATAATAGTTTCTGCATGTTATATCAGGATAAACCACAGGCATACTGGAAATAATCTCCTAACAAACCAGGGCTATGTAGTCAGTTGAACACTGAGCTGAGTTAGCTACGTAATCCATCATCTATCTTTGTGTTTAACAAAAGGGACTTTCTCTCTTTGGTTCTCGTAACAGTGCTTAAAACATTTTCCTTTAATAGAGCCACTCCCTGAAGCTCTCATCAAAGAGGGCAAAGCAAAAGATAGCTAACTGAAGGAAACATTTGTTCAGTAGCACTTTACATCTTGTCCTAAAAATGTGGAGAAACACTTGCCTGCTTTACAGATGTTTCTAGGTGTTCCTGTTTGGATTCCGTTCTGTGCACTGCAGAATAAGCACAATCCTTCTGCTTCAAAAAGGTCACTCTTGAGAGAATATACATTTCTGAAATGAACACAAACACAGTAATAAGTGTTCAAAAGTTTTTCACGAGTCAGCTACACCTAGGCAAACATGCAGTGTTGGTGTGCATGGTTTGTGAGTACAAGGGACAAAGGAAAGTAGAGACCTGCGCAATGAATCCACCAGGAAACCTGTGTCTTAATGATCAGGAGAGCTCCCTGACGTGGCCCCATGCGTTCTGAGTGACCGAAGAGAAACATCACCTCAGAGTGTCCTGCCACCTGAGGCCTTTCCAGTGGCTTCCCCTTACATGGATGGCTTGCAAGACTGAAACTCGCCCCTAATCTGAGCCTGGAGTGAGCTGAGCTAGCTGTGGGAGCTGTAAGCACATGAGAGAGCAAGTTGCTAGCTGAAGGACTGGGTATTCTCCAGGCCAAGGAGCCCTTGTGGGACATCACGGAAGGGTGTGAATGCCACCCCTTTTACCCACTGCAGAGGCCCACGAAGAGACCCGTTTGTTCTGCACTCACCAAAGGAAAAAGTGACCATCTGAATTTGGTGCCCAAACTGGAATTCAGACTCACTCAATGGCCTTAGCAAAGATTGTGCTATTTTAATTTAAAAAAAAAAAAGTCTTGGAATTATGGGTTCTCCCTCCCCACAAGAAAACAATGACTTAGAACAATGTCCTTAGAATTGTTCTTTCCATACATGCTTATTATCCTGTGTCTTGGACCATTTGTACTGGGAGCAGCCAGGAGACGAGCTATGCACATTATGGGGACGTGCCCAGAGAGGACAAACCCAGCACACAGATTAGATACAATTCTTGAATTAACCATCAATTACTCCATGAAAAGAACCCTTATGTTATACTGAGGAATCTGCCTGGTATTTTTCGGGCCTTGTGAGCTCTTGAATCAAACCACAAAATAGTTAAACAACAATGGTGGGAGCTCGGTTTACATAAAAGTAGTTTATTTTTAACTGAGGATCAGACTCTAAATTAAACCGCCCTTCTGTGCCAGGCATTACAGCAGAGAAAAATTTTAAAAACTTAAGTCTTCAGAGTTTGCCATTAGAACATCCTGCTCCATTCATGTTGGTTTAAGCTACAGTTTTATGTCTCTTTTTGGTTTTATTGGCATTCACTTATTTGGAGTCGGTGTATTATTTCTACAAAAGATCTAAATGTTTTCCTACAATTATTTTGTCTCAAAATCCACAACTAGTGACATTGTATGTTTCATCTCAACAAATATTTATTGTGCACATACTATGTGCAAGGAGCTGTGAAGTGGAAGCAGGCCTGTACTGCCTTCTCAAGGATGTTAGGTGCATCCTGGGGATAGGTACACATGCCACCATTAAAGGAAGAATTGCTTTCATGCTAAGTAAAGCTTTAAGGCAAGACAGTAGGGAGCGAGCACTTGTTAAATCTAAGTGGAAGAACAGGGCTCCTTCACTAGTAAGCAGAAATCTGGCCAGGAACCATCAAGGGATTTTAATAGTGGGCAGAAGAGCAAACAGATTCATGAGACCAAAGGACATATATCTAAAAACACAAGGCCTAAATATATTCAAAAATATAATGAGTGGACCCCAGTGTGACTACACCTTAGAATGGTAGGAAGGATCATTGAGAAAAGGTGATTGAATCTATAATTATCTGAAGGTTCAGGAACATTACTTCAAAAATCACAGGTAACACTGACAATTCAGGAGGTAGTGATTTTTAACTTGTAATTTAGAACAAATATTCTGAAAGAAGAGTGAATCAGGGAGGAAGCAATGAATCCACTTACAGGTCCCTTGTAATAATCTGTGCATCCAGTCACTCAACAGTCACTGGGTAAAAACTATGTGCCAGACCAAATTTTAGACTAAAGAGAAGCAGGAATAAACAAAACAGGAGAACAATGTCTCCTGCCCTCATGGAGTTTATACACCAAAGTGAAAGGCAGACCGTGTGGCATAAATAAACAGCATTTACTGTAGGATACAGTATAAGAATTGCTGGACAGTGTATTTGGCTTAACTTTGGCTTGTTTACATTTAACAAACGTACATTAGCACTTATTGTACAAGGAACAATGGGTTGAATACTGAACACAGAGATAGAAAATGCTCAGTGATGGAAAAGAGAATATTTAAAAATGCATAAAGTTTGTTCCTTTATCCAGTTTGAGAGAATGAAATATTTAACTCTGACAACAAGCCTACTTCAGAAAAGCAGGCTAATTCTTAAGTGATCAAGTATTTTAAAACCTTCTTTCTATCTATCACACTAACTCAGAACCAAATAGCCATATTGATCAATAATCAGCTCTCCCTGAATCTGTCAGTAAGATTGCATTTCCAGCCAATGTGTTTTAGTTGGAAACACATGGTGCCTATTTCATGTCTCGTCCCCAAGTGTGGTGAAAATGCCGATTCCCTCAGCCTTGGACTGGCTCAGCAATACCTGGGGTACTGAAGGCTTCCTCCAGTAACTTTGAGTTGCCATCAGATTGGCTGTTTACCCCAGAGTTCAGCACAATGAAATATACATCACATTGTAAAAAAGGTCTGACACACGGTCTTGGAGATGACCCTATCACAATATGTCCACTCTGTTCTCAAAGTCTCCACACAACGACCCCCCACCGCTTTTTGAATTTCCAGGTGTCTTCCTTATCTGAGGGTTCACTTTGCATGGTTTCAGTTACCCATGGTCAGACAATATTAAATGGAAAGTTCCAGAAATAAGCAATTCTTAAGTTTTAAACTGAATTCCATTCTGAGTAGCATAATAAAATCTCAAGCTGCTCCACACCAACCTACTTGAGCCGTGAATCATCACACTGTCCAGCACATTCGTGCTGTGTACACTGCCTGACCATCAGTCCTTTGGTAGCTGGCTCAGTTATTAGACTGACTGCTTTGCTACTGAAGGGCTTCCATACAGTGTTCAGATAACCACAGGGAGTCTCATACTGCATCCCCGAAGATTGCTAGTTATACTGTATACTGTCAATAGCAAAATTTCAAGTAGCATTCCTAATGCGTCTATCTTAGTGTGTTGTATAGGTTATATACTGTACAGTGTCCACTAATACCAATATCTCAGGTCATAAAACCTGAGGTTTATCAAGTATAAAATTCCTATCTCAGAGTGTCTTCCCACACAGTTTTAAATTGGTTTAGCTGACTTCTTAGCTTGTTTAAATCTGTTCTCATCACTCCTACCATTTGGTTGTGACCATGAATGGGGCCAATGATAGGAATAGGGAAACACCAGATTTATCTTTTCCTTGTTGACTATTTGATAATAATTAATATTTTCTCCTGGTTTCTGTCAAAGAATGTTTTAAAATCGCTTCTCCATTTTGTTGGGGTTAGTTTGCTTAAAAATAAGCAACATAGGCTCCAATGCTCTTCACCATGGCAGTCCCAGAAGTTCTCTGTGAGACTGCTGATAGCGGCCCTCTCTACTTCACAATTCCCACTCCTCTCAGAAACTACCAGCAGTTATGCAGTTGAAACAAACAAACTTTAAATCAGATCCTGATGTTGAATACTGGAATCACAACCCATTTTTAAAAGATCATTCAAGTAAAGTATATTCAATAAATACAAATGAAATTTCTGATGTCGTCACCTGCACTCCATTTTGGAGACCGCTGTTCCTGCATCTTAGACCTAAACTGCTTTCCTCCTTAAATTAATGATAAAAGGTATTACGTGCTTCTTATCTGCCAACCACACAGCACATATCATCTTCATTCTCCATTCATCCACAGCTGCCCTTTGAGGCAAGACCGTTATTATCTCCACTTCACAGATGAGAAAACCGAGGCTCAGACAAATTCACTAATTTTTCCAGCATGGTACTGCTTGAAGGAATTGCGACAGATTTGAAACAGGTCTTTGCAGTCTTAACAATCACTTTTCTTCTGTTAGATGGTTTTTACTCACATGTCTAAAAACCTAAGCCCTGAGAAATGATGAATTTTGAGTTCTTAAGACACTCTTTTATGAAACTGCTGTGTGGGTGCCACACAGCAGCTGTCTAGCTAAAATTGTAGCACCAGGAAAGCTGGTTTGTGTCCCTGCCACAAATATGGTTGCTAAGGGACTCTTCACATAGGAAAATATTTGTCAGCTCCAGGTGGCTGTGACACCAAACAGGCTTACTGATAGTTAGATGAGCACAAGCAATGATTTATTGAGTTACAGGGTGGTATTCAGCAAGAAAAACACAATCTCTAGGCACTTAGAGGAAGTAGGCTAGAGATGATCACACTGTGTTCTGACTGTTATAAAAATTCAACATTAGTCAATTGAATTACAGAGAAAGCTGAGAAGTCTGAAAAGATAAAATAAGAGGTTACCGAAATAGTGTTCCTTCCTGTGGGGAAACATATTGCATTAGAATAAATCAATGTGTTGACCCAGTAAAATTAAATTGCTATATTTAATGTGTTGGCAAAATTAAGCATTTTAATCGTTGGTCATTGATTTAAATTATCTCATTAAAATTTATTCTCATCAAAGATGGTTACCTCCAGATAATGTTCACTTCCAGTAAGAAGGGAAGAACAAAGGAAAATAAATAAAACACAGTTTACTAGAATCTCATAAAAGTTCTTGCACAAGAAGTGAAAAAGCATGGGAAAATATGAGGGCTTTGCTTTCTTTTTTTTTTTTTATAAAAACAAGTTTTTCCTTGAAGTCCCTGCAAAATTGCAGTTCACATAACATATTGGTATGTGTATATGTTTATACAAGAGAGAGCTGTCTCACCAGAAAAAATGTGAATCAAAGTCTCCATGGTCATTTTTCAAAAAGACTAACAGCATATGTAATTTCCTTTTTAAAAAAGTTTATCATTAGTTTCTGTTTAAAAAAAAAAAACAAAAAACTTCTTTTTCATGTTCTCCAGAAGCCTGTACCTGTGGTTTGAGAATCATATTTCTTTTCATTTTAATTCTTCACCATTTCAAGTCTGTTCTACATTCTACCTAATGCTGACAGTATTATAGCATTAAAATAGTTCTTTATTAACATAACACTAATATCTAGTCCACTCCACCCTATTTTAGGCTTTCTTATAACATGATCTATATTTACAAGGTATATAAATGAGAAATTTCTATAAGATTCAGTCAAAATATTTTTCAAAAGTGAAAAACTTAGTCCCCTTAGATATATTTCATGGCAGAATATTTCCAAACTGAAATATTAAAGGAAATACATATTTTAAAGTAGAAATGCATTCATGGCTCAAACATTATGAAACAAAAATGTGTTCATTAGGTATCCGCTGTGTTCACTGTCCCCTTGCTATGGCTTTTCTTTCATGTTGAGCCCATTGCAGGTAGATCTGAGTCTGTGAGATCATTTCTGAGTACTGGTTTTTACCTAGAAAGAATTCTTTCTTTCTTTTTCCTTGAATAAGTCCAAATAAGCACAAAAAATCTGTGAGCTTTCTAAGATTATTCTGGACCAGTTACTGATTAAAAATAATAATAATAATAAAACATAAAAACCTTGGTTTCAAGGAGCTCTTTTTGCTTCAGCTTTGAGGAGGAAAATGCATAATCCTATTATGCAGAGTTATCAGTGCCATTTGAAATCCTGACTAGCTTGATAATCACCATGGAGCCATATAAGACTTAGGGGGTAGATAGCTAAATTTAATTAATTGTACAGATGACTGGATAAACCTCCTCATTTATTTTACCACTCTGTGTATTTTTTTCTCCCCCCTGTCCTCCACATTAAGAATTTTTTCCCTTGTTTTCCTGCTACAAGTACTGTGTAGCAGCCAACAAAAACAGGGCAGCAAGACAATTTTGAATAGCATTGCTTTGAAGAGGGTGGAAAGCTTTGGGTTCAAAAAGATATGAGTTTGAATCCTGACACTGTCTCTAGCTGAGTTTATCCTTTCCTGCTGCTCTGAGTTTCTGATTGCTTATCCCCAGAGTGGTGATGGGAATGTGTGCCCTAGAGCGGCAGCTGTGTGAGAGATCATACAATCAAGGGCCTTTGCTGTGTGCTCTGTTAGAATGGATGTGCAGTAACAATCTTGGCTGTGATGATATTCTGACTGTTAGTGTTCCTCACCTTTCAGAAGGGTCTGGACACATAACTCTACTGAGAAACCTAGGATTCTCAGATAGAAGATTCTGCGAAGCAGGAGACCTTTGGAGAAATATTGCTTGATGATCGAATTTTTCTCAGCCGTAGTAATAACAGCCCGTATTTTCTTGGGAGCTTGATAAGCCCTGCTTTTTCACGACCTCTCTTTCTACCCCTCACAGCATCTGGTTCAATGTTGAACATGAAGTATGTGGCTGGTTAATGTATGGATAGATAAATGGGATGTTATAGGAACAATATTTCTGGCTGTATTTTTATTAATCATTTATAGTCTACTTTTTTTCCTAAATATTTGAAAAAGCCTTGTTGCTTTTAATCTGTTCCCATATAATTGTGGAGGAAGATTAGAACTGGAGCAGAAGCTCTTGTTTTGGAGTATTTCATCCTCACGTGACTATGGGCATCTTATTAAACTTCCTGAGCCTTCATTTCTTCCTGCATGTGGTGGAGATGGTAATACTTTCTAAAGTTCCTGTGAAGATTAAGGAAGCCATTGTTCAAAAAGCATTTAGCATCATGGCTAGCACATGTTATCTACAATAATGATGATATTTATAATCCCAGCACTCAGGAGGCTGAGGCAGGAGGATCATTGTGAGTTCAAGACCAGCCTGGGCTACAAAATGAGTTCCAGGCCAGTCTGAAGTGCATAGTAAGACCCTGTCTAAAAAAATATATATATATATATATATATATATCTTTCAGCAAAATTGTATATATTAAAAAAAGAAAAGAATCAAGTGGGTTTTCTGGGCTTTATAAACCATCCTTATACAATTATATCAGGAAGAATGTTCCAGAATATATCATGAAAAAAACAAGTTCAACCTTCTAACAAATCTCAAGTCTCCAATAAATTCTAATAGCAAGTATTCATGGTTGTAGTTAATAAATTAAGGAATAATGGAAGCCACGTTAGCAAGATACAGTTTTAGCTTCTAAATAGCATATTTCCTATTCAGTAAACAGTTCGATTATAGCAAATGCTTATCTCCAAATTACAAAATATCTAAAGCTTTCACATGCTCTCAAATTATTTTTCCTTTTCAATAGTAACTATTTAGTGAATTGCAAATGAGTTTTACTATGCTACTCTGTGCCTGATAGTGTGCCAAGTGTTGTGGGAACTGCTGCAAAACAGAGACACTCAAGTCCACAGACTTCTGTAACTCGATTTCAGAGAAAGCTGTCCAAGGCCATGTGCACTGAAGGCCAGATTGCCTGGCTGATTTGCAGGCTGGGTGCAGTCCGAGGTCATTTACCCAGACGTTTTAATAACTGTCTTGTAGTAACTGACTGCTTTTTAAAATGTTGTTTATTCATCTCCCCACAATCAGAATGCTGCCTAATTCTCATTTTTATTGGATTTGAATTATAAAACAAGGAAAGATCAGAATGTTATATTTAAGAATAAAATATAAAAAGAAGAACCAGTTAGGGTTCATGCCAGGGACCAAGAAGTAGCTGCTGAGACTGCGGTTTCTGGGGATATCTAGCCTGCTAGGTCAGAGACCACACTATGAAATTACATCAACCGTTTGGATTGGAGCTCAGCAATAATGCTTTTCCTAGCAACCAAGTGTTAGACAAAACCTGATGCCCCTTTGCACAACATTTGTATGGGTTTTCTTGGATTCAATTAGCACAGATGTGGGCATTGTCTATAAGCTGATAGTCAGGACACAGAGGTACAGTTTCCCTTCACTGGAGTTGATGACATTGTTCCACTGATTTCAGGTACTGTCAACATAATGTTTCATTCTATAAATAATAACATTTTTGATTAAAATACACTAAAAGACAGTTCACCTTCCTGGTGAGAAGACAGATCTGGGAGTGTCAAGTTTGTGCCCAAGATCACCCGCCAGTAAGTCACTTTGTTAGGTCACTGACAAAGGTCCTGATTCCACTCTGAAACAATCATTCATTTTATAAAACGCTGCCCTCTAAAGACTTTGCTTATTTCTCTTAGTTCCTGAAAAATCTATATCTTTTTCAAGAATAATTGAAAGAAAAACTTCAAACATTTTGGTAGTAACAAAAGACAAACTTACCAATCAGATTGTTTTTGAAGATTAAGTTAAGAGCATTTAGAAATTATTTCACTTACAGTCTAGTAACCTATAGTGCTGCAACCATCAAAGCATCCCAAAGAAAAATACACTTAAAAATCAGAAAATCATGTGTGTATTTTGACATGATTTCACATTAGTAGCTGTTTATGTCATAACTTATTAAAATAATCATACATTGTAAATTATTTACAAAATTCCAAAGTTTTCTTTTGGAACTGAGTATAATAAAGCACCGGAATAATACTAGGGTTTTTTTGCTTTGTTCTTTTGAATGCTTAGATTTTTTAGTTGTTTCTTTGCTTACTTTGTACCAGGAATTGAACTCAGAACCTGGTGCTTACCAGACAGGTGCCTATGCCACTGAGATATATTCCAGGCCAATGCTTAGATTTTTCAAGAGTAAGTAATTTATATTGGGCACATTGAGAAATGGCTGCTGTGTTCTAACTGTATATCCTTCATTTCTCATTTCTCACAGTGGTGGTGCTAAAGGCCACATGCTTAAAACATTCAAGGTTTTACTTTTACATTTATCTCAAAATGTTTTTAAAATATTTTTAAGCAAAACATTCAGATTATAATAAAGCCCAAAGTAGCATTAACTAGTGACAATGGAACTTTAGCCAAATATTTATTCATCAATCCCATGGGGACAAAACAAGTTGGGAAACTAAATTTTACAATAACAATACACTTATGGTTAGGTTTAGGATCATCGTTTTTACAACAGCATTTAAAATGATTTAGAGTAGGTTAAAGTTGAAACTAAAGTGTGCTTTAAGGGGGTATATTTCAGTCAGCAACTTCTATTGAATGCCTGCCAGAAACCCAGAATACCTAAAACAGGCCAAAGACTGGAAATAGGGATGCAGAGAACCATCGGGGAGGGATGTGTATTAATTACACAGAGTGGTGTGCTTCATCTTGGCATCCATAACTGGGATACCATCCATAATGAAAAATAATTGCTTTGAGGGACATCCATATACAGTAAGATGATTAAATAGAAGTGTATTGGAAAAGTCCTACCAGATTAATTAGCAAAGTGCCAGCAGAAGGCCTCATTTGTTTAGGTAGTTTGAAAGGAAGACACAGTGTGGAGCTGCTTGGTTTCTGTCTGCCAGCTTCCCTCCCTCTTTCCTTCTTCCCTAGCTTTTTTCCCTCCTTCCTATCCTCCTTTTTTTCCTTTTACTTCCTCTTTCTTCTTTATAACTAAAAGTTGACTGTATCTAGCTATTAAATTTAGTTTTAAAAGACATAGCTATGTTAGCAATTCCAACTAAATTTTGTGTGTGCCTGGTATCACCTGGACAGTATACTAAAGGAATAAAACACAATCTTAAATTGTAATTCTCCCTTCTGATTTTATTAGTGGGGTTTTAGAACAAAAGCCCCAGTTTCAAGTGTTCCAACAGACCAGGCTCAGACAATTGCCCCAAAATGCCAGTTCAAAAGGTGAGCCATCCTGAAAGGCTGGTCAGGGTAGATAAAGAGGGTCAATATCTGTCTTACAGGGCTGACGAAAGCTTTGAAATCCCAAGGAAAAAAGGGATTTTTCCAAAGGCAAGGGCTGGAGAGTTTACGTAGCTGGCAGGGTGAGTAATCCCGGTCATGCTGTGGTCTGGCTGATTGTCTCAGGACCAGTTTCGTAGGCCAGTTCTGGAGAAATCTGTATGGCTTGAGGGTGCAGTCAGACCCCCATGAAATGACTGCTCCTGCTTGGGCATAACCTCAGTTCCTTTATGATGTCATCTGCTCGGAAGGTCCTGCTTTTCCTAAAATCCTGAGTGACTACAGGTTTGGGTCACTGACTAGAATTGTAGGCACTACTGTAAGGGTTCTTGAATAGGACACTGTAAAAACTGGCGAGAGAATACTATTCCTATAAATCTTGAAAATGCCTTAGTTATTCTTGCTATGGTGACTTCAATCTGGAACAAGGTTGAGATAGGTTAAGTCAGGCTACCCGACTCTGTATTACCAGTTTTTAGGCAGACACTTCTCAAGTGATGAATCTTCCTATCTGCAGACCACAGCAGAGATCTGATCCAAAGTTTTAAAGTAATAAAGGAGACAGAAATAAAATGCAGATAGAGATGCTAAGCTTTATCCTGCTTTTACCTATTCATTGGTCATTTACAGGCCCAGCCCCTAAGCTTTTGTTACAATGTTATGAGACATTAAAGTATGTATCATGTTACTTTTTAAATAACAGTAAGCAAGGAAATGTATCTTTTTAAATAACAAAAGAGAACCAGAAATAAAAGGCCTCAGAATCACTAACTTATAGCCAACAGACTAAATGTCCATCTCAAAATCAGTAAGAATTAGTTTTAAAACAATATCAAACAGTCTTCATAGTCTTAAACCTAAAAACCAAGTATAGACTGAAAATAAACACAAACGTATAAAGGCTTTTGTGGGTTTTATTACTAAGGTAAAGTGTCTTACCATTTTGTCATTTTCATGGACTCAGCTGACGCCAGCAGGAGCTTTCTTTGTGGAGAGAACAGAGAGCCAGGAAACCTTATCCACCTAGCCAGTATCCCCTTGGGGCGTCTGCCATTAAAATCTAGAAATTGTCAAACTGCTTTCTACATGCATTTGATTCTGTAAAACTGATGAGTAGTGAAACAAACTTATTTGGGTAACAAGTCGTTGTTTTTTTTTTTAAGAGGGAAAAATGAACCCTTTTTTTAAAAAAAATCTGTTTCACAATATTAGTGTGGTGCCTACTGAAAACTGGATGGCTTTTATAAAAATTAAAATGGACATAAATGACAAAACAAATCTCAGTAAAACTTAGAGTGAGGTTAAGTGGGTTAACCTGCTCACTTTTACTGTGTATATTCTTCTAAGTCATTCACACTGTTCCCAGAAACACTGGTCATACACCTACTGCCTTCCAGGCATATGGTACTGAAGACTCAGTGTCAAATGGGGCAGTGATCCTGGTGCTCAAATCGCCCATAATCTTAACCAGCACGAAGTTTGTTTCCCACTTACAATGGGGCAGGAAACTGAGCTTCACATCCAGTGTGACTGAAGTCCCTCTGTGTAACTTCTAAAACCAGCTGGGCCCTGGAAGATCCACTGGTGCATACAGAGTGCTGGTAGTCAGTCGATCCTGTGGCAGATTCCCCCACAATTCCTTCGCACAGCCTCGGGAGGGAAGAGGCTGCGGATCAATAGTCCACCTATGCCTTTGCTATATAGTTTATTGCACAGCTTTTTCTGACTCTTCCACAATATTATTTAAAAATTCTTAATTTAAAAAATTACCATAGTAAAAATATCTTTCTGTTTAAGAATGACCTGGAAATCTAAGACTACAACCAATTTATTAACTAATTTATGTTGTGATAGACATAATGATAGGAATTTCAGTAAATCATTGGGCTATCTAATCACTGCCTTTCGAACGAATATCAGGTTTGCTCAATCAGACTTTTCATAAATGTAAGATCAATAAATGTGTAAGATCAATGAATGAATCTTTTCCCTCCATTTTTCCTGAAGTTGCAAGTAAGTAATGGAAAGGTAAAGAGTGTTGTCAAGGATCCTGGAGATAAATCATGTATTGAAACATGCAGACCTCCAGTCATTACCGTGATGGCAATAATTACAACTAAAACCCAAGTGCTAGCAGTGCTGGGCAACTCCCTCTCCCACCCTGATAAAGCGAGACCCTTCCCCAACCTTGCCTGCCTTTCCTGGCAACTGCCCTGCCCATCACTGCCAGTCTCATCACAAGGCTTTTACAGAAGGAGAAGTTTAGCCACGACTTTAAAAGACAGGAAGTGATTCAGTGGTTCCCTCGGGGTCAGGTGTGTGGGCAGTGAGAGTAGTGAATTCCCGATTAGGAAAGTACCCCAGATGGGAAAGTGACCAGGGCTGGAATGTCAGAAATGACCATGACATCAGCAGTAGTGCTGCTCCTCCAGGCGAGTGCGAGTATCCCAAAGAACTGCTGTGAACTGTTTCCCACTTACTAGAATCAACGCAGGACCAATATGCAGCCCAAGGAGAATAACTGAAAATATTAGAAACAGAGCTTCATAGAAGATTCATGGTAAAATGTGTTAATAGTTTAATGATCTACAGATTTCCTAATAGAAGACACAAAATCGAAGAGAATTTCAAAACCTTATGATTTGTCTGCGTGTGCTGTGGGATGATTAATCTTAAATATTCTAAACTTGCTGAACCATTATTATGCTATGAAGTAAGTGAGGCTATGGACTATGTAGGTAATAACAGCTTAGAATGCAGCTGGAAGCTACAGTTGACAGAAGTAATGTAACACTGAACATTGTATGTTCTGTATCGGAGGAGGAAATAGTTGAGAAACAAAATCGCTGCTACTTTTCCTTAGCTGTGGACGGTTTGGCTTTGAATCGTAGTCCTGGGGATGAACCCTCAGCCTGGTGAGCCAAGTGACCGCTAAGCTGCACTCCCAGCCTGGTGGAATATTTTTTTTAAGCTGTATTTATAGTCTTAAAGGACATGGAAGAAAGATTTGGAAAATTTAAACAAAAGATTAGCCGTTGGGATTACAGTGCGGCCCTTGAGTTGTTTCTCTATGACTGGAGGGTTCTGTTTGCTACTAAAAGCCTCTCTTGATATCCAGGGTAAGTGGAACATGTTCAACCTTCCATTTTACTCTGAGCTTTGGTTCATTAGAAAGTGTAGTTTTGTTTTGTTTTGTTTTTTTTCTGTTCCGAATGAAATCCTTTCTGTCCAGAGCTTTATTTTGAGGCTCTGATGCAAGTCCTTGGTGTTCCTTTTGAATGTGAGTGAAAACAAGGAGAAGAGGAAGTGTGGAGGCTTGGAATCTCAGCCCAGGCCCCGGGTCACTGGGGAGCAGCCAGGATCCTCTGCACCGTCGGCGGCCGTAAGGCTGCTCCCTGCCCCGGATTCCTCTGCGCCACTGTGACACAGGCTTCCTCCGTGCTCCCCGCAAACATTCCTCAAGTGCCGTTGGGGTCCTGAGCGCCATGCTGATGCAGAGAATGCAAAGACAATGGCTGTGAAGGGGAGCAGAGAAGCAGAGGAAACCGAGAACTCCAGGGTAGGGGTAAGTTCTGGGTAGGAAGCACACGGAGGTAGGAAGGGAAGGGCGAGCCCTCGGCGGCCTCCTGGGGCAGCAGTGGAGGGTTTCCAGGAAGCCAAGGCTGGGACTGAAAGGGAAAGAAGCACAAGGAGCAGGAGAGTGCGAGGGACTGGTGAGGTGAAGTGGGAGAAGAGGGCACCTCCAGGAACAGGATGGGAGCCAGTGAGGGCCATGCGGGAACCTCGCGTGGTGCAGCATCACTGGGGTCCAGGGCAGGTGGGCAGCTGGGGCACAGCGCGGCACGCCCAGGGGAACCGCGCTAGGCTCCAAGGCTGCATGCTGGTGTGGTTCGCCTTCAGAGCCTGATTTTATTTTGGAAGGGATTTAAAAAGTGCGAAGAATTCTAAGACAAAAATGGCCAGATTTGGGTTCTGTCTCTGAAGTTATCATTTGATGTGGTGTTAGTTGCATTCCTGAATAAAATGCATTTAAGATCTCTGCTATTTTATAGAGATAGAGTCAAGAATTTCTTTTTTTAAGCCAGCACTTTATGTTGCCAGGTGAAGATTAGGTCTTCATCCTGGGATCTTAAACTAAACCATCATCTGCTCTTCATGGTCCCATGTCTCTTATTTCTTTAAAATTAGGTCTTTGGATTTGTCATAATGTCACCCTGGCTTCCGTGGAGTCTGAATTTGCCTGATGCTGGCGGGGGGGGGGGGTATTAAAAATAAATACTTAGGTCATCTCTCTAAAAGTGATGGGTTTTTTTAATTTAAATTTATAGCAGAGCCTCCTCAATGAAGGAGAATGCCCAAGTGTCTTTAGAAGCTGCAGGGTGACCCATCTCAGCACATCAGTTTCCTCAAATTTGAAGAAAAACATTTTGCATTAAAATAAGTGTGCAGATGCTGCATTCCAACCATATGAAGGGGAAATGTCAGATTCATTGAAGATACCTTTATTGTATTCTGTCATTCAACTATGTAAGTGGGTAAAGGTGAAGAATACTAATTTCAGCTAAAAAACAATGGCTTCACTTTTTAAGTGTTTGCTCTTCAAGGATATAAATAAATGATTTGTTTGACAGTCATAAACACAAATTAAAATTCAAAGCCCTGTGCAAGAGATGAGAATTCCAAAGGTGAACAAAATACCCCTCGCTTTTTGAGTTCTTCATATCCTCGTAACTTCTCTGAAAAATATCTGTAGTGTTATGCACATTTTGCAAATGATAAAACTGGGTCATTAGGCCAGTGGTGGCAAACCTATGGCATAAGCATTATTATTATTATTATTTAGTACCAGGGGTTGAACTCAGGACCACGTACTTGTAAGGCAGGCGCTTATGCCACTGAGCTAAATCCCCAGCCCCTGGCATGAGTATTATTGTGTTTTCCTTTTATGACAAAGGACGTTTATCTATGAGTTATTTTTCTAAACTAAAAAACCTCAATATTCAGGTTTAATTGCAGTGTTAGCACTTGGGGATAAATAAGTGAGTTTTGGGTTGCAGTTGGGACCTCAGTCTCGGAGAGGTTTGCTCTCACTACTTTAGGTTGTCGTGTACTTGCCAGAGATCCCTATATGCAGGTCCCCTCTCAGTGTTGCTCCCCCAACCACTTCTCCCTATCTGAAAGTTTTGTTTTTATTTTTTTAATCATAATTTGATATCTCAATTTGATGTCTCCTACTTTTCTGTGTCTCCTTTTACTTTATCTATTAAGGATTTCCATTCCATTCTTCCAGGTCTGTTACTTTTCTCTCTGCAGAAATTAATAGTGGCTCCCTAGCTATCATCATCACCATCACATACCATCTCTGCCCACATGGAAGCTTTGTTTTTTCCCTTAGTTTTAGCAGTAGCCACAATGGCTGCAACCACTACAAATCTGTTTTGAGCCCTTACTGCTAATTCCTCGCACTACGACTTTTAGTCTTCAGAGTACTGGTCACAGAGAACAGATCAAAGAACAATCCAAGATGGCTGGAGGTCATGACTATGTGTATTAGAAGGTGATGACTATATGTATTAGAAGGTTCAGCAAAGTCTTCTGCGAGGATGTGTTCAATAAGCTGCATCTTCAAGGAAGGAGAAATTTTTTGTTGTTTTTTAAGAAAATCAGAATGGAAGTTCTTCTAATCAGGGTCAGCTAGTTCAGTCCAAAACAAGTTCATCCTATATCACATACTTTCCCTCTACTGTTTGGTCATATCTAAATGTACTTATATTTCAAATGATGCAGGCATTACTCTAATTAAAAGCATCCCTATATCTGTACTTCCCTCAGAAGTACATCTTGGCCTGGCTAATTGCTTTGAGATTCAAGTGGGGCAGCCCATGGATGCTACATTTCCTCTAGGTCATATTCAGGATGATTTTGGCAGTTCAGGCTTCTGCTCATGAGGAGACCACCTGCCTCCAGACTGGAAATGACTCTGGTCCAAATCTGACTTCCCAGAACTACTCTATACCCTCAATTCGAAGGCCTCTAAACTGCATGAGAGTTCATGTCCTTGCGTTTTTATTAAAATTTGGGATCCAGCACTCAGCTCAGTCTCAGCCCCAGCAATAGTTGAAGCAGGTTTCTCAAAATAAGTGGAACAAAAAACTATGAAACCTAACACATGCCCCTCAGCTTCATTAAATCAAACCAGGAAAGGAGCAAGAAAGCAAGAAAATGTTTTCAGGGGATACAAGGTTCTTCCTTCATAGATCTTTGGCCAGAACCATCTTGGAGGTCCTTGACCAGGGGTAAGTCAAAGGGCTACAGTCCATCCTGACTTGAGATTAGTGCTGAGAAAGAAAAGTACTTCCTAGCACCTCCTCAGCTCAGCATGGATGGAGCATATATCAGCTTCCATGTGCTGTGCCAGGCACTATAGTACAAAAAGTGACTCAGGCAACTTCTGCCCCTTGCAGAGCCTCTGGTCTCATGGGTAAAGCAAACATGCAATAAGAACATTCCAGGATAACCTTGGAATAAATACGTGAGCACCCAATGATGAGTCAGGCCAACTTGGGATTCAGGAGGTGATGTCTTCACTGAATCATGGTAGAAAATGAATGAGAGAGTAAGCCCGGGGAAAACCATAGGAGGAGTGTGAAAGATCTAAGATGAAGAGTGGAAAGCAATAAGCACATACATGTAAGATGAGAAACACCAGCCAGGCTGGGAGGCTCCAGGCAGCACTGTACAGGTAGACATGAACTCGGAAGTGTGCGTGATTGGGTCAGGGAAGTACCGTGGCCCTGGTATGGGCTGGCCCTTCTCTATAGGTAACAGGGTGGGTGAGGGGTTTGGAGGAAAATGACCATGGGTTGAACGTTAGAGATGTAAGGAAGGCAAGAACTGATGCAGAGAGACCAGTTGGGATTCTGTTGTGGTAATACTGGGACAGAACGAGGATCTAAACCTAGACACAGGGAATGGAGTTAGTGAGAGTAGAAGTTTGAGAAATACATTTAAGAGATCAATCCAGCAGGTCCGGGGGTTTTGTGAAAATATGAAGAATAAAGAGAGAGAGAGAAGGAATACCATGGGTGTCAGGTTCATAGAATTTGATTTGGTTTATATTCATTAATTTATTTAACCAGGTGCTTCTCACATAACCAAATGTTATGGAACACAGTGAGTGTTTTTTAAGTTGAGAGAACACAAAATCAACTAGTGTGCATGCCCAGCAATTTTGGGTAGGACAGGAAACATTGGGTGGGCTTGCATATATAAAAGGCGTTATTTTGTGAAATTGTGTTTCAGCCTATGTATGGTTATGTGTGTGTGCATGGTAGTGGGTGAGTTCACAACTATATGAAATTTATTGCTTACACTTACCACAGTAAAGAACGTGGTCAAAACAGTAGAAAGTCTTATGATACTGTTTTTCTATGGTTTTGACTCAAATATGAATTATTTTCAAATATGAATATGGCCCAGTCATGTTTATCTTAAAAAGAGAAATTGGTTCCTTTAGGAGAAAATAGGACAGTATTTCATGTTATTATTCCTCCAATAATAAATCTTATGGTTCTGTGTGGAATTTTCAAAGATTTGATGCAGAGGGAATGGGAAAGGCTATTGGAGCCAGCAGATATTGTGGAAAAACAAAAGGTTTAAGGAGGGCTGCTGTCTAAATTTTCTGTACTGCATTAGGTACAATTTGAGAAGTCATACAGCCTTAACTGTAATCATTTTAGGCATAAGAGTAAGTTATTTCTTTGCTTTTAAGTGTGAATGGCTTGAAATATTTGAGTGGCATTAGAACTTTTCCTCTCCTCTTCTCAAAACAGATCCCCAAATATAAACCTAGGATATTGTTGTTACTGAGCATGACCTCCCAACCTACCTGGGAGAGTCAGGATGTCTTGATGTCAATGACTTTGGCCTCCACATTAACCCCAAACTTCTTGTCATTGATCCTGAAGAAGCCCGTACACTTTGCTCACAATTTCTTATTTGTTTAGTATTTTTTTTTTTTGCATAGCATGGAAAAATAACCTTCTGAAAACACTTTTCTTAATGAAGCCCACATGTTTGATACAGATTTCTTTCCCAAGGTTTTGCTATGTTTGGTTATGTTTTAACACATCTTTGACCTTGGGATCCCCACATATCGGGCACAGGACAGCTAATAATTTACTTATTAACTGGGAAGAGCATTGTTAACTACAATCACAAAACTGTCATCTTCAGTCTGTGCTCATGTCCCACATGTAACAACCTGTTAGGTTAAGGGGCTTACTGCTACCTTCAAAGTATACTTTTTATTTATGACTCTCATCATATCTTGTAAAACAACATCACACAGGAGAAGCATGGTTGCTGTGTACAGCATAAGTTAACAGAAAGAGTATAATGGAAATTTCTGTGAAGTATAAGAACTGAACTGCCTATTAAATACTTTTCATAGGAAAAAAATCTATGTAGTTTAATGGGCAACATGTGGTCCCCTGGTCCTCAGATGCAGCAACATAAGAATCTGCTACTGGAAGGCTCAGAGGTCACAAGAATCCCAGCTGCAAGATCAGGTGGTGAGCAGAAGAGTTGTGTAGAGTTGGAAGCATCCAACCAACCTTCTTGCTCATTCATGGTCATCTGCCAGGCTTTTTTGCTGGTCACCTAATCCAAAAGGCTTCCTCTTACTGTAAACCCTGGGGAACAGTCTTTTTGCTTTCTTGGGTTATAATGAAGCCTAGACTGGTCTTTGTCTTTCCTGCTCAGTTCACTGCCCACAGGGAAAGACCTCCTTGCTTATAGCCTTCCCTTCTCCCAAAGTTAACAGCAGCCATTCACATCAGAGGTCCTCTGACAGCCGTCTGCAGAATAAGTAAATAGACAAGTGCCTTCTACTGCTGAAGAACTGAGTGGGGAGAACAGAAACCATAAGAATCACTATTTTCTATCATGGAAAAATAGTAAGTACTTTCACCATAGTAATAGTAGCAAATACTATGCTCCTGGTGACTAATCACTTTACACTGATATGATCATTTAATTCTCACTACAACTTCCTGGAGTAGATATGATTTTTAACCCCATTCTACAAGTGTATACTGTGGAAACTGAGGCACCCTGAAGCTACCTACCCAAGGTAACAAAGGTAATATGAGTTGGGGCCAGAATTTAGAATCAACCCTTCCTCCTAACCACTTTCCACCATAGTACCACGCTTGCATCTAGTTAGTCTTCATAGGGTTTGCAATGCAGGAGTGTTTTTTAGACAAATTGACAGGCTGTCTTTAAGCATTGATCTGTAAAGCTAAGTGTGTGTATTCAATAAGAGAAAAACTGCCGGGGATTTAGTTCAGTGGCATAAGTGCTTGCCCAGTAAATGTGCGGTTGTGAGTTCAATTCCCAGTACCCCCCCAAAAAAGGAAGAACTATCTTTATTTAAGTGATAGATATGCCATTAATTAAAAGCAAAATAAAATTAGAACTTTTAAAACTCTGCTTTAGAGCACTAACACTTACCCTGCATAAAAATAAGATTGCCATAACTGTGTATGATGTAGCATGCCTGTAATACCAGCACTCCAAGTTTTCATCTAGTATTCATTAAAACTAGATGTACAGTTTTTCCTTATTTAGTGTAGCTTTTTTTCTTTCTTAAACACTACCTAAAACTTCAGCAATCAAGAAATATGATGAAATGTATCTTTTATGTATTTATTGCCTAAATACATACTCAGGAGGTCAAAGATAAGTGGAACAGCTGTTACTTAAATCTTATGCTTTCCAAATACCTAAAATATCTAAGAAGGAAGAGGTGGGAACATGGTCCAGGATCTAACCTTGACTTTGAACTTCCTGACTTGTGTTAGTTTAAGACATCCCTTTAACATCATTTAAACATAGTTGTATATGAATAAACTCCTACTTTGAATTTCCTTTTTGAAGTCTGCTGAGACTATAAATCAAAGCCATATGAAATGTGTCTTAATCCCAAATGTAAAATAACATGAGAAATGTCAACCCAGAAATAGTCCCCAAAATATAGTCACCAGGATGCTCATTTAGAATGAAAGCCTTCAGGACTTATTTCCTTTAACCCATGATTATAAAGTCTTTAATTAATAAAAAGATATTTTCCTAAAATAATGGCATTAGGAATATTACTCAGCCATCTAGAATGTTTGAAAAAGGACGTCTGATAGAAATGTCAAGTGAAAAAAGCAAATTACACATTTATATAAAGATTATATAAAATAGATTGACTGCCTAGTTTAGATGTACAAACTTTGTTCACATCTTTATAATAAAAGAATAAGAAATTGTATGCTGAGCTTTAATCTCTAAGGGAATTTTTCTCTTTTCATTTTTATCTTTTTACTCAAAAAAGAACATTGAAATTACAGTCCTCCTTTGGTATCTTCAGGGGTCTGGTTCCAGGATGGCTCCTCCCCTCCACAGATACCAAGACCTTGACTGCTCAAGTCCTTTATAGAAAAAGACATAATATTTACACATAACCTAGTCGCATCCTTCTGTATACTTTTCATCATCTCTAGATGACTCATAATACCTAATGCAATATAAATGCTGTGTGAAGAGTTGTATACTCTATTGTTTAGGAAATAAAGATAAAAGTTTTTCATGTTAAATACAGATATTTCCCCCAATATTTCTAATCTGAAGTTGGTTAAATCCATGACTGCAGAATCCAGGAACAACAGAAAGCCAATTGTATTTTTGGAAATGTCTATAGTGACTGCCTGACAGCCTTTTCTCTTGCTGCCATGCTTAAATCTAGCTGGTATCTATTGCTGTCCTTTACCCAGTGGTCCTTGCCTTGGTTCTAACAGATTTTCCAACCTGTATAGTATTCAAAGTTTGGTGTAATCCTCTAACAAAATCTTGTAACAGTGCCCATACTTTTTTCTTGTTGTTTTTGTTTGTTTCATTTAATTTTGTTTTTGGTATCAGGATTGAACTTATGACCTTACACTTACGAGGCAAGTGCTTGAGCCACTGAACTAAATCCCCGGCCCTAAGTGCCAATTCTTTAGTAATGAAAGACTCTTTAGTAACACTTGGCTAATTTGGTTTGTGTTCTTTCCCTTCGTCAGTGCACTAAAGCCCTGGCTTCAGTGTGTACACGTGAGAGTCTAAATCTTCCTATGTGAGTTATTATATGATGTTTGGATTTTGCTACTGTTTTGCTAGATCTCATTTGAGGAATATGAAATCAATTTCATCCCTTATTCAAGTCTATTCTTTTTTTTTCAAGTCTGTTCTTAGGGTACATTATCATTTTATATCTGAATAACGGGAATATATGGGCAAACATGTTAGCCAAGATCATCATACTGACTAAGTTAATAAAGCTGTTATGTCCCCCAAAGCTAAGCAGGAGACTAAATTATTCATACTATGCAAAGTACCTATGACCTGACCTGGGCCTTCATTTAGAAGTGGATGTATATTTACGTGACACATCCATCTGATATTTCCTACTTTGCTCTTATATTTGAATAGGATCAATTAAGATTTTGGAATAATAATTATTAAGGCATAAAAAATATTCTTTAGAGTTATTTACAGTACAAATTGAACTATGTAAGAGTTTTAAACTTATAATATGTTTTAAACTTCTAAAATATTGTATTATTTATATAAATTTTAAACCTATGTGATTGCCATTTGTTGCAGGTGTATGGTATGCCTCAAATGATCTTAATCTCACTACGCCATGTAGTTAGGTCATAACATGAGACAAATCATTAATATACATCATTGTCTCTGCTGAAAAAAAGTTCCAGCACCTAGTTCACTTTCCCACTTCTTCAGTGGAAAGCCTTGTTTTTATTTCAACTACCCAAACTTATTTTTTTATTTCTTTTTATAAGCAATGTATAGTGTCAGTGTCTACTTAACAAATTGCAAAACAAAAATCTCAATACTTAGAGAGCAAACCTCTGAGCTCAGCAGTCTCTTTGGTCTTGAAGAAGACACAGAAAAATGAATCAAGAGCTGAAAATTTAATAACAACTTAATTTCTTGAATCTTTCTGGAAGTGTGACAGTTGTTTACAAAATTGTTCACAAGGCCAGTGCCATCCACATTCAGCAGACAGGTAGGAAGCATTCCAGAAAACTGTCAAAGGCATGTTGAAAAATTTCCAGTGAATGTTTTGTTTGTGCTCTGAGCTAAAGCCAAGGACTAAGAAAAAACACAAACACAGCATCAAGTTTTTGTGTATAGCCAGATAATAAAATTATTACTGAGTTCTACAAATGTTTCCTTAGGATTAAATTAAGGAAAATCTAGTTTGATTGATCCAGATATTACAGTTGCAGAGAAGTTACATGTAAAGCATTTTGAGAAAGGAATCAGGAGCATTGATGAAGTTGTGTCTTGCCATGCCAGACCCACAAGGAATAAAAGAATTGAAAAAGGCCCATAGAATTCTTGGAGTTATTTTGTCTTAAAAGAATCTGTGTTCCTTCTTTTCCTAGATGGTGCGATTTCCCCTGATGAGATTTTCCCATAGAGTCAGAGTACCCAGAGTTACAAAAATAGTAGAACTAAGCAAAACTAACAGCAGATAACCTCTTCCAAGTACAGATCTTCAGATATGTCTGAAGAAAAGTTCACAAAGGGTTTGTATCCTTTAACATAAGCGTAATATTTTTTAACATTTGAAAAAGTTTTCAAGCAGTGCAGGGTGAAAGGATACCTCTCAGAATTCAGGATATCTGACTTCCCGGTACTGGTGGGAATATCTCAGAGCAATTGCTCTTCCCCATGCAACAAATCATCAACATGCCAGAGGATGAATGCCCAAGTGTCCTTCTGATACTAAAAGTTTGGAAGGTGTGAATTTAAAGCTTCCATGTGGACATTAGAGCCTCCTCACCAGAGTGAACATCATCAGGTATTAATTGTGTGTGTGTGTGTGTGTGTGTGTGTGTGTGTGTTTGTATTACTGGGGATTCAACTGCAGGTTTTCATGCTGAGCTGCATGGACTCTCATTTGTTCTTTCCAAAAGAGGCCAGAGAAGATGAATCAGAAAGAGACCATCACCAAATATTCATGCTCCTCAAGAAGAGTTACTCAGGGTTACTCTATTTCTTGATGGGTCAAAATGGAGATACTTTGGCCAATGCCTGCACATTATGACCCTCTTTCTAATTGTCTGAATTGACATAGTGTTCCCCAACCTTGAAGTTCAGTTGCTTAACTGTCTCCATCTTGAAGAATCTCTGGGGAGTTAGTGGTAGGCTGTGGCTCCACAACTTCAAAAGACTGAGGATGTTCATGTGCTTATGAACGCACGCAGCCTCCCTGGGAAATACCACAAGCGCCTGATGGGAACAGTCTGTACCAAATGAAAGAGCAGAATAAAGAATTATTCTGCTTCATGGAAAACTTGAGTCAAAACAATCTGGTCAGAAACTACTTGGCTGGGTGAGCATATATTTCTGCTTTCTTTTTCTTTAATATTGATTGGAGTGGGAGGATCATGATTTTTTTCATTTTAAATACTACAAGGAATATGAGTGTAGAGAATAGTATCTATATTCCTGAAGAGTTGCTTATTCAGCTGCAACTGTATGTTTTTTATTATCTGTGGTGTAAATGTTGATGTAAGTAAGAGATGAGCATGAAATGATTATTTGTAACATTTTCTGAATTTGTATAGGACATATCCTGTAGTCAGGAAAGCAAGTTCTGGGAAGAAATGGTACATGTTCATCTCTACACCATACTAACAGATCTCCAACAAAGGCTTCAAGTTGAAGTAAATGTTCCTAGCGTCCTCTATATGCTTCAGCTATGGAATGAGTAACTAGCTTCTGTGTTAAATTAACTTCCACTAAATTATGCCACTTTAACAAAATTAAATTGTAATGGCATAAAATACAAGAAGTCTGTTTCTTGGTCACATTTCATGTCAGCAGCTGGTCTCCAGTGATTCTTTTCCCTGCTGTCATTTTTGCTGAACCCAGGCTGAAGAGATAGTCTGTACGTAAGGCATGCTGGCCTCATGAGAAAGGGGTACAACACAGGAAAGCTGGCAGAATAAGGTGATGGGCCTTTCAGAGTTTTCTGAAGAATTTCCATACATTACTTCTGCTTAGTTCCGTGAGGTAGAATGGATCGCAAGGGCAAGCCTGTCATCAGTGAGTGGCAACTACCTGCCTCCCATTTGGGGGACAGTGGCTATAGGAAAGGGATGGGGATCATTGGAAACATATAAGGGGAAAAATATGTGTGTATGTATAATTTTATAATTATCAAAAATGCAAAATTATTACATGAGTATATTTGTTTTGTGTATTTACATATATATTACCATGTTATGAGATAGTATATATGTGATTATCCCCAAACAAGCTGAAAAAGCATGACTAGAAGCAACTTTCAAATGATTAGGAATAAACCTGTTTCTTAGGCCTTGCTTGTTTCTCTATTACTCTAATAGGTATTATTTTAGCTAACTAGATCTGCAGTGAATGCAGCTTGCAGAAGTTATTTCAAGGTCTGGAAAATAAGGCTAATGTTAAAAACTGATGATGGAATATTATATTTGAGCATATCTGTGACTTTTTTGGGGGAAAAAAATACAACCATACTTGTGCCATTAGGTATTGTGATAAAATATGCATGTGGATCTTCCACATATCTTTTTCCTGTGGCTAAATGTTTACTGACAATAGGAATTTTGTTGTGCATCACAAACATGTTTGCTTCAAATTATGAGGAAATAAAATGGGTGTTTATAAATTGCCTCAATGTTTTAAGTATTCTGTGATTGATAATCTTGAATTTTTTCTAAATAATCTAAGTATCAGAAAGTCTTAGTAATTTAGAGTATCATGAAAGAAAAGGTTAAACATGTCAGGAAAACTTTGTCCTTGGCATACATTTAAAATTTATTCGGGCCTTTTGCACATCAAGCTAAGCTTACTGTCTAATTCAAAAGTGCAAAAAGATGGATCCTGACATCATACCACATAATTTAAAGCAAAGTCTGATACTTTGAAAAACCTGATACTCCATGCTGCACCTGTAATTAAAGTTTAAAAAGCCTTTCCATGATATGAGAAGGATCATGACAGTACTGTATGGTTCTATGTCATGTACAGAAGGGATGTATACCCTGGCACTGACTTAACAAAACTGGCCTAGCGTATCGTCAAAGAAATACAGCTCCTATAAACAGGGACTTCACTGGAGAAATTCTTGAAAACAAAGATATCATTTGCCTTAAGTAGCGTGTTAATAATGAAGCTACCTCATTTGTGTGAATGCTCCTAAACCAACAACTGTGGGCCTGCTGAAGTTTTAATACCTTTGATATACTTTTTAATAGTGGTAATTGCATCCACTGCAGGCCTCTTATGGTGACTGAGTTACCCTATAGGGCTGGTGTTTCTTTCAGAAGCAGGGTGCCAGCCGAGTTAGCCTGTGTGAATACAAAAACACTCTTCCCAACCTTCCTTCTCAAAACCATCAGGAAATCCTGCCGCATGTTTCCCCTTCCTTGAGTACTGCCAATAAACATTTAAGAAAGAAGACTTAATTTAGAGTTGATTTGTCTATGAAAATTTGAGATTTGTAAAAACAGCATAAATACATATGACTTTATATGATGATTTTTATAGATTTTCACGAGAGAACAAGTTCCTTTTTGCCTGCTAAATTTCGGAACATAATAAATTTTAATTTGGCTCTGATTCGAATTTTTGGTCATTTAGAAAAAGCACACAATGCCTTTGGATTAGCTATGAAAAAAGTATTTGCTATGCAGAGACTAATGTAAACCAAAATGTACTTAAAATGCTTAGCTAGGAGAACACACTGTTCCCAAGCATGCCAGAAGCACCAGTTTAAAAATACAATGAGACTGTAATCTGAGATGTCGCCTGCAAACCTGGGCTGCAGATTTGCTGTGCTCAATATAACTCCTTACTTGACTGAGGTCCTCCTAAGCTTTGTACCCTAAATTATTTGCATCCAGGTGACTAAATTGACATTTATTCTAAAAAAATAGAAGATAAATCTCTCTTAACTAACATACACCTCCTTCTCTGCAGAGGTCTCCCTGAAGTCAGCTATTGTGATGTTATAACTTCCCAGCAGTAAAATACAGTTTGGTGTTATTTAGGAATCAAGCATTTAAAAAATAAACATCATTCCCAAACAGAGTAAATTTCCCATTTTTATGAAACGATACTATTATAAGGGAAAAGAATTCACAGTGTATGTTTATGTTTTTAAAAAGCAGTCAACCTAAGATATTATTACCATACTACCACTATGACAAATAATGTACATCAAATTATATGTTAGTAATGAGATGAGTTGACTTTTTTATTGCGACTTTCAGAAATTTCTTTGAAATGTTTTTAAAACCAAACACATATAAATAAGACATATGACAGTGTTTGGTAAAAACATATCATAGGCCAGGATTTGTTTCCATAGTGCTTCCATTCTCTAATGTGTACCCTCAGGGACAACCTACCCTTCCTAGTCTGTCTCTGGACTGTGGTCATATCATGTTCTAAGCAATTACCTATCAGTCAAATAAAGAGTTATACTGAGCACAGCAAATTTGTGCATAGGTGTAGATAAGGCAATTGAGGCAAAACTAATGACTGTCTCAAATGAAATCACAGGTAAATAGCAGAAGATCACACTAGCACGAAACCATCAACTGAATTTCTTGAATAAACCAGTGAAAAGATTTGCATGATTTTGTACAGGTCAAGGTATCAACTATAACACTGGGTATCTTTGTCACTTTCAGCCTATTGATTTCAGCTCTCAAATGAATATTAGCTTAATTTTATAAAGTTCCTCAATTTCTCAAGACTGAGGGGAAGGGCATTTTTAAGGAACAGATCATCTTCATTAGCTGATGCTTTGCATTGTGGCCCTGGAGCTTACAGGGAAGCTGGTGAGGTTACAGTGGTGGTTGGGACCTTTAACTCCACTTAAACTCACAAAAGAGACTCCTCACATGGAGAGGTCTGTTATCAGAAGAAATTGGGAAGAATGTTGGGTAGACAAAAACAGATACCCGCTATGGAGCAAAATGAGATGATTATTACACAGACTAATTATAAAAATTTTAGTCATGGTACCCAGCTAAATGGGTTGCATTTCCCCAGCAAAATATAGTAGTGCCTCCTCCCTACCTGCAACTTCACCTTTCACAATTCTTATTATTCCCACTGATCCTTGGTCAGAAAATATTAAAGTGAAAGCACCAGAAATTTTAAAAAATCCATAAGTTTTAAATTGTGCACTATTCTGGGAGTTTCACAAAATCTTGTGCCATCTCACATCACTCCATTTTTTCATACTTGGAATGTAAATTATCCTTTTGTCCATTGTATCCACACTGTATTTGCTACCTTTCCATTAGTTACGTAGTAGTCATCTCAGCTTCATATAAAAATGCATAGTATAAACTATAGTTTTACTGAACTGTACTACATATAAGATTCAGTACTATGTATAGGGTCTCAGGCATCCTCTGGGAGTCTTAGACCATATCTCTGTAGACAAAAGATGACAACTGAAGTGCAATAACTTGAGTAGAAATCTGTGGAGCCCCCTGTAGAATGGCTGTCTCTGGTTCTGCCTTCACATCTCAGACTTCCACCAAAAAAATGGCAGTGACTTGACGCTTTATATTTGTAGTCCTGAAGCTGTTATGGGGAAGATGATGATTGCCAATAGCAAACAATAGCAAATCAAAATATGGTTTTAATAGCTCTTAATGCTTTTATATAATGTGATGCTGGTTAACAAGAGCACATTAAAAAAGAAAATTTCACACTTTTCCCAAAAGTCATTTAAATCTCATTAAGTAGACCTTTGTGAAATAATGACACTGGCATTATGATTCATTTTTTTATTTACCTATATTTTAGCCACTCCAAGGGCCCTGGGCAAAATGTTAGCATTTAACTGATAAGTGTTAGTAGGAACTGTGAAAGATCACAAGAAATCAGCTGAGATCTGGTTAAGATTTGCGAGATGGATGAATAGAAATCCAACTCAGGTTGGCATAATCCAATTTGATGGTTGTTAATTAATTATGCCAAGTAGTTTCATTTGTTTGCTTTGTCCATGACAAGTAACAAAGAAATTATTTGGCTCTTTAACTGAGATATCGAGTTGGCTAGCAGTCTTTTTCTACCTTCACATAACTCATAATATATTACATGCTTTATATATTTATGTGCTACCACGTTGGGTGCTTATATATTTATAATTGTTGCATCCTTTCAATGAACTGACTTTTTTATCATTATATCGTCTCCTTTTTTTATAATTTTTGACTTAATGTTCTTCTGATGAAGAATAACCATACTTGTTCTCATTGGATTTCCATTTGCACTGAGTATCTCTTTCCATCCCTTCATTTAATATGAAATGAGCCTTCCAGTAAGCAGCATGCAGTTGGGCCTTGTTGGAGAGGTAAAAGGAGAGGGGATGTGGGGGACATTTTGGTAAATAGAATGGTAGTTGAGTGCAGAAAGCGGTGACCCAAGGAGCCATCTGCCATGTCTGGGGATTTGGCTTCTTCTAGTGTATTATCATTCACTCATTGTAGTTTTTGTTATAGGTTGACTCTAAAAAGTCAACTAAAAGTGAAATGTCCATCCATTTAAAAAAATATAAGAAAATCAGTTTATCCAAGTGACTGAGGTAGCTGGTATCTGGTTAAGATTGGATTATTCATGTTTGTGTATTAAGAGTTCAATTCACTATCCTTATTGCTATTTTGGAAAAAAAATTAGTTATCTGGAAAACTTTTTAAATAAAATCCTCCTGCCTGACCTTTACCTCATCCCACTGCCTAACCAAAGTTCTTAATTCTACAAGGAGTTTTCTTAAAAGCTTCGCTGGCTGTGCATTTGTCATCTCTCCCAGTCCCAGGGTCCCAGGTGTGTGCCAGCTCACTCTGGGATGTCTACTTATTTAGAGATTCACATCCTCCTCTTCTGAGCTTTCCATGCTATAATACCTCTATCTTCTAGGTCTCCTTCATTTACACTTTATGGCCTGCCTCTCTGTGACACTGTTGCTTAGCATTTGGTTTTGATAACAGTAAAAGTGACAACAAAATGGAAAAAGTCATAGCACTGTTGAATTCAAATAGAAAATATGGAATTTTGTACTTTCCTCTAAGACTTAGTGACTCATAATGAAGTTTAGTGCTTGTCCAGAAATAATTTCCCCATTACTATCCCCTGTATCATATTGAAATAAAAATCAGATTTAAAGATTGAAAACTTATAAGACAGTTTGCCTCACCAGATTTTTTACACAATGCAAATAGAATGAGCATTTCCTATTTACTCTGAAATATTCCCACAGCTATCGAAGAGGAAGGCTTCACATAAGGACTCTTGACTGAACAGAACCTAGGAGCTATTCATTAATTGCCTGTTGTGCCTTCAGAAAGGAAAACCCACATTCGTCAAGGCAGCACAAGGCTGCTCTGAACAGCCCTTGTGGATGTCAGAAACTGTCCTCCTGAAAGAAACCGTCAACGCTTTTATTTCCAGCTTATTGCCAAAGATATTTCTGAACCATGTGTATATGGCAGGAGTGAATATATATTAGGTCTGAGATAGTCCAAATTAGAGAAACCCTCATATTAGAGACAAAACTCGAGGTTTAGATTGTCACCTTGGAGTGACAGAGGGTTAGGAGCTGCCACAAAAAGTAGACACTTTGGGACTGTAGTCATCAAAGGTCTGGCTCCTTGAATTTACTAACGACTTTCCATCTAGGGTCAGCCTCATCAGTAAGCTTTTGCTCTTTCCTTTGGCCTGTTTTCCTAACATAGAGAAAATGGCTCTATCACACCAAACTACAGATACTGTATAGACACTGCGGTTTCAACAAAGACATACAATCTCAGGTGCTTGGCCAAGGTGTGTAGATCATTTTTGTGCAGTGGCCCCAAGAAGGACCTGCAGTGTCCATTGTTAGCTATGGAAGAAAACAGACATCAGAGTAAATGGAAATACAGTGACCTGACAAGGCCCCAAACCAACAGCAGAGGAAAGCCTTGGTAGAGACTGCTATGATCTGCTGTTTAATTTGTTTGGAGAAATTGGACTTTAGACAGATGAACTTCTTTTCCCTTAGATTCTTGTTTATCTAACAGAGTTGTGGTTGAGAAATGATCCAGAATTCACAAGGTCAAACAAGAACTTCTTCCCACACTGTTGACCCCACCCATCTCACTCCACAGCTTTCCCTGGCAGGTGGTCTGGTGGGTTTTGAGTACACCCACCCCAAATGTTCATCCAAAGGACATATCAACCTCTTGGGCTTGGCTTTCTTGGTTTCACAGCCTCAGGAAACTCAGAGTGCAATTTCCTTTCCCATGCTGTCCTCCGAGCTTGAAATGATTCCAGTGTGCTCAATGAATGACCATCTTGTTAAAATGCATTGGGAATCAAGGCCATCAGTGAAATTTAAAAAAATACTAACATATTTGATTTTAATACTTTTCTTTCTTTATAAGAAATAGATTTTCATGGATTACCCAGATGTAATCTTCCATTATTCTAACAGGGAAAGAATACAGGACTGTTGGAGAGTCTTACCGTTATCTTTGAAACTTAAAATCTATTAAGAGGTTTTATAAAGAAATCTTCCCTCCTTCTCCCTAGTCCCCTGATTCTCTGGCATGTAAACAGAACGTTTTTTCCTGCCCAAAACCCAGCCCTTGGGGCCCAGGATTTAGCTCAGTGGCATAAGCGCCTGCCTGGCAAGCCTGAGGTCATGAATTTGATCCCCAGTACCCCCCACCCCCCAAAAAACCAACCCTTGCATTCTGTCATCTATGTCTTGTGGTTATCCCCTTACTTACGGGTCCACAGTGAATGTAATCTCATTAGGTGCATAACAGGTTCCCTTGTGTTGCCTGTCTGCATCATCCTGGGTAGGCCAATTTACAAAGACTTAACTGAAACAACTTTGCCTTGCGCACAAGCATCTGTTTAATTAAGGGAGCAGAGTGCAAAGCTATGGATGTAAAACTCATGATTTTCCTCTTTATTTTTTTTTTGTATTTTTCAGAAATTGAGGCGAAGGAAGCATGTGACTGGCTCCGTGCTGCTGGGTTCCCGCAATACGCTCAGTTATACGAGGGTGCGTCACCTTCTCTCTGCTCTTTGTGAAAAGAATACTTTGAAAATAGACTACGTTGTTTTCCATGTCTTTTCTCTATCACTTCTTTGATTCTTTTTCCACTCAGCCTGTGCAGTGCCAAAGGCTTCTCCCGGTACCATTTGGGCAATGAAGGGCGTTTTCCAAGGCCACTTGCCTTCTGCTTGCAGATTCTCTTCCAGCTCCCCCAGGGTTCCTCCACCAGCACCTTTTCCACGCTTTCCTCTGTAATTTTTCATTCTTTGCTGCTGTTTTCATAAAGCCAAAATGAAGTAGTTAATAAATTTCTTAAAAGCCTCAAAACTAATTGCTTTATAAGTTCTCTTATTTCTGTTCATTTTGTATGAAAAATGTGAAGGTATAATATGGGTGAGATGTAAGTCTTCTAAATTTTTGGTAGGGTACATTTATTGCTAGCATGATTCTTTCAGTGATTTAATTGACAGTTAATAAATGTACTCACTTGTATCTTACTTATGTCTCAAATCAGAACTAAAGATTTTAACTCCTATGTACAAAGAAATCCAATGGTAGCAGAAAGCAGATGGCCCACTTATGGCAGATTATTGCCAACAGTGTCAAAGATGTGGACAGGAATAGGAATCTACACGGAACAGTGCATGGTCCAGGAGCCCAGGCATTGTTACAGCACAGCTGTCGCTAATATTGTCACGAAGGTGTAGACAGAAAAGGATGGTGCTGGAGTCCAGGTTTAAGGTGCCTGGAGCAGACCCTCCCCTGAGGGAGCACACAGCTGACCATGGGCAGCCTCCCATGGACAGAACTGACCCCAGGCTCGTCCTTCCATCTCCAACCGGGGTTTTTCAGAGATCAAATAAAAGGCAGCCAGGTCTCCTTGGTGACCATCTGTCCCCAGAGGTGACTCCTGAGGCACAAAGCAGAGTGTAAAGCCATGAAGAGTGGGTCTTCAGGGCTAAATAGGGCTGCCTAGCATGTGAAACAGTACCAAATTATTTTCCGGATGGCATGAAATTTGTGTAGTATGGAAATATTATCAAACTTAGATTTAATGGTGACTTCTGTTGTTTTCATCCAGAAGCTCAGTTTTATATTAAAATTTCTTTCTGCTTTTCTAAAAATTTTTTCCTACTTCTCTCACTTAAACTATGAGAATAAAGGAGAGTTTATCTCTCTTTGGGTGTTGACCTTTGGAATTTCTGATAATTTTTTTCCTAGAATCATAGCCTTTTAGACAAGGAGGAATGTTATAGTTTAGATCTAAGTAATTCTCCCCCACCCCATTCTCCAACACTCGCTATGTAGAAAGGAGAAGCCTGGGGAGGTTACATGACTTTTCCAAGGTAGAAAAGTCACAACAAGTCCCAGTCTCTTGGCCGTTAGCAAGTATATTTTCTTGGCTGTTAGTGGGTATGTCTGCACTTGCTTTACAAACTCAAAATACTATGAGATTAAATGTGAAGAGTCCATAAATAGCTAGGAGGTAAAGATAGCTTACAAGTCACATATGCCTATAAGTTTGTGATCCAACCATATGAATTGAATAAATGTAAAAAGAATAGGAACAGATACTTCTATACTGTATACCAGGTACTATTCAGGGCACCTGTACTACCCGCTTAATAGTCACAGACCATCATGCCATAGGTATAACCAATGAGGAAACAGACGCCAAGAAGGATTAAGTGGTTTGCCCACTGTTCCAAAACTAATATATAGTTGGGACTCAAAGGAAGAGTACTTGTGCTTCAGAGTCTGTGATCCTCAGTGCAATGTGTACCCACTTGTCTAGAATGAGACCACCTTAATCCTGGAACCATCTGGAATTCAGTCACTTTACTTGTTTCAGCAGAAGAGGAATTGTTTCTGTTTCCAACTCACACTGTGATTTAAATACCCTCATATGTGTCATGAATAACAAGGTATAGGCAGAACAAAATATAAAATAAGAAAGAAAAAATGACAGGACAGGGTTGGGGGTATAGTTCAGCTGCATAAGTGCCTGCCTGGGAAGCACAAGGTACTAAGTTCAATTCCCAGTACCAAAGAAAAGAAAAAGACAGAGCAAAGAAAATGATGAAGTGGAATTGTTAAATTTACTGTAACCTCTATGAACTCAGATTTTTACCTACATAAGTGAGGTACTGTGTTCTGAATATTGGTTAGTGATTTCTCCAGCTGTCATGAACAGTTTGTTAGAGTAAAGTTGTGTTGCAATTTTTTCTCTTTGGATAGAATCAGTTGAATATTTTGCTAACACTTTGGAGCAATTCAAGGTTTTGCTACAAAAGAAAACTCTAAGACCATTCAATTTTTGTAAATGTCCTTTGTGAAGGGAAATAACCTGCCAAACTAGTCCATGAAATCATCGGGATAAAATTCAGTGACCTACACATTGCATAGATGGTAAGAGTGAAAAAACTCTTTGAATTCAGCCTATGTCTGTAATAAGGATGAACTATAAATACGCAAGCACTTAGTATTAAATCCAAGGTCAAGTGCTTGATTATCTCATATTTCATTTTTATCTTGTAGTCTCAAAAAGTATTCACTGTGATAAAAATAAAACCGTCTGCTATTTTAAACATCACCAACAATGGTAATGAGCAAGTGACTTGTACAGACCTTGGTGGTCTGAATACATTGGTATTCGTTCAGATAAAATAATATACACAATCTGTCTCTCCCTTTGTCTTTCTTAGATTCACAATTTCCCATTAACATTGTGGCTGTCAAGAACGATCATGATTTTCTTGAAAAGGACCTTGTAGAACCTCTTTGCAGGTAAACTATGTGAAGTATTTTTCTTTTCATTCATCAGTCTCCAGTATGTATCAGTAAATTGAGGGGCAGGCTTATCAATCCAGTAAATATTGATTGTGTGTCTACTAAGTGCCAGACATACGTCCTAGCTCTAAGCATACTACACTGAGTGTGATCAGTTTGTGTGTTTGTGGAATTTAAATCCTAGTAGGGGGATTCAAATAATAGATTGAAAAAAGACAGAAAGAGGAAAGCATGTATTAGAAGAAGAGTAAAAGAAACAGTGTGACTATTTCCTAGTGTGTTACGTGCTATTTAAAAATTGTAGCAAGATGAGATTGGAGAGTATAGATCAGTTTGAGAGAGGAGAAAGCATGGAAAGCCCTCATGAGTGGTCAGGGAAAACACTCAAACTCAACAATGGTTATGTCAAATTTGACTGTATTTTTTGCAAATTCAAATGATTATATCCTCAAACTGGAATACGTGAGGACAAGTAATTGCAGCAACAAACTTACATATTTAAACCTTTGCTGCATTATAGACACTGTAAAGAGAAAAGACAGATATATGAATAATTCTTGCCTCTTAAACACTTTATCATCTAGTTAAAGAAAACTAGCTGAAGAAATAAGAAATGAAAATATGAACAAATAAGTAACTATTATAATTGGGGTAAGAATAAAAGATTCAATGAGATCTGTATCTCTAAACAATTGAATTTCACTGTAGGATAGTGAAATTTCATAACCAAAATGCTGCTACAAAATGATCTCTGAATATTCAAAAATACTGTGAGCTGCTTAAATTTAAGACAATAATCCTGTGGAAAGCAAAAAAACTCTTTGAATCATAAATTTGAACAGGAACAGGCTGTTTGATCCAGAAGAGGAAACAAGCAGAAAGTGTCATTTGTAAGAGTTTATGAGATGAATGGATATTTTGGTTGTGATTCTTTAAACACTATAAATTGGAAAAACATTGTTTCCTCATCTCTATGTGAAAAGCACATGTCAAGCAGAAGCAGATTCCTTCCCAGGGGCATTCATTCCATGCCGCACAGTTCAGCCAGTGTCCCATCCTGACTTTCCCTGTTAGCTAAGTTTCTTTTTACTAGCTTGAATTTTTAAAAATAAATAATACTTATACTATACTATGTATTTATATAATATATAAAATATGTATTTAAAAATATTTAAAATGAATACTTATGCTATATATTTAGGGTTATATAAATTTATAATATTAATAATTATTAATATAATTATATAAATATGTGGTATATAGTATGATTATATAAATATATAGTATAAATTATATACTATATAAATATATAGTATAATATAAATATAAATTCACTATTCTAAATATTTATATAAAATATATACTCTAGCCAGGGGTTTGGCTCAGTGGCCTAAGCACCTGCCTGGCAAGTGCGAGGTTGTCAATTCGATCCTGGTTCAATCCTGAATATTCTAAATATTCATACAAAAATATTTAATATACATACACAAATATTTAAAAATAAATACTTGTATGTTTCTGTAACATTTATATAAGATGTAATAAATTATATAATTATGTAGTATAAAGATATACTATATAAATATATATAGTATTATATATATATGTATAAATTCACTATTCTCAGTGCACAGTTCTTGAGTTTAACAAAGACCCATAGTCATGTGATCACCACAATAATAAAGATGTAGAATGAATAGCTGTTATCACCCCAAAAATTCCTTGATTCTCTTGTCATCATCTTCTACCCCTACTCCCAACTGCTGGCAACCATTGGTTTGTTTTTTGTATCTCCAGTTTTGCCCTTTCCAGAATTTCATACAAATGAAAGGAAACAGTATATAGAGACTTTTTATTCTGACTTATTTACCTTGATATGATGCACTTAAGATTCATTTGCGTGTTTCAGTAGTCGTTCTTTTTCATTTCTGAATAGTGCTCCATTGTATGGATGTACCAGTTTATTTATCATTTCCTAGTTGATGGGTATTTGCAGTTCTGGTAATTAAACACTTGTATTCAAATGTTTATTAGTACATGTTTGCGGTACATAATGATCATATTCATCATGAGGAACTTGTACATTCAAATTTTTGTGTAAGCATAGACTTTCGTTTTTTTCAGATTAAAAATTTTAAGGATGGGCTGGTGAGAGGCATATGACAAATCTATTTTAGCTTTTAAACCAGAAAAGCTTTCAAAGTGACACTTCCACTTTGTATTCCCACCAACTCATGAGACTTCTATATGTGCCCACTTCATTAGTGTCACGCTTGTAGGGTCTACTGTTACAACACTGTGGCTTTAATTTGCATTTTCTTAATAACTAAAAATGTTGAACATCTTCGTATGTGCTTATTTACATCTGCCTTCTTTTGTAAAACAGTTATTCAAATCTTTTGCCCGTCTTTAATTATATTTCTCTCATTGCTGAGTTTTAGAGTTTTTGTTTGCTCTGGATGTAAGTCCTTTGTCAAACATGTCTTATAAATATTTTCTGCCAGTCCTTGTCTTTTCAATATCTGTGTTCATCACAGAATGAAAGTTTTTAATTTTGCTGAAATCTAGTTTGTCTGTTTTTCTTGTGTTTAATGTTATATCAAAGAAATATTTGCATAAGATCACAACTATTTCATCCTATATTTTCCTGTAGATATTTAATAAGTTTGCATTCTATATTTATGTACATTCCATTTCAAGTTCATTTTTATGTAAAGCATAAGATACAAGTCAAAATTTACTTTTCTGCACAAGCAATTCCAATTGTTTCACCTTTGAGTTGAAAAATTATAATGTCTTCATTGAATTGTATTGATCATTTGATTTGGGTGTATTTCTAGACTCTCTGATCTGCTGTATTTATGCACATTTCTATCCTTTCAATAGGACACTATGATTATTTAGCTTTGGAATCTAATAGTGCGAGTCCTCCAATTTTGTCCTTCTTTTCCAGGACTGTTTGGGCTATTCTAGTTCCCCTGCTTTTTCATGTAGGTTTTAGGACAGTTTACCAGTGTTTTGTTCTTAAAATCCTATTTTGATTTGGAGTGTGTTTCAATCTATATATTAGTTTGGAGAGAAGTGATGTCGTAACAAAATTTAATCTTTCATCAACAGAATGTCTCTACTTAGGTATTTTTTATTTGAATACTGATTTGCAGTTTTTAGCATATGGACTGTACACAAACTTAATGGTGGCTAAAAATTTCATATATAGTACTCTTTTATGATATCATTTTCCAAGTGTTTTACTACAATACAATTTTTTGTATATTTTCATTGTACCCTGCAATCTTTCTAAATTCATGTTTTAGTTCTGTTAGTTTTGTTGTACTGTTTTCCTTGAGATTTTATTTCTAAAGTGTTGACAAAAGATTTTACATATTAAACCAAGAATAAAAATTATATATTTTTAAATCAAGATTTTTTTTAAACACTGTCTCTTGTGTGGTTCTATGTTTGTGAATTAGTGGGCTGAACTTTGGATCTCAAGTATGTGGTGGGTGGTAAATCCTTATCACGGCTGTGTGTGATATGAGATACCTTGAGTAAGTTACAGACATTTTCTATAAAAATTTACGCTTAAAAAAATTTCTCAGACACAGACACGTTATAGAAATGATCCAGTACTATTAATGTGACATTACATAGAGATATAAAGTTATGAATAATAATACTAGTTTCAGCCAGATAAAGTCAAGAAGCCTTCTCTTGTTGAGCACAGGACCCATCAGAATACAGCAGTACCAGAATCCATACATGTGTATGCACAGAGGCATTACTACATCATTGTAAAGGAGCCAGCAATGCCGTGCACCGTAGCACTCTGTTTAAGGACCCAGCTTGTGTCAAGGTGATTAGAATACTAGGAGGGGGTTGTAATTGAAAGAATTCTTAAGGCAGCTATGTCTCCAAAAATGTTATGAAGCAAGAAAAACATTTGGCTGGAGGTGCACAAACTAAGATTCTCAGGGCGTAGGAGCTGTGGGTAGAACAGAGGCCAAAGGCATAGTCAAACTCAGGGTGGATCAAAGGAAGGAGGCGGAGTAGGCAGACAGACGGAGGTGACTAGGCTCAGAAGAAGCTGCATGGAGTTTCTTTTCCCTCACTGTGCCACCAGTACACGGATTTCCTGCTTAGAAATCATGGAAAGTGGACAGAAAAAAGCTCTTCGGTTGGAGAGAAATGACAATGATTTTAAAACTCGGAGATTGATGAGTGCTTTTTAATCAGCTACTCACCCACCTAGATGGTAAGTCATGACTAATGCCAAGACCCCAGCAAAGGGTTGGGATTTTATTCATTTTCTTCTTTGTGTTCCATATACATACAGAGAGATCTGGTCTCTTGTTTTATTTTTAAAGCTTTGTGCACTTGTATAGTTCTCACACGTATTTGAAATGCTGAGATACTACAGAATCATAATGAGAATCATAGCCAGAGGGCAGGTAGCATGTGTCAGGTAGACAAAAGAAGTCAGAGCTAGAGGTCTCCTGCAAGGAGGAGCCTTGACAAGAATTTTACTCACCTTTGGTCTTCTGCAAATGTCTCTTCTGTGCAGACAAGCAGTTAATGCCTTAGGCTCCAATTTACTGGGCAGGTGTTAAATAGTGTCACATTTTTTGATTGGCTTAAAATTGTGTATATTTTGCAAAGGTTAGTGGCTGACAAGAAAAGTCCAGAACTGGCCTCAAAATATGGATGTGTAGCCCTCTCCTTCTTTTTAAAAAAATATTTGGAACTCTCATTTTTTTTTTTTTTGTCCCAAGAAATGAGACACATTAGCTGTCTTTGAGAAAGGGGTGAACTTTTATAATGATAATTGAGTCTCATGGTGATTCCAGCAGTGCTGACAGAACCAGCACTTAGTAAGCACTCTGTAAATGCTCGGTGCTTCAAGTCAGAAAAATACACTGTTATTTTAGCAACTATGACTATTGTGGTGTTGTTGATTGAATCCTTCAGTGGGAAATATTTTCTCCTTGGAGGAAATGTTATCACAAACCTAATTGTCTAGATAAACTGATTAAAACTGTAAATCTATCAGAATGTAGGGCTAGCCAAGGTGTCAGAATAGTTTGTGAAGTTTTTCAACCTTAAGACAAATTATAACAAAATGTAATGAATATTTTAAAAGGAGAAACACTATATACCTTTAGCATTTTGTTATGTACAATGTTCATTCACACTGCAAAAAATAGGACCTTGATGTTTAATGTGATCATTGAGTTTTTCATGTTAGCACAGTAAACCATTTGCAGAATTTGGGTTGTTAATAAATGCTAGTAAGTTATAGCTGGTGTAAAATGAAGGTGTCCACCACATTGTGTTGTTTGGTGGGTGCAGCTATGGAATTGGTCAGGAATATACATACATTTACCTACCCTTCATATTTAAAAGGATAATAAGGCCAGGGATGTATGTTAGTAGTAGAACACTTGCCTGGTTTAAGTCCTAACACCAAAAAAGAAGGGGGAAGAAAGGGTAATAAATGACAGTAAGTTTCATACGAAGCCAGGTGGCAGGAGGAACTGCTGACAAGAATATTTACAATTTCCTTCCACACAAAGACCTGTGTTTTATTTGGTTGTTAAATAACATTATTAATGTTAAATACTGATAGTCTTCAGGAATAATAAATTATAAATAGCTCCCTTTTAGAATATTTATTGCAAAAACATACTGTATTATTATATAATAATATCCAAAGATATAACAAGACTGAGTCCTCAGATAAGTCACTGGGAGAAGGAAATAGTGGGCGATATAATCCTCAAAGTCACTTCCACCTTTGAAAATTTATACCTATAAAAGTAAATACAGACTCCAATAAACAGTTATTTTATATCTTTAAAACACATAATCCTCACAGATATTCACTTTTACAAACATTTAATTATCAGACTGTCATAATAACCCTGAACTATGACCTTGTTCCCATTTTACAGAGGAACAAACTGAGCCTGTAGAATAATCTGCCAGCCAATACCTAGTGAATAACAGTAAAAATTACCCAAGTAGGATTGCATGAAATTTTGATGTGGTTATTTTGAGCATTTAGTTTTGGGGTTTTTCAAATCAGTATTCAAGGAAGGCCTCCCTCCTTATCCCTACCCCACCCACATGAACCTCATCACCTAGTAATCTAGACAGCATGAGAACAGGCATGGGGTATAGTCAGATACTGGCATGGGAGGGTCACATTGGAGATTTCTCTGGTGTGCCTTGTTTTGTATAAAACATTAATTTCTTTTTGTATTTTAAAATTGCTTCTTCTATGGCCTTTTCTAACCAACTACTTGTGATAACTTTTCAGGAAAAATAGACAAAAACTATGAAATCAGGCAGGAGATTTAGGACTGGAAAGGAAGTTTATATTTTTAATATCATTCACTTTTTTCTTTTCAGGTATTTGTATTATGTTGGCAGTGTTTTTAGAGATACCTTGCTTTGGCAGACGCCAACGGCCAGCATTTAAGGGTGTCACTATGCATGTAGTACACATGGCTCCCAGTGAATTCTCACCCTAACCTGTACACAACAACAGTACAATAGTTGTTACTCAGAATTCAGGTGACCAGACTCCTGGTCTGGGGACTTGGGTGATGGAGACACCCTTTCCTGGAATAAAGAATGCCCTCAGATGTGAGATGAGCCTGGTGAGGGTCCAGGAGAGCTTGAAGGGAGGCTGTGGAGTTGGGCACCCACGATAGTCCTGGGTATGCAGGACTGGAGCAGGACAGGACCCCTGCCAGAGACAGAAATGTGACACAAGAAACCTAGGAAGGTTTGAAGATCCAAATAGGGTATAGGTGAGCTGGGGCGTCTTTGTTCATAGAACAGGCGAAGGAAATAAATCCCACCACATCACCAAGTGACCCAGATCATCTGGACACCCCTGGGTTGTATTTGTTTGCTCTATTTTTGAACTTCTCTCATAATCTCTGATTGTGACCCAATTCAACTAAAGCCAGTTGCCACTAGTGAAATTATCTTTATCAGATGCGATTGTTACAAACAGTGAAAAAGGCAAGGACACTCCATTGGATTTTATGAGTACAAAATTTGTCTAAAATCCCACAAGCTGATTGTCATTGTGTTTGTTTGTTTGCTTGTTTTCATTAGTTCTTTACCCTTGGGTCTCTTTGGTTGTCATTCTTTATTGACTGACCAGTAGAACTTACACTCTTTGAAACTTTGATCATTAGAACATATAGTTTATGTAAAACTATCTTGCTGTACAAACTAAAGGATGTCACACATGCACCCTCTTCTGACAACATGGACATACTGGGTTTTCCTCACATGGGCAAACTTGGCCACACCTTAGCTAATATTCACGGGCAGTTGTTTGTGAGTTTATGAACTAGATCTGAGGTCCCTTTGCCAAAAGCATCCTGTCCTCTTCATGGAACAACTAAGAAGGAGAGCTCAGTGGAAGAGTTGTAGTTGCCCTGGCTGGGAGTGGTGTGGTGACAGCCACTTGCACGCCTCTGGCTTATTTTTTATGTGCCTTCCTTCCAGACACTAAAAAGCCCACCTGCTGATTGCCTGTGACTGCAAAATCCCGGTCCTCAGGAAGTTGCGTACCAAAGCTTGTCTCTTTGGCACAGCGTATCCTCCCTGCTGTCCAGAATCTCTGTCTGCTAACTTCTCTCAGTGTAGAGCTCTTTTCCAGGCCCTCTGGCTGGAGCCAGGGAGGAGGAGCTACCCCTGCCTTGCCCACCTTTGGCCTCTGGGTCAGAGCTGGACTTCAGTGACCTGGGTTCCTGAATGTCTTTGACGAGCCCACCCAGAACACTCCTCGGCAGACAGGGTTGGGTACCCCAACATGACACGGGAGTCCAGGGTGAAAAGTTCAGGCTGCTGGGTTTGAAGCAGAACCATCTGGAAGAGATGAACTCATCCTCTCCTTGCTTGTTATTCCTCTCGTGCGTTTGGCAGAAAGAGTAGAAATATCACAGGAAAATAGCCATTAAATTAGATGGAAGACTGCATGACCCAAAGTCTAACTGAGTAAAAGTGAAATATGAATGCAAACATTAGGAAGGAGAAGGCTGTGTTGTTTTTCTATTCATCTATAGAGAGGCCTCTGTGCGCTTCCCAGGCTTGTGTTCGGCCCTGAGTTAAAGCCCTCCCAGTCTGGGCAGTCTTCTCCCAGTCACCCTCCAGCACTCCAAGCATATGCTAAGCTAACCACTGTGTTCTGTCAGGTTCCTCTACAGAACTGCGTTGTTCCCACAGTCCAGCTTTTATCCTGGGCCCTAAGGTCCCTCCTGGGTGCCCCCGGCAGTCTCTGCTAGGCTCAGTTTTACCCTGGCCATTGCTTACCCTTGCTGTGGTCAGCAGAGCTTGGGAGGAAATTTATACTAGTTTCTAAAGTGCCATGGTGGGGGCTGTGCCTTATTCAATTGTATACCATGTTTGGGATTATTCTGTAGCCTTGTCCTGAACAGGACCCCAATAAATGCTTGTGAAGTTGAACTTGAACTTGGAAGAAAATAACCTGTCAGGGCACAAATTATTTTACAGCTTCTTCGTATTACAGAACATTATATGATGATAAATTATTCAATTTTTCTTCAAAGTACCATAAATTGCTGTCCTTCTTAGGCAGTTCATAAGGAGCACACCATTCTCCCTGTCTTTGTTTTCTAGGATCCGCCCACATCTCAGCTCTCCTCCTGCAGGCTCCGCCACCAGCACCATGCCCCTGCGTTCCCCACACTGCCCTAGCAATAGCTAAATCCAAGATCCAAAAGACATTACTTTGTCCTGTTTAGAATGCTTGTTCTTTGCCTCCCAAGATACCACCTTTACCTAACTTTGCTAATCTACATCGTTGCCTGCATTCTTCAGGCTTCTGAACACTCCCTGGATGTTGGTTTGGGTTGTAATCAGTTCTTGATATCCAGGGGTCGCACATCCACGGATTCAACCAACTGCAGATCAAAACAGTAACAACTACTTCCACAGCATTCCATTGTGTTAGGTATCAAAGTCATCTAGAGATGATACAAAGTATAGGGAAGGATGTCCATAGGTTTTATGCAAATACTAAACTGTTTCATACAAGAGATTTGAGTATCAAGAATTTTGGTGTCTGTGATGGAGTCTTGGAACAAACCCCCTGTGAATACTGGAGATGGCTTTATTATGTTTCTTTTATGTGTGTCATATATATGGATCATTGCCAAGTGGGTCTGGATATCATAAAGGGCTCCCAAAATTTGATATATCCAAAAATGAGCTCATTGTCTTATCATACTGTAGCTCCCTACTGAATTCAGTGTTTTACTGTAGCCTGTGTTTAATGGCACAATCACAAAAGCCTGAAATCTGGGGTCATCTGTGCCTCCAGTCTCCCATAGCTTTCACGTCAGCCAATGGCCAAGTCTTCATCTTCACTCCATCGTCCTGTTCTCACTCCCCTTCTCTGTGTCTTCATTATCTCCCACCTGAACTCTGAACATCATTTCCTGACTATTCCTTCTTCAGTTTATTCGCCTTCTTACACTAGTTACATTCCTAATATGCAAATGTTATTAGGATGTTTTCCTCTTGCCCTTGTGCCCAGATTGCCCTTAACAGCTGTATTTTGGATCCTTCATGATCTAGCCCCTGCGTAGCTCTTCAGACTTATTCATATTCACATAATTACAATTACTGGACTGTGGCATGCAGTTTAACGCTGTTTCCTTCTCTTAACATTCTTCTAGCCTAGGCAGAAATTTCTCTGAGTATGTATACCCCTGTTCATATATTAACTCCTTTGGGAAGTATCATCCTAATGCTTTCAGGAATTGAGTTACTTCTTTTCTTCTGTGTCATGTTTTATCCCTCATGGGTCTACTAGATCCTCAAGGAGAGAGATTATGTCTTGCTCATCCTTGCTCTGTATTCACAGCACACATACCATCACATGAATGTATCCCAATTTCTTTTATTGACTTTCCCATTAAAACATTGCTTCATTCTTACATTAAAATGTTAATATTCCCCTTTTACTCATGTATTATCCCATTATGAAGACATTCTGAAGGCAACCGTAGAAATCAATGTGTTTGTGGACATTTTTTCTGAAAGAATCAAACTTCTTTGCTTACATTAATGCACAAATTCAGTTCACTTCAAGCACAAAGACAACAGGCATAGTTAGTGTCGTGGGTTTTCTCTTTTGCTCAAAGAAGTGTAGAGGGCAAAGAAATAGCACTTTAGTGGACAGCTTGTCCAGGTACCTGCCACATGCCTTTATTTTCCAGGCCCTCCTAAAATTTTTCTTGGGTAGACAGGAACAGATAAATGATTGTCCAGGAAGTCCTAGTTTGGCTGTCAGTCACATGGGACTCCCTGAGCAGTAGTCCTCCCACAGGCTTTGTCTCTTCCTCTGAAAAGTCAGTCTAATTATCCCCTAGCGTTTACCAAGACCTACTACCTCCATTATACGCACTGACTGCATGAATTCACTCTTGATTCCATGTTTTCTCTAGGCAGTAGAGATACAAATATTATGTTTGTAGCGTGTAATATTCAGTAATGGGTAATAACTGTTATTCTGACTATACAAAGTCAATCAGTGATCAGATTTATATAAACAAAATACTGCTGTTAAAAATTTAAAATCTATAAAGATGATCATGTACAAAATTTCTTCTAGGCTTTACAGGGCTTAGAAGACTAAAGGTCTGTGCCTTAAGAGAGACTCCAACCTAGTGTAGGACACACCATTCATGCAGCAAACAAAATAAATTTTAAAATGGAAGTTTTATTCACACTGGAAAAGTTTAAAAGGCATTCAGTATTATATAGCTTAGATTATCTGAAATATTTTATATTACTTGTGATTAAGTTGCACAGAAATAAATACCATGCTAAATATCTGTCCTGAACACACAATGGTTTCCTTCATACCAGGATTTCACAGTAGTTTTGACAAAGAGTAATGAATACTTTTATTAGTGACATGTTCTTTTACCTGTGGGAGCCAGCTCTGAAAGATGAATCTTTGTCTTGTATCTCTGGTGTGTATGTTTCATCCAGTCTAAATCTTCACAGAAGTTAGCTATTGTTTATTTTGCTTTGTGTCCAATAAATCACAGTACAGTGGCTACATCATGCCCAGAATATGTACCTAGTTTCAGCCCTTCCTAAAGAGTATTTTTCCCTCTTTGGAGTATGAAAAGAGTCAAAAGAGTTGGATGGTTGGGATGAATGATGTTGGAAATTGTAAGATCTTCAATGATGATAATTTTGGAGATAGGATGAAGAATTAACGAGAGCATAGACTGAGCAAAAGAACTATAGATCGAAAGAAATACAAATCACTTTACATCAGTAATTGTTATTAGTATATGTTTGTAGTCCATAATAATTACATTCATTGTAGGGAATATGTGCATATGTATAATTTATCTCAATTCTATCTCCCAATTTTTAAAAAATTTTTTTATTTAAAGAGAAACAGAAGCATGTAAATGGTAGAGATAATACAGAATTTCAAAAAAAGAGAAACAATAAGAAATCACTAGTTGATAAATTATATATTGTCCTCTTAGAAATAGTTGTTCAAGTTAAAAAATTAAAGCATACAAAGTAGATATTCAAACACTGAGAGTGTAAACAGCTATGCATGCATGAATCTCTACATGTATTTCTATCCTTTCTATATTAGTGGGAAAAACAAAACTTAGCAAGACAAAACAAAACAAATTCCTATAAAAACATGAAACCAAAAAGTCATATAAAACCACAGTACAAGGTGATCGACAATGATTACTATGTTGTTCCTTATTATCTTCAATAGAATTGTCTATATCATCAGGCATAACTGAATATAGCAGTACATAAAAATATTAGTACAAATAAAACATTGTAGACAGTATAAAACTTCAAAGGCAGGTAATAATAAACCAGATTGGATATTCTAGTGAATCTTGTCATCTTCAGTGCAGTTGCCTATACTCTCAGACTTGATACTATCAATCATACCAGCTTTGAATAAAATCTATAATACAAAACAGCAATCTAACAAACCAGATTCGATTGCGATCAGTCATGGTAAGACAGCATAGATTTTACAGAGCTTTAGATTAAGTTAATAGGAAATTAAGGATGATTACCATACTCTATTCTGTTATTTTCGGGATTACTGTCTGTGCTCTCAAATCTAGTACATGTAGAATGACTGGAACAGAATATAATACATCTAAGCAGAGTAGTGTTAATAATGTGGGTTTTAAATCCTAGTGCACTATTAACAATATAGTGTATCAAGGCCATCTATGTTAGAGATTCTAGTTATCCTTCTCTGCCTCATTTCTGCTATGCTATTTTTCTGCCTGTTTGTCTAGTTTTCTCCTTCATTCTACTGCCTGCCCCACTCATTGAGGCCTTTCTGCCACTGTTCCTAAAATCCTGGTATTTTTTTTTTCTCTCTCTAGAATGTCCTCCAGCATTCTCTGTAGGGTTGGATTGGTGGTCACAAACTCTTCCAGTTCCTCTTTGTCATGGAAGCATCTTGTTTCTCCATTAATTTCTAGTGACAGTTTTGCAGGATACATCAATCTGGGCTGGAGCTTATTTTCTTTCAGAGCTTGGATATCTACCAATTTTTAAGTGCAAGAAATAAAATAATTTTTTTGGTACCAGGGATCGAACTCATAAAATAATTTTTAATAAATAAAACAAAAAATTAAAAATTTTAAATGCACATTTCCACCACTGCCAACATCTTCCACCAGAGTGCTTCATTTCTGGTACATTTACCCTGTGCAGATATTTGTGCATACAATCCATGAGCCTAGATTGACACATCATTACCATCTAAAATTTGTAGTGTACTTTAAGGTTCACTCTTACTGTTTTTATTTTGTTTTGACAACTGTCTATTGATATGCATCCACCGTTGTAGCACTGCACAATGTAGTTTCACTCTTTTTAAACATCCTCTGTGTTCTGCTTATCGACCCCTTTGTCACTTGCCCCCTGCCCAGTCTCCGGTAACCACTCATCTTTTCACTCTCCATAGTTTTGCCTCTTCCTGAATGTTATGTAGTTGGCACCATAAAATGTGTGGCCTTTCAAATTGGCTCTTCACTTAGTAATAAACATTGAAGTCCTCCATATCTTCCATTTCTTCAGACTCATTTATTTTATTGCAGAGTAATATTCCATTGTCTGTATCATAGTTTATTCATTCACCAATGTCTCAATTACTTTTAAGTTTTAGCAATTATGAATTTAGCTGATATAAAGACCTAAAGGCAGATTTTTGTGCACACATAAATTTTCAACACATTTGGATAAATACCAAAGAGTATGAAAGCTGGATTAAATGGTAAAACTGTGTTTTATAGTAACAATAGGTTCAGTTGTCTTCAAAAGTGGCTGAAATATTTTGCTCTCTCAACAGCAATAAGTGAGAGTTTTTGTTTGCCCATAATCTCACCATCATTTGGTATTTTAGATTTGTGTTTTAGATTGATAGTGGTATCTCATAATTATTTTGACAGTGACATATGACACTGAGCACTTTCAAAATGCTTATTTGCTGTCTCTATCTTTTTCAGTAAGGTGTCTGTTCAAATCTTTTGCCCTTTTTTAATTGGGCTGTTTGCTTCCTTACTGTTGAGTTTTAAGACTTCTTTGTATATCTTAGGTAATGGTCCCTTATCAAGTACACTTTTGATGAGTACTTTCTCACAGTCTACAGCTTGTCTTTTTATTCTCTTTCTCAGAGCTGAAATGTTGAATTTAATGAAGTTCAATTCATCAATTATATTTTTCATGGATTGTGTCTTCAATGTTGAATCTAAAAAGTCACTACTCTATATAAGACCATTTAGATTTTCTCCTGTGTTTTCATTTACAAATTTAATGGTTTTATATTTACATTTAATCTGTGATACATTTTGAGTTAATTTCCTTGAAGGGTAGAAAGTCTGTGTCAAGATGAAATTTTTTTACATGTAGTTCAACAGTGTCTCTTGAAAGGTGACCTTCTATTTCTTCTATTGCTTTTGTTCCTTTGTAAAGGTCTGCTGCCTGTATTTATGTGAGTCTGGTTTGGGTCTCAATTATTTTCCAGTCATCTATTTGTCTATACTTTAGCCAGCACCAACCTAACTTGACAATTGCTGCTTTATAGTAAGTCTTGAATTTGAGTAATGACAGCCCTCCACTTTTGTTTTTCTGCAATATTGTGTTGGCTATTCTGGGTCTTTCACCTCTTTACAAGTGTTAAACTAGGCTTGTTGACATATACTGTCTCGTAGTTTTTTGTTTAAGATTGAACATTGTGAATATTATAAAGCGACGACTTAAAATCAGACTCCTTCTCTAGGATGTCTTCTTGTTTAGTGACTTCCCTCAAATACTGATTCTCTAAAGTCTGTCCTTTGTTGTTCATGACCGTTGAGGTCTCTGGTTAAGTTAGTCGGACAGCAAATGATTGCATAGAGATTTCGTTAAATAATTTGAACCATTTCATCTCCCAGGCTTTGCAAATGGACTTCTTGCACATGTTGCCATGTGGCTTTGATGATTCGTCAGGAAGATGCTAACTCAACCTTATCTTTATTTCCTGTTTGTGTAAATCAAGGTCAGCCAAAATGAGAAACTAGACCCTTCAGAAGTCTTTCCTGGGAATGCAGGCAGTTTTGCGCATGTACTTGTCTATCTAGAGTCCTAAAGATATGCTGGAATTTTTCTAGGTCCTCTATAGGCAGCTCGTTTTCCCAAATATTCCTTTAAAGCTTTTTGGTCTTCATTTTGTTCGATCCAGCTTTTCTCATTGTGTTGGGCAGGTGGATGGTTAAAAACTTGAGACTGATAGTTTTTGACAGACACTCTGGGTGAAAGCCATTTTCAGTGATGAGCTCGGAGTTATTAAATAAAGGGAAGCTGTGTGAAAGGGGGCTTTCAGAGAACTCCTAGACAACTCAAAATTGACACCTCTTTTGGCAGTGGAGCTCTAGGGGAGCTCCAGCAAGTTCTGCCCTCTGCCGTGTCTGCTAGGCTGCTGGATTCACAGATCTCTGATTGTGAGGCTGTTTCAAAGCTTCTGCTGAGCTGGAAAAGGGACCCAGAAATAGGGCAAAGTTCACAAAGTGCACTGTTTTTAGATCCATTCTACCAGTTTTTTAATGATGTTGCACAATTTGTTTCAAACCTGTATTAATTTCCAGCATTCTTTACAGGTTGATCTTAACAATACTTGCCTATGTTCTTGCTTCTTTTATGAGGAATCAGAGTTTTAGAGATATTTGTGTCCCCTTTCCCACCATCTCTCTCACTCAGTCTTTATTCCCCTTTATCAGAGTATAATTTACCTTAGAAAAATAACCAATTTGAAGCATACAGTTTGATGAGTTTTGTCAAATGTACATAGCTATGTACTTAACACCACAGTCATGATGTAGGACTTTTTGTTAATTTACAAAGCCCTCCTTGATGGCACTTAACAAACACGAATTTCTGTTACTATGGTTTCATCTTTTCTATGATTTTCTACAAAGAGATAATTTATTTTCATCATATCTGTCTTCTTACACTTAGTGTAATGGCTCTGCAAGTCATCCAAGTTGTTGCATGTATCAGCAGTTAGTGACTTAAATTGTTGAATATTCCATTGTAGAGATACACCACACATTTTATATCCATTTATCACTAGATGAACATTTGGACCATTTCTAATTTTTGACTATTTTATGAAGAATATTTCATAAACATTCAAGTACTAATCTTTTTATGGACATATGATTTCTTTTATCTTGAATAAATAGCTAGGATTTATTTATTGAATAAATGGTAGGGTTGCTGGGTCAAATGCTTAAAATATGTTTGATTTTATAGGAAATTGCCAAATAGTTTTTCACAGAAGCTTCATCCTTTTGGAAGTTAGCACCTTACTAGCAGGTTGTCAGTGTCTTTAATGCACATTCCAGTGTGCATGTGGTAGTGCCTCATTATAATTTTAATTTGCATTTCTCCCATGGCTAATGATGTTGAATATGTACTTATTAGACATTTATATATTTTATTCTAGAAGAATCTATTCATTGTTCGCTCATTTTTAAAATCAGTTTTATTGGCTTATTAGTGATTTTAATAGTTCTTAATTCTTAAAATGAAGACAAATTTCTGAAGTTAGGTATGACTAAAAGACCCAAATCTGTATAAAGACAATTTTAGTTAGAGTCTTTAGCTTTAAAAATGATCAATAAATTTCCACTATGTATTAGAAAACATAAAACATATTTCAGTGTGTGGTGTGTACAAGATGAGCCCTTTTTGTATACGTATAGATTCAAGGGTTTTTCACAGAATAGAATGGTTTGTCTCTGCTTCCAAACCATAATGGAAGAAAAAGTATATGTGTTAAATATATTTATAAATAACAGGCAACTGTTCCCTAAACAAACTATCACAAAGCTGCCAAGAGGGTGACAGTGATTTTGTCATGTTTTGTTTGTTAATTTCCCACACGACTCTTAGGTAGACACATAAACTCATGTGGAACAGGCTGAGAAAAATCTGTCAGTTGTACCAGCATAGACCAAGAATTCACTGAAAACCTGTTTCATTTGACAGTATTTTGAATGTTAGTCAATAAGCAAATACAAGATGGCTGAAAATGAGGGGACCCATCATAAACTTTTTCATTGATTAAGTTCACTGGTACACTTTAGGTACACATAATGAGCACGTTCATTATAGGGAATTTGTATCTGTACATGATTTAACTTGATTCTTTTTTATTCTCATTCCCCTCCCCTCCCTTCAGCCCTTCCCTTCTTTTCTCATCTTGGTTTTCTTTCTTTTTTCCCTATATTTTTAAATCAATGACCAACATGAAAGAAGTTGAGAAATAAAACTGGTTTCAATATGAAATAGTAATGAAACCACCTGAAAGGTCTTTACCTGACTCTAGGTGAAGATGAGAAGGGACTGAATTAGAACCTTTCAAGAAAGACTTCAAAGATGTCTCAGAAATATATTGGACCAGACTTAGTGATCAAAGAATATAGTTTTTGAAGGAAAGCCTCGGTATGACTCCATTTTCTGGTGTGGGTAATCTATTTGCGATTCTCATTCAAGGCAAGACAATAAGTAGGAGAAATGGGTTTTGAAAAGAATGCATTACTGTGGGTGATGGGCCCCAGGGGACAGGTTTCCAGATTCTGTGCACAACAAAGAATTGAATGTTACACACAATGATAAAGAAAAAGCAGGTATGTTTAATAAAGTTTAAAGGGAAAGAATGCTCAGTAAGTGGGTTTGTGCCAGCAGAAAAAAGAAAATGTGGCATGAGAAATCAGAATAAATTGGGTTTAGCATTTGAAATGTATGCACCAAGCATAGGGCACCTCTCATTGAGTCTTTCAGAGCATGATTGACAACATAATTGACAGGTGTTGCGTCATCTCAGTTGTATCTATTAAGTAGGTCCTTTCCCATAATTCACTTGGTTATAATTGAGTGCATGATATGAAGTCCATATATATGAAACTTTAATAAGTTCTGAGTAAAGAAATGTCATTACAGTCATGCCAACAGGTCTAGCAGTATATGTCCTGGCTTGGAATTTTAGAAATTTCCAGGAGTTTTTGCTATTTTTATCTCTCCTTCTAGTGAGTGGGCCTTACAAAAAGATGGGGAGGGTACCCTAGGAGGTTGCCCTGGTTCAGATAAGTGGAGCAAAGTGGTCCCATAACTCTAATTGTATTGCCTGTATTAAATGCAACAGGCTCAGTTTTAGTACTTGAATTTAAAGAGCCAGCAGGACCCCATAGTTGAATCAAAACAGTGAGTAGTTAGAAATGTGACTCTAGGAGCCAGGGATATGTAACTCTGGAGCTTAGTTCTGATAGAGTCAGAGTGTTTCACATCATCAGAGTAAAGTCATTTTTAAATGAGATGAAACACTTTGATGTGCCCATATGAAACAAGAATAACAAGACTTCAGTTTGAATTTTCTTTCTGTGTCTCTGTCTTTTTCCTATCTATCTATCTACATCATTCTTTTTCTCATATATATATATATCATATATAGATATATATATGATATATATATATCTGTGTGTCTGTGTGTATATTATGGAGATAGTACTGCTGGGTGACAAGAAGGAGATAATGCTCAGAGAGATGAGAGAATTTATAGTCTTGAATGCCAAAGATGAAAGAGTTTCAACAAATGGTAGGTGGAAATTAATGGCTTAGAATAGATTGTTGCTAAAAATAAGCTATGGGTATTTGGTAGTTTGAAAGTCATTGGTCAAAACTACAAATAGTCCAATTCCAACAAAAGACACTAGGTAATCCAATAATATATTTTTATACAATTGAAGTAGTACTCTGCAATTAGGAGAAATGGTTATTGCTATGAGTAACAACATAGGTCAATCTCAAAAACATTGTGTTGAACAAAAAGAAATTATGCTCATAAAAATACATACTTTGTGATTTCATTTTTATGGCAATCAAATGTAGGCTAAACTAATCTATGGATAGTGGACATCTTAAAACAGGATCCTTTGAGAGTAGTAGGAGAGAATATAGTAATGGGGAGGACTGAGAGTAGAGAACACGAGAGAACTTTCTGGTGTGAGGCAATGTTCTTTGTCTTGTTTGAGGGACTTACTGAACTAAAAACAAAAGATCTGACAAAGGTCTTTACAAAACCAAAAAACAAAAATAAACCATTAATCAAGGATGAGAGATGAATACCTGGATTTACATGCTTATAAACGTTTTTAGAGAAGCATTTCTTCACAAAAACAGAGGTCCACACAGAGATCATAACTATAAAATTTCATAGGGGAGAAAAGAAGTGTGTAGTAGAGTACTCAGTAAGCACAACAAACAAAAGCCCAATAGTAAAGGAAAGAAGTCATAACTCAGTTTTCCCTGCAGAAACACTAAGATGATCTCACATTGGTGATGAAGATAAAAGTAGAGTAAAAAGAAGAGAATTGTTTAAAGTTACCTTTCAATGTAAATAGAAACCTATATTATCTAAACAATTTCTACTCCCATGTATACCTAGGCAATTTCTCTCCCCCATCATCATCAGAAGACCAAAAGTTGATTCCCCAGAGAGGCTAGAAAGATGTTTCCCTAGACTGTGGGACATCAAACATGGTTGAAAGCAAAGAATCTGTCCAAAGTAGGAGCCTACATAACAGGTTGCCTACAGTCTAAATGCTAGCATTCCCAGGCCTCTTCTATTACACAGGTCCAAAACAATAGAAAACACACTCAAGGGGAATCTCAGTTCTGAGAAATGTGATCAGCTTATGACAGGAAAACAAAACAAAGGCAGCTGATCCCAAGTGGAATGAGACAAAAGGTCTCCAAATAAATTAAATTGGTAGACTATCTGATATGACAGAGACTAGATAACTAGGCAAGTGTTTGCATTTAAGAATAAGCACAATGAATATAATAAGGTGCTTATCAACTCCAGAGATAATGAAAAGTTGAGAAGGAAGATTAATTGAAGTGTGGTATACATGTGAATAGCATTTCCATAGTCACCATAAACCCTAAACATTGACTTATTCAAAATTATAAGATAATGACATAACTGTTTGGGTGAGACAAAGGTGAGAGTGTATGGGAGGGGTAAAGGGTAGAGAGTATAAGAAAATAAATTATTCTTTCAATCAAGAAATTCAACAATTACCTAACATGAAAGATTAAGAAATTTAAAAGCATTGCTTTCAAAGAATGATAAGTAGAAAAGGTTACAAAAATAATATTTAACTAAACAACATATATTTGTAATTGTAATTTTTAAAAAGAAATCATTTAAAATAATTGTATATTTAGCTAATTGGTTAATCAGTTTAACACAGAAATGGCCTTAAAAAAAAAAGAGGTGGTTGAGACAGTTTCTAAGGTATGAGGGAGTAAATGAGGTATCAAAGTCCCAGGTGTAGTAATAGGTGCACTAAAGTAATGTTAACTTTGAGAAAGCGGAGGACTGTATTTTCCTGTATGGTAGAAGAGAGGTAGGCTAAGTGAGTATTTAAGTACGATGTATGATGAAAGAAAAGTTACTGATGAATTTCTATCTACTAGCTTCTGTTTACTCAATGGTAGCAGTAACTAAGTCCTCAGTTGAGAAATTTTTGATGGCCTAAGACTTAAAGCCAAACAGAAGAGGGAAATGTGAAAAGAATTCTGAGGGACAGAGATTTGGGAGCCTAAGGGTGAAAATCAAACTATATGGATTAGTCAGTGTGAACCACCATGATAGACTAGCACAGAATGGGCGGCTTTCATGGCAGAAATTCATTTTCTCACAGTTCTGGAAGCTGGAAGATAAAACTCACTTTTCCCAGGTTTCAGACAGCAACTTTCTTCCAGTGTCTGAGAGAGAGAGAGTGGAGGGAGAAGACAAAACGCTCTGTGTTTCTTCTTCCAGCAGCACTAATCCTGTAGGATCAAAACTCCTCTCTTTCATCTTTTTTTTTATCCTTTTTGACCTCTTTTCTCCAAATACAGTCACACTGGGAAAGTTGGGCTTCAACGTATGAGTGAGGAAACACCACTGGGTCCCTAGCATGTTTAGTTCAGCACTATAAGAGGGTCTTTTTCCATGTACCGTATACCCGCCTTGCTGAGTGCAGGAGAAAAGACCGGGGCTGAGTCGATCCATGTTTAGGGGAAGTCAAGGTGGCAAATGAGGTGAGGAGTTAGTGAAAGTCTAGCTGAAACGATTGCCTGTGGATTCCAAGAATGGCAGAAGGAGAAGCCAGAAACGGATTGGTTTCAAACTGGAGAGGGGGCACGGTTTGGTAGGCTTGATGGCAGCGCCCTCTCAGATCAGAAGGCCAGAGCACAAAGGAAGCTGCTGTAGAGTTTACCACCCCGTGGGGTGCAACACTGTCCTGGGACGTTGGTTGTTTCTGTACTTTCATCTTTACTGGAAAAAAGGAGCGTTATCAAACCAGAAGGATGCTTAGATTCATTAGTGGTGGTAATCATGACATTTTTCTTTCTCTTTAGACGACTAAACACATTGAATAAGTGTGCCTCAATGAAACTTGATGTGAACTTCCAAAGGAAAAAGGTACGTGTCCACCCACTAGAACAACAGCAGCAGCTTGCGTTCATAGATTAATACCATCACAAACCCAGGTAAAATTCTGAAAGACTTTACTATCTGTGTTTATTCTTCAAAATTTCTCATCTTTTCACAGCTGTCAGGCCATCATAAACCTATGCTGAGATCTATTTATTTCACTATTTCAGTTCGTTTTATTTTCTGTCTCAGGGTTTGCCTAAAGAAGTAAGCCTTTCAATTCTTTAATAATATTTCAGAAGTTTGTGCAGCTATAAATGTGAATCCTGTACTAGACTTAAATAATCCACAGCAATTAGTAGATTAAGAACGAAGAAGTGTCCGTGGGTCCCTAACATGTAACTTCTAGTTCATTCTTTCCATGGTATGCTGTTTTGTCTATATGTCAGATGTGCATCCATCATCAGGCAGGCTCATGTGATAATGGAGTGAAGGAGCCAAGAAACAACATAACTACAAGACACTAAGTCTGTCTCATCGCGCACCATTCTCTTTCCTTGAATTTTTCTCCAGTCATGAGGACTTTAGTTCAGCTTTAATAGTCACTATCCCCTTGCTCTCTGTATGACTTTGCACATGCTATTCCCTCTGAACAAGGCCAAAGACTTTAAAATCGTACTTTGTGTTCTTTCTTATTAGTGCATATTTACAGTACATAATGATCTCAGTCATTGTGGTGAGTTGATGTATGTGTGTAACACGTCTTAAGCCTTTGCGTTTTCCCTTTCCCTACTTCTCCCCTCTTTCCCTTCTCCCTCCAACTCTTGGTTTATTTGTTCTTTTATATACACATTGTGTTTCTCGTAAGAGAAACTATGGTACAGTTAAGCTTGTGTGTCTGATTTATTTCACTTAATATTCTATTGTCAAGGTGCATCGATTTTCTACAAAGGAGTCAAATTTATGGCAGAGGAGCACTGAATTGTGCATAAATACCACATTTTCTTTCCATTTTGCTCTTTGTTTTATTTATACTTTGATTTCTCACACGAAGGAGACCATACAGTATTTAAGCTGTGCTTCTGATTTATTTCACTTAGTGTTGTTTTCAGCTTGCATCCCTTTTCCTACAAATGACTCAAATTCATTCTTCTTTATAGTAGAGCATACTCCACTCCATTTTACTTTTTATCTTAGGAAAAAAGATAAAACAAAACTTCATAACAAAATAATAAGAGAATGACAATCATTAATACATTGTACTTTGTTATCTTTAAAGTAGTTACTTGGAGTACAAGGTATAGGCATAAAAATTTCTCCAATCAGTATAAGCACAAACCTTCCTTTTCAATGAACTAAGAGACTGACTTGCATCTTTTCATTTTTTCTTTCCATCCTTTACCCTTTCTCCCATCTTAGTTCCTTTTTCCTTTTGAACAATTTCTTGCTATTTCACAGTACTTACTGTACATTTTAGACCTTATTTATTCTTTGAATTTCTCACACCAGGGAAACAATATGGTGTTTGCATGTGTGAGCCTGATTTATTTCACTTATGAATATGGTCTCAAGTTGCATCCATTTATCTATAAATGTCTCTAGTTTATCCTTCCTTATGGCTGAGTAGTACTCTGTTGTATAAAAATACAACTTGTTTTATCCATTCTTCAGTTAATGGGCATTTAGGTTGTTTCCATAATCTAACTATCGCAAATTGTGCTGCTATAAATGGGTATACATATATTACTATGGTATGATGTTTTTTATTCTTCTGGAATTATACCCAGAAGGAGACTAACTAGGTCAAATGGGACCTCTAATCCTAGTTTTTTGAGAAATCTCCTCACTGATTTCCACAGTGGTTGCACCAGTCTACACTCCCACCAACACTGGAGAAGGGTTCCTTTTTCCCCACAGCCCCAACAGTGTTTGTTATTGGTTGGTTTCTTGATGATAACTATTCTTTCTACAGTGAGATAGAATCTCCATGTTGTTTTAACCTGCATCTCTCAAATGACTAATGATGTTGAACATATTTTCATATATTTATTTGCCATTTGTCTTTCTTCATCTGAGAAGTGCGTATTCATCTCAGATGCCCAATTTTGGATTGGGACTTTGAATTTTAGGGGTCTGATGTTTTTTAATTCTTTATAAGTTCTAGATAGAAGTTCTTTGTTTGACGAACAGTTGGCTAAAATTTTTTCCCACTCTGTGAATTGTCTTTTCACTCTGTTGGTGATTTATTTTGTGTGCAAATTTTTTTTAATAAGATAGGATCCCAGATGTTGATTCTTTGAAATACTTCTTGTGTAATTTGGGTTTTGTTCATAAACTCTCCGCCTATGTCTTCAAATTTTCTACCAACTTTCTCTTCCAGTACATTTAGTGTTTCTAGTTTAATATTTAGATCTTTGATCCATTTTGACTTTAGTTTAGTGCATGCCATGGTGATAGGCATGGGTTTGGTTTGTCTTTGGCATGTAGAGAGCCAGTTTTTCCAGCCCCACTTATTAAAGAGGCTATCTTTCTTCCAATGAACAAGTTTGGCCCCTTTGTCAAAAATAAGGTGGCTGATTGTGTTTGTAGTTGTGTCTGCATCTTCTAATCTGTTCCACTGATCCTCAGGTCTGTTTTTTTGCCAGTACCATGCTAATTTTATCACAGTAGCTTTGTAGTACAATTGCAAGTCAGGGATATTGATGCTTCCTGCCTTATCTTTGTTGCCCAGAATTTCCTTTGCTATTCTTTTTTTTAAGAGAATAAAACAGAATAAAACTAATCAAAACAAACCAATGTAAGAGATACAGGACTTCACAACATTACAAAACAACAATATTTACCATAATGCCTTTTGATGTCTTCAAAATAGCTGCAGGTAACTTCGGACATAGTAAAAATCAAACAGAACAGAATAGAATAGAAACAATTAAAACAAAACAATAAATGCAATAAAGGATTTCAAAACAAGCCAATAGTAAATCCAAAATTGCTACCATAATATAGCTTGCTATCTTTGAAATAGCTGCTCCTACCATCAAATTTAACATAATCAAACAAAAGAGAATAAAACCCAACCCAACAAAACAATGGAAATGTTATAGAACTTCAAAACAAGACCTAAGAGTATCAGCAGTGGTTACAACCCTCAGAAGGAGATCCCCCTTGATGCTACACTGTGTACTGCTATCCTCTGAACCTATGATCAGACCACTGGCCCTAGACCTGTAATGTTAGTGTAACACCAAAACACTACAGGCATCCAATTGCATTTAACCTTGTTAGCTAGCTCTCATCACAGCCTGTGTTTCTCTGGATAAGCTAATCACTTATGTGTGTATGTGGAAGTGGAGGAGGAATTGGTACTTCTTGTTGGCCAGCCCATGTGCTGGAAGGGGCTGGGGTCTGGCTGTTCCCAGTCCAGTGGGGGCCCACACATGGTGCTGGTTCCCAGAGTAGGCTTGTTTGCTGCTGTGGCTTTGTTCTTTCTCCCCCCAGTCCACAAATGTCTCATTTGCTATTCTTATGTTTCCTAATAAATACCACATTTTCTTTATCCATTTGTATATTAGTGGACATATAGGCTGCCTCCAGGTTTTGACAAATAATGAATTCTGCTGCTATATTTCAATTTTGAAACAAAAAGTACCAGTTTAGCATCCCTGTTCCAAAAACCTGAAATTCAAAATGTTCCAAAATTCAAAGCTTTCTGAACACCCACCTTGTGAATACCTTACAATGCTCAAAAAGTTTGGAATTTGGGAACTTTATGAATTTCAGATTTTCTGGTTAGGGATGTTCAACCAGTAAAGTCTATGCAAATATCCACCAATCCAAAAATCTACAAAATTTCAAATACTTCTCCCAAATATTTTGAGTAAGATATACTCTATATATACCTTATTGAGCACATACTATTGTCCAGGATTTATATTTCATGCTTATCAACAATATCTTACCTAGTCCCTAAGTGGAAGGCTTCTCTGTTTCTAGACAAGGAAACGGGACATGCCATTTGCCCATTGGTATTTTAGCTAGCGGCATAACAAGAGGTTCAACATCTAGCATGTCTAACCCCAAACCCAAGGCTCCTAACCACTGCCTCCCTTTCTCACTGAATTGATGCTTTGTAGGAAATTCAGAATTAACACTCTCAGCTGCTTTTTTTAATTTGGCATCTTCACTGTGTAACAAGTCAAGTTTCAGTATATTTTGAAGAAGCCGAGAAAAAAAAATTGAGTCAAAACAAGGTGTTCTTTATTCTGGTTTCAACAAAGAAATTATTACACCCAATAGATTTTTAAGTTACTCCTGGCTAACTTAATCTTTACGACTAATTTACCTGAATTTTTTTCTTTAAAACAGCACACACACAAACCGCCAAAAATCAAGTGAAGTTGGGTTGACCTCATCTTACAAACAATCTGGGCCTTGAGCTAGGAACCAATTTTAGCTAAAGAGTTAAAGGGATGAAAAACAGTGTCCAGAGAAGTATTAAAACATGAGCAATTTGTCCACGCCAAAGACAAATTTAAAATGTGGGAATAAACCTCCCAACAGCTGTCTGGCTGAATAGACCCCTTGAGAAGCCTACATACTATTTGAAGTATGAGGGTCAGATGTTGTTTTGACTGTAACACATGGTTCATATTAAACTGAACACAGCCAAGCTGTATGTCTAAGTGTGAGGCTTCAGATGGCCAGCCATGTGGCTGCCTATACACAACTTTGGCTGCAGAATACTATAAAAGAAAATCCCAGAAACTAATGACTTGTTTCCCACAATGTAGACTGATTGGAGTTTTTACCCTGTCACCAGCTTTACAAAATCTATAGGCAAGAGAGTTTTGAATGACACTTTTAGATTCTTTGTGTGTTACTTTCACAAAAGCCCTTCTGTAATTTGGCCAGTTGTGGTATTCTGATCTTCTTAGTGTTTTTCTTCTAATGAATATAGTGGAACACGCTCTCATAGAGCCTTGTTAGGTACAAACCTCACAGATGCACACATTCAAATAAAGTGCCACTTTTCACTTTGTAAATTGGAGAGTTATGGCTGGTTTCAAGTTTCAAATACAGCATTGCAACATATAGCTTCCACCTACTTGTGAATCTCAGTCTGAAACACCTGTGGCCAGGTGTTTCAGAAATAGAAGGTGAGACTTGAGAACCTCATACCCCATGAAACTTCAGTCAATTGTGGAATTAAATTATTTGAAAGAAAATTAAGACAGCAGACTTTCCTCTAGGTCTGGTCTCTATTTTAAACAATTCATAAAATAGAAATAGAATCCTTATTTCTAATCTGCAGAAGCCCAGATTATTTAATTTTATAGAAAGTATTCCCAAGCAACTTAACTGTCCAATGCTACAGTCCTTCTCCCTTCCAGATAGCTGCCCTTACTCGTAGTTAGCAAATGCTGGCACAGGTCTTCTGTATGCCATCTTCTATTCCTTATCGTTAACTTCATGTCACAGATGCAAAAATTAAAGGGCTCATTTACTAGCTAAAGCCACACAGAAATAGCTCAGGCAGGATTTGCACCCAGGAATTCTGGTATAAGACTATCTCTCCTCACCATTCAGAGACAGTTAGAAATGTATTAGTGTATTCTGATCCTTGGCCGGACACCTGGAAAGGACTCACATTTCTTCAGCAATATGTTTAGTGAACTATCAATCCTGTTGTTTTTTGAAGAAGACTGTGTCTTGTCATTTGTACAAATGTCTACTATTTATTGTCTTCCTGGCAATTTTTGTTTAATTTTGAAGATTTCGATGGGCTGACCCAAAGAACAGCATAAAAGCCCACCAATAAGTAAATATGGTGTAGCCTTTTTCATATTTGGTTAGGCATAGATTTTCTTGTACATCAAATATTACTTACAAAGCACCAGAACAAAATAGACACTGCACCCACTCCCCCACAAAACAGTGTTGAATTGTTTTGCAGAAGACAAAAGTGGTCCTTTAAGGACTCAAGATCTTTGTCCCTGCCTCTGAGAGTCAAGTGGAGACCATTGTTTTCTATCTTGGATGATGGCCATGCACCATGCTGAAAGAATGACTGAAACTCAGCCTAGAGGCGTTTGAGAGAGGCTGGGATCACCCGCATTTGGACAGCCAGTGGCTTCAGGTTCCCCAACCCTGTTACAGGCCAAGTGGCACATTCCTGCCTTAAACAGGCTGATTCAGCCACTCGGCTCCAGTTTTTAATGGAAGATATGCTTCTAAATTTCTATGTAACGACAGATTAGCTGCCTCCTGCAGCTGTGGGTTCATGTAGCTTGTCTTTCTCATGTAAAGATAGGACCAAATTCCAGTTTTTAAAAAGGACCCTTCTCTTTGGAGTGTGTGGTTAGCATCTGTCTTTGAGAACTATATAATTTCAGTAAAGAATGTTCTCATTCTTAGAAAAAGCCATGTGTCAGAGGTTCACCTAAATTTAAAAGCTCCATGTCACACCATACTGCTTAGCCTCAGAAATAATGTTTCTTAGTCATGATTACCTACGAGATTTACATTAGCTTCCTGATGGCATTGAACTCCCCTGAGTATGGCTAGTGTTTATGTGACACAACTTCTCCTCAAAGGCAGAGCCAGTCTGAAGGCTCCAATCAGGCTCTTCGTGAGGAAGGAAGCAAAGACATAAGCCTACATCAGACTCTTGTCTTCTTCTTACTGAAGATTTTCTGAGGAGAAGCCACTTGGAAAGGAGGCTCTGGTCAAAGTTACAGTTTAGTAAGGCTCTCTGAAATCATGACCAAAGGTGGAAAGCAGCACAGAAACCATGACTAATTGCCACCCTACAGCAGAAACTCCTGGCCTGGGTACAATGGGTATTGCTATTGCTGCAACTGTTAACAAGGGGCCCAAGGCCTACACCACACACACACACACACACACACACACACACACACACACACCACATGCGTACACACCACTGCCTTTCACATTCCCTCATCTCTCACCAAATGTGACTCCCCTTTGCTGCTTCCAATAGCAGAATCAAATGAGAGGCAAATAACATCATATTCTATGACCCCTTTACTAAGCAATACTAACTGCCCTGAGTTCCAGACAGTTACATTTGAATGTCCTAGAGCCTTAGGATCCATGAGTTGGAAAAGCTCCTCAGTCGTGTTTTCCAGCCTCCCACAAGCTCACCACAGAATTTCCTCCTTAGAGCTTCCCTCCTGATTCACTCAGTCTCTACTTGGAAGCTTCTCCCCCAGAGGATGAGCTTTTTACCCCACAAGGCAATTTATCCTATTCTAATTACCAGAAAGGCCTTCTGTGTAATAAACTAAAAAGCTGATTTGATGTAAACTCGTGCATCTGATCTTAGTTATTTTCTTTGGAGAGACACAAAATATGGATTTCCCCCTGTACACACATAGCAGTGGTCCTTCAGTTCTGTCTGTTAGAGCAGAGGTTGCTAAACTACAGCTTCTAGTTTTACTGGAGCACACTTACACTCTTTTGTTTTAGAGACAATGGCATTGGTGACCAAGACCGTATGGCCTATCAATCTAAAATATTTACTAGCCAGCCCTTCCCAGAAAAATTTTTCTGATCCCTGCTCAGTCTAGAACAAATTTTACCCAACTATCTGTGGTGAATTACCTAGAGTTTTTGTTTGTTTTATTTTCATTTCCAATCTGCCACCGACAGGCACTTTCATAAAATTCAATACAAATGAATTGTTTCAAATATGAATTTTTAATTATAGAAAACATTCCTAAATGTTTCAGTATTACACTCAATGAACATAAAATTGCATTTCAATAAGTATCAGAGAATTGATATGATGGGAAATAAAAAATGTGGCAAATGCTACATATTTTTGTTGATTGTATGCATAGTGTGAAAAATCAAAATTGCACTCATTTTTATTCATTATCTATTTTAACTAAGCAAAAAGTTTACATGGAAATGGCAATAAATTAATTTCCCATATTGTATACCTATACTTAGAACACACACTATGACTATTTAAGTATATGAGATTTTTAAAGAGACAGGTTTTTTTGCTTGTTATCCAATTCAAACTGTGTTGATAATACTATCACAGAGAATGTTAATATATACATTTTTTGCTTTGTTTTGATACCACTCATTATGATGAAACCAGCTTTACACAGAATACATTAACTGATATGAATTCAGAAGCTTAAAACAGTTTCAAAGCTTAGGGTATTCCTTCCAGTGTCTTTTATTCAAAATGAAAGATGCCATGCAGTACTTTCAAACCATCTTCAAAGTTTCATCCTTATCCTGATTCTACAATTACAAAGCTAAAAGCTTGGATGATCTGTGTGTGAAACAATAGTGGGAGGTATAGCAAATAACCAATTTCATCTCATTAAGACAAGTCCACCAATCCCGACCTTGGATAGCATAGCCCTGTCAAGTAGTACCCAAAGGTTTTAATGCCTACTCTCAATTTCTGTGTCTATCTCACTGAGGACTGGGAGATCTGGGCACCCACAGTCCCTTAGCCACACTTTGAATTGCACTGTCTAGAGTTTGTTGCTTAGGATCAAACTCATGACCTCACGCTTGCCAGGCAAGCATTTGTACCACTGAGCTATATCCCCAGCTGTAGTTCCTAGATCTTTAGTCATCCTAATTGCTCTTCTCTAGAATTGTACCCTTTAAAACATGGCCCTTAGGAAGAGCGCAAGGTTCCTAATGTATTGGCTAGTGAGAGTATATTGACCTTTGATCTTCCAGATTTTGAGTTTCCTGCTCTGGTCTGTGTCAATTCTATTCTACACATCTTATAGTTGATTTTTAAAGTTAAGATCATTATATTTTACTTTATGAAATGTCAGCCTATGAGCTCATAATCTTTCCGTTATGGTAAGATATTTATACATCTCATTAAAGATTTAGTATCCCTTATCTAAAATCCTGTGGACTGGAAGTATTTGGATTTTAGATCTTTTTCACAGTCCAGAATACTGCTGTAGGCATAATAAGATATCTTAGAGATAAGAACCTAACTATGAAATTTATTTTATTTTCATATACACTGTCTTGGTTATTTTTTTCTTGTTGCTAAGACAAAATACCTGATACCCAAAATGAAAGAAAGAAAGATTTATTTAGCTCACTGTTTGTGGAGGTTTCAGTCCATAATCAGCTGTCTCTAAGGCAAGGTGGCATGGCACCAGTGCAACACTTCAAGGCAACAGCCAGCAAAAGCAGCAGAAACAAAAGGATAAGGCAAACCTCATTCTTTCCCTTATATGTTATGCCAGCTACCTGCCCCTGGGTAGGTGCAGCACTCACACTGCCGATCTCAGTGCTGGACAATGAACCAATCATAAATGCTAGATTCAGCCACCTCCATGACTGACTGCATGAGGCTTTGGAGGGATATTTAAACAAACCACAACACACAGCTTCTTTGCATTGCTTACAGGTAACTTTATACAATATTTTTAGTAATTTTGTGTATGAAACAAAGTTTTTGTGGTATGATGTTTGCTTTGTCACATTGGCCCTCAAAAATTTCAGACTGGGTTATTTCAGATTTTGGATTTTTGGATTAAGGATGCTTACTCTGTATTGATATTCACTAATCATGATAATTAGTCTTCTTCTTGTTTTAGTTTTCGAAACAATGTCTCACTGAGTTCCATGTAGCCCCGAGTTTAGAATCCTCCTGCCTTTGCTCCCTGAGCGGATGGGGTTACTGTGTGTGCTACTGTGCCCTGCTGATAAGTAACTTTATCGCTTTATGGTTTAGGTGGCATTTTCACATATACTCTTATTTGGTGCTGTTGGCAAACCATGTTAGTTGTTCATTGTCTTCATTTTTATTTTACAATTGAGAAAGCTGAGTTTCAAAGGGTACCTAGATCAAGAGTCCTTAGCAAATAACTTTGTGCTATCTTTACATTTTAAAAGCATGAGTTCTGGCCCATTGAAATTCATCTTAAAATGGCCATAACTTTGAAGTTTGCCTGCAGAGATCTCTTCATCAGTTGCCTTCAAAGTTTTTGGATCTCACTCTTTGGTTGATTTGTTCAACTGTTAACTGACAAAATTCTGGTCGCATCAAGCACAGTTGAGCATCCTGGCTGCAACATTATCACTAGGGTCTTTTGTCCACTGTCTGCTGAATTCTGATGGTCTATGTCCATAACATGTCCATGGTCTAGCATTGGAATTGTAAGGTTAGTTTGGGGTGTCTTTTCTTAATAAACACATCTGATTAATTACATTTTACATCTCTAAATAATAACAAATTGAACAAATTCTAAATCATGACCAAACATATAAAATCTGATAATTTTTTGAGCAATAAGTATACTTTTGCCAATACTCTTGGAGAGTCTGCTATGGGCTTGTTACTTTGCTCAGTCCCAAATGTATAAAAAGAACCTTATTAACTCTAGTACAATATGTTTTGCATACTTAACATTATGGGCCTTTTGTGCATTTTTGATAGGTCACAAGCAACATGATTAACAAGATGAAACAGACTAACCAAGACTACAGATAGAGTATCTAGAATGCTTAAATCAGAAGTAATATACATTTGGGGTTTTTTTTAGATTATGGAATAGTTGCATAGACATAATGAGACATCTTGAGAATGAGATCCAAGTCTAAATTTGAAGTTCATTTATATTTCATATACACCTGAAGATAATTTTATACTTTAAGATTACCTGCAGTTTACTATGTATCACATAAGGTAGAACTGTGAAATTTTCCACTTGTATCATCATAATGGCACTCAAAATTTTGGATGTGGGGCATTTAAAATTTCAGATTTTTGGATTGGAGAGTCAAAAACTTGCATGAAATTTCAGAATACAAGCAATCAGGAATACTTATTATAACATGATCTTTTTGTTTTAGTATAACATGTAGACATTCCCTGACTTATGATAGAAAATGTATCTCATCATGTGTCACTACTGCTCCTTTGAAAGTTCCTGCACTAGTGGAAAAAAGCAGGCACAGAACAATTGGTACTTGAAAATATATTATGCTATAATAGTACTGTATGCCAAGAGCATGAAAGGAAAAGGGTGGATTTTTTTTTGTTTTTTCTTTGTTTTGTTTTTATTTTTTATTGCTTTAGTTTTTGTTTGATTTGGTACAAATGACCTAAATATGTCAGCATTTCCCTGAACTGTGTGGCTGCTTTTCCAGGAGTTACCACTTTTTCACATGCCTTAGTAGGATTGTAAACATTTTCCTGTTGGACAAAACTACAGTAGTAAGCTCTTCAATCCCAGCAAACAGGGATGGCATTCTATCCCCAATCCACAGAGCCCAGCTTGGCATCTTTTCTTAACCTAAAACAAAGAGTCTATCCAACTAGTGTGTGGTTTGCTAGCATCGGTAACCTGGTTTGAGAGGGTAGTTGAAACCAACACTTAAATATTATAGTTTGTCTTTTTAAGTATTTCTTTTAAATGTGTATTTTCTTTACAAATGGATTCTTCTTTTGCCTTTTCTAAAACTTTTTTCTAAATGGGCTTTTTCAGAATGATTACTTAATTTTTACTGCTTCTTATTAGCTTCCTGGAATGTGATATTAAAATCCAGCAAGTCTACTTTCCTCTGTTATAGTTCCTTGTATTCAAACAGCTCTCATATATTGGTTTTTGTGATATCAATCACAGGGGAAAAAAAAGAAGCTGTAAGTACCACAAGGAAAATGTATTTTGATTCCTTATGCCACTGTCCTACCTTTTTTTCTATGTGTATAATTTTAATTTTTAAAATTCTTTCATCAAACTTTTATACCATTTTTTTTAAATCAAAGCTAGATTCCCCCATGGTGATATCACAGCTACAGAATTCTTATTAATACTTTGGCTTTGTACTTTCTTCTACTTTATACTTAAATGTACAGATTTAGTCCAACCCAGACAGAATCTAGTTTTTGAAGGAATACATAAGAAATAAACAATACTGACTACATGTTTACTTTATCTTAAAAATAGAATATATTGCAAGGTAAGAGCAGGTAAGGTGAATGTTAGATATATAAAACAATGGATAAATGAACAAATGTTGAAAAATAACAAATAGTCTACAATGAAAAATAACAACTACTCTACATTATTTAATCCCTTGAGCAAACCTATGAGGCAGAGTTCATTTTTAACCTCATTTTATATGCAGTGGAAACTCCTTTAGAGAGGCTAGCTTGAAAACAGTGGTACAGCTCTTACCTGACAGCACCAGCCCTTGGAACCAGCTCTTACACATGGATATCACAGTCAGATGAAAGTAAATTCGATTAACAAAAAAAACTAGCAATTATTATGAGTTTGGCAATGGGGATGATATAAATATGGACAAAATAGAGGCAGACAGGCCCTGCTCTTGTTGGCAACTTTCAAACTGAAGGCTTCTAAACTAAGAACTTACATGATCATATTTGGACAGCGCTAGGGAGAGCTGCTTAGATGGGGAAAATCTAAAGACAAAGATTCTGGCCAGGTTTTTACTGTAATAAATCCAAAAAGAGGTGGTGAAGGCCTAGACTAAAAGAATGAGAGTGAAGATATGAATGAGGGAACAAATTTGAAAGTCATCTTCACGTAGGGTCTTGATGATATTCATGGTGAGGCGGGGCCAGGAGGTGACATTGTAATTCTTTCTGGAAGCATATTTTATACTGTAGTTCAGGGTTTGTGCTAGGCCTGAGACACACATGAATAAATAAGACCATCACTGGCTTCCGGGAATATTCTAGTCTCTTTAGCACTAGAAATTGAAGCAGAAACCAGACAAGCGAAGTCAATGTGAGAGATGCAGAACTCAAGGCATTGTAAAAACATGGGGGTGGACCATAGGGATGTGGATGTGTGTGTCCTGCCAAAGGCGTTGATGAAACACAGAAAGTCTGGTCAGGCGGAGCAGCTGAATTGCACTGTGAAAATATGATCTCTAAACTGACTCCCAAATTTCTGCATAAAAGAATTCAATAGATGATTTTGCTGTTAATGTATAAAGGGACTGCACCAAAACAATCAGCATAGTGTTAGTTTTGAGATAAATTGACCTTGAAATTCAAAAGAGAGAACTTAAAATATTGGTCCTAGTACTCAAGGAAGAGTTTTGGGGAAGAATTAAGTGCTATTTATTGCAGAGCCGAGTTTTTTTGTGAAAAAGAACTGCAGGTGTTTTATATTTAGACTGTCTAGTGGGATGGTAATTACATCCTCATTGTAATCATTCAGGGAAAACCTAGGAAGAATTTTTAAAATTCTGTGAAAATGGCAAGAAAGAGAGCTTAGCAAGTTGAGAAGAAGGCTTCTGTCCCTGGGGAGAAAGAGGACTTGCAAGACAAGAAAAGCTGGAGGAGGAACCAGGCAGGGGTGTCCGGGAAACCCCGGAAGTGGAAAGACAGAAGGGAGCCAAAGTTGGAGCAGCGCCAGCCTGGGTCACCTACAGCCAAACACCTTGAAGATGAGAATCTTCCTTTCTGTTTTGCAGGGTGACGACTCAGATGAGGAAGCTCTTTGTATCAGCAACAAATGGACTTTCCAAAGAACCAGCCGCAGGTGGTCTCGTGTGGACGACCTGCACACACTGTTCCCCGGGGGAGATAGAACAGGCTCACCGGGAGGACCTAGAATGAGAAACACCACCAGCAGTGAGAGTGTCCTCACAGACCTGAGTGAGCCTGAGGTCTGCTCCATTCACAGTGAGAGCAGTGGAGGCAGTGACGGCCGGAGCCAGTCTGGCCAGTACTGTGCCGACAGCCCGGTCATGCTGGAGCCCACTCTAGTTGGCAGCAGCCTCCCACAGAACCCCCGAGACATTCTCAACCATCCTTTCCAGCCTAAGAATGAGAAACACACCAGGACCAGGGCCAAATCGTTCTTGAAACGCATGGAAACGCTCCGAGCCAAGGGAGTACACGGAAGACACAAGGGGCCAGGGCGAACAGGTGGTGTGGTGATCAGTGGACCTGTGTTGCAACAGGAGCCAGAGTCCTTTAAGGCCATGCAGTGCATCCAAATACCAAATGGAGATCTCCAGAACTCAACCGCAGCTGCCTGCAGAAAAGGGCTTCCGTCCAGTAAGTCCAGCGGTGAGAGCAGCCCTTCCGAGAATAGCAGCAGCGGAGTGAGCACTCCATGCCTGAAGGAACAGAAGTGCCACTATGAGGCCAACAAGCGAGGGGGCATGTACCTGGAGGACCTGGATGTGCTGGCAGGGCCAGCACTACGGGCTACAGGAGACCAAAACCACACACATGGCTTTCACTCCCAGGAAAACTTGGTTGTACACATTCCCAAGGATCACAAACCAGGAACATTTCCCAAGGCACTGTCTATTGAAAGCCTCTCACCCACAGACAACAGCAATGGGGTTAACTGGAGGACTGGGAGCATCTCGCTGGGCAGGCAACAGAGCCCCGACACAGGGAACCCTGGGCTCATGGAGTCCTGTCACAGAGCAAGCCGAGTCAGTATCTATGACAATGTTCCCGGCTCCCACCTGTATGCCAGCACAGGAGACCTGTTGGACTTGGAGAAGGATGACCTCTTCCCTCACCTGGATGACATTCTGCAGCATGTCAATGGGCTCCAAGAGGTGGTAGATGATTGGTCAAAGGATGTCTTGCCTGAACTACAATCTCATGACACGTTGGCTGGGGAACGCGGTTTACCCCCCTTTCCATCTCCTAATCTGATCACCTTAGATTTTGAAGGCCACTCTGTCTCAGAAGGTCAGACAACACCGAGCGATGTGGAAAGAGATGGAACATCTTTGAATGACTCTGAGGCCCTAGGGGTCAGGGAAAGAAGGGATTCTGGTGTAGGGGCCTCTCTGACCAGGCCAAACAGGTGAGTGGAACTATTTGTGAAAGGATGTTTCATTCATTTTCTAGTAATTATGTGGTTTATTTCCTTAACCAGCATGGATAGGACACTCACCAAATGCATTATATTATTCGAAGATACCTATGGTTTTGAATTACTTGAAGTTTATCTTTTGTGCAGATGTAGTAATTATATCCATGTCAACACATTCATATCTAACTATTTACCCTTCATTTTGATCTTAATTTTATTCAAAAAATTGTTGAATCCCTCCTATGCAAAGCCCAATGTCAAGTATCATTAATAAGGAATCATGGATAACCAAGACGCAGTTCCTATGCCAGGGCTTTTCCCATGCCACCAAAACATATTAATTAAAATGTCTTTGCTTCCAGTTTTGAACTTTTTTTTTAACCCCATGAGAAATATGAGATCCTTGGTAGCTCTTTTTTGCTTTAAGATGCTGATATAAACCATATAAAACCTGATTTACAGAGATCCCTTTAGAATCATACTAGAAAATGGCTTGGTAGCTCTTTTTTGCTTTAAGATGCTAATATAAACCATATAAAACCTGATTTACAGAGATCCCTTCAGAATCATACTAGAAAATGGCTGTGGAAGGCCTTCCTGGTGGAATCACTGACGTGTGCTCATCTGAGCCTGTCCCTTTGGGCTCCATCTCAACCACCAATGAGAGTTGGAGCATGAAGGCACAAAAGGAAGTGTGAAATGCATTGCACCCCCAATGTTTGAGCTCCAGCTCTCTTCCCCATCTCTGTCCATATCTTTTTATCTCTCTTTTCTCTCTCCCCCTATCCATATCTCTCTCTGTCTCTGTCACTGTCTCTGTCTGTCTCTCTCCTCTGTCTCTCCTTTCTCCTCATCCCTTGTCTGTCTCTGCTCTATCTATTTCTCTCTCTCTCTCACACACACACACACACACACACATACACACGCATTCACACTGTCTCAGTTGCTAGTAACATTTTGGTAACAAATCTGAAAATAAATTAATTAATTTATCATTTATTTAAACCCCATAATGAAAGAGATCATTTCTACTAGATTTATCCAACTTCAAAAAACTCATTTCTTATGTACATTTTGTGCACTTATGTCATCAATCATTTGCTTTGTGGTTTTCTTGGCTCAGAAATAGTTTTGATGAGCCACTCACACCCAAGGGGTATCCTGTGTTTCCCAGTAGCAAATCCACCTCGTGACTGGCTTCTCTGACCCTCTTCCTGCTCCAGGCGGCTGCGATGGAACAGCTTCCAGCTCTCACACCAGCCTCGGCCGTCCCCAGCCTCGCCCCACATCAGCAGCCAGACCGCCAGCCAGCTGAGCCTGCTCCAGCGCTTCTCGCTGCTGCGCCTCACGGCCATCATGGAGAAGTACTCCATGCCCAACAAGCACGGCTGGACGTGGTGCGTAGCGCTCCTACAGGGACCGTGTGTTCAGGGCTGCGTGTGCACTTGCAGGCGTTTCGGTGTTTACTCTCTTGTCTAAAGAACCTGTCCTTTGCCAGCACTCCATTCTGGGGAACTCACACACTAAGCGAGTCCACCCACTGTCTGCCTTCTAGGCTGCCCAGCTCCAGCGCGATGCAGCCTGCAAGAAGCATTGCTTTATTTACATCTCTAAGTTGGTTTCTAGGGAAGTCAGTCAGGCTCCAAGACAGAAGAAGAGACAAGTAAAGGGAAACAAATTGTGAACAGAGGAATTAAAAATAAACTTGCCATAAAATAATCCTAGCAGTTTGCAGACAAACATCTGTTTCTTGTCTTTCTTGCCCAAAGTGGAACTTACAACTTAAAGCACTGATTTTTTTCAAGGAGCATTTAGTTTCTCAAATATTTTTCTGCTTCTTTTTCATTGGAAAATAAAAACTAGGCTACTCAGTAAATCTTCAGAATTCAGGAATTGACAAAGCACAAGTTGAACTGGTGTAAGGTTCTACTGTAGATGTTTTGGTGAAAGTGAAAAATATGAAATATGTCAATAATTGTCATATATATAAAAAGAATTTTATAAAAATATTTTAGAAAGTTTTGAAATGCATGATCATGTATATTAAAACTCCCTTTAAAAATGAGTAACCAGTTCTAGAAAACAAGAAATGTAATTCATCTTTTCCCCTCACCTATCTCCTCCAAACCCAACCAGATTTCTCTTCCTCTTTTAATTTTTACATGTTTTATTTTGTTCTGTTGGTAACTTTTAAGTGTCCAACACTTGAAGGATGTATCAGTCATAATTAAATTGGAGGTTTATTCACTTGAAAACAGAGCTACAAATGCATTCTGCTAACACGAATCATGCCATTTTGTAGAAGTTATATGTGAGCAGAGATCACACAGAGGAGTGCTATGCAGTGTGATGAATGCAGAGAGGCTGAATTCTCCCTGTGCATGTGGAATATTCCAACAAGAGCTTGATTTCCCTCTGACTTGCTTCCATAGCCTGTCTCTGCACCGTGCCCCAGGGACCTTGTATGACCTGGTTTCTGTGAATTCTAGGTCAGTGCCAAAGTTTATGAAGAGGATGAAAGTTCCTGATTACAAAGACAAGGCTGTTTTTGGTGTTCCTCTCATAGTCCATGTCCAGAGATCAGGACAACCTCTGCCTCAAAGTATCCAACAAGCACTGATCTACCTACGCAGCAACTGCCTCGATCAGGTAAGGCGGGCTCAGGTTGATGAAATGCCAGACAGAGTCAATCTGAACAGTACAGGGTAGAACATCCCTCACTGAAAACAGAAAGCATCATGCTTTTTTTTTTGTGAAAACTTAATTTCACCAGGCTACATCCTTGTCCAGATATTTGAGGATATTTCCTTGTACACTACTTGAGCAACACCCTAGAATGACTGGTAAAAGTTAATATTAAGTTTGGATGTAATCTTCAATTTGGGTTCCCTAGAAATGGGATGTAAGCAGTTACTGCCTTTGCTTTTTAATTATTGTCCCAATGGAACTAATGAGTTTAAGCACTCTTTTATCCCTGTTACAGTATTGTTAGAAAAAGTCACTTTTTATGTCTCTCCTATCAATTTTCGAAGCAGTGCATGATCAACAAAATTTAAACCAAAGATGGATTGATTTACACCTTGTTAAAATGCAGACATAAAATAGGAAAACAGTACCAGTTAAATCAAATGTCTCCTTACCCAAGGAGTTTCTTATAAAGCTTTCACTAGACAACATTCAGAGATCATTTTCTACCTCCAGAACTGTCTGGGAACCACCATAATGGGGAACTGCAGTTAAACCCAGAGAGAAATCCATCCTATAATTTACAAAACGAAGCTTTCCCTCCTCTAAATTAACACTTATTCCTGTAGTTTATTAAACATTCTGTCCAAAAGGTAAGCTGCATTCCTGCTTCATCAATTGCAATCTGTGGTAGAAGTATATTTTCAAGAAACTATTCTATAATGATCTTTGTTCAGCATGCTCTTTAACAGCATGTGATGAATCTGCACCAACCTGAGAGTATTTGACTCTTTTATCAATCTACTTTGGCCTTGGGCTCAGTATTCATGAATGAGCTAAACTACATGAACTCAAAGATCTTGGCTACTGATACCTGTAGAGACACCAAAACCAAGAACTTACTTAGAAGCAAGATGATATCTTAATGAATTACATACTAGTTTTCAGTGGAGCAAAATAGGAGTAACCACTTCATTGAAATCATCTTTGATTAAATGAATTCATGAACCCCTTTGACCACTCCAACGTCTTATCTAGAGAATATACAAATACACACTTCTGCATAATAGCCAATCTAAGGCTGCTGTTGTCATGGTGATGGTAGCTGTTTTGGTTCTGAGCAATACCTTTATAGCCTGCTTCTTATTTCCCAGAATGAAGGGCAACAAACTACTTTAAAATTGGAGTACCCATCTTTGGCACATGTCCCAGTAATTGACTGATGAGCAACATTCCAAGAAAGCAAGCCAGTGAATGAGGTTATTTACACATAATAATAAAGTTTAGAGGTTCTACCAAGGACACACATTAGTCACTGTTAATGTCCTATATGTTTCACTGAGAGAAAAAATTCAGAGAGGAGGACTTGGTGGATATTTGGAAAAACCCATTCTGGTCCTTTTCTAATCCAAAAAGTATTTTATGTTCTTTGACATAAAATTCTGTGACTTCAATTATACTTTAATTGGTTTGTTGGTACAGAACCAAGATTGTGTTTTCTGGAGAGTAGCCTTTGATTCAGACTGGAAATTTTTGAAAAGTTATATAGAAATATATCTCCCTTCTGAATTTTGTTTCTGCCTTTCACTAAGCATAAAGACTGTTTTTGACCAAAAGCCTGAACAACTAATGCTTGTCAGTAAAAATTCTATTAAGATAAAATGGTGTATCTGATGGCATTGGCAGCTATTCAAAGATAACAAAATAGATTATGATAACCATTTTTGATTTACTGTTATCTTGTTTTGAAGTACTGTATTACATTCATTGTTTTTGTTGTGGTGGTGACAGTGGTGGTGGTTCTATGCTGTTCTGTTTTGTTTGATTTTATTATATCTGATGGTATAGGCAGCTATTTTGAAGACGACAAGAGGCATTATGGTAGCCATTGTTGATTTCCTTTTATCTTGTTTTGAAATCCTGTGTCACACTATTTTGTTTTATCGGCTTTTTTCTGATTTGTTTTTCTTGATTTCATTCTCTTTAAAATAAAAAATGATTTTAAAAAGGAGAGAAAATGGTGTTTTGTAGGACTGCCTAAAGGAAATGCAGTCTACGTATGCTATTTAGTTCAGTAACAAGCTTTCTCAACCGCCCACCATGTTTAAGGCAAGCACACTTAATGTTCCACTTTCATTGCTTTATTTAATTCTGTGTCCATCCTGGGTGGTATTAACATCTGGTCTCTGATGGACTTAACACTTGTTGGTAAATCTGTGAACTCCAGAGTCTCAGTTTTAAATCACTGTCCTCTACTGCACTATTAGAATTACTTTTCCCTGGTAACCCTTGGGCACAATGCTGTCCCAACACTAAGGGACACTTCAAGAGGTAGCCTGATACAGCTCATTGATGAATCCACTGTCAAGGTTTTGTTCATAAAATTGTTCATTATGTCATGTGATGTTATTTTTGTGGGAATGGGAGGAAGATTTTTTTCCTTCTGGCTGCAGCACTTGGAAACACTGTTTCTCTTGGATCACTAGTCTGCTTTATACATTAAAGACACAAAGCTCATTCAGGTGAAGGTGTTTTTCCTCTCTGTATTGGCTGCTAGAAAATCAAAGCCAAATGCATTTTTTGCCTGTAATAAATATATGTAAATTTTTGACATTAATTTTGGCATCAACCTCATTTCTAGTCTGTTATCTGTATCTTCATTTTCTTCTTGCTATAATATTCTATTATCTTTTATTCAACTTAGTTGTATCTTATTGTATTTTATAGATTGTTGTAAGGCACACTAAGTTCTGGTTGGGTATAAATAATGAATTATAATATCACTATTGCATTCACTACCCTGTCTTTAGTGTTAAATATAAGCCATTCCCACCCCATTTAGAATCTCAGTAAGGTGCAGCACCAGTTTTACTGGACCCCAGTCATGAGGGTCCAATGTCTTTCTGAGGCAAAGGTTGTAGAGAGAGTAAAAGTCCTATGAATAGAAAGGAGAGTGGGCCTCAAACTCTGCTCAACATCTACTCACTGGCTTATTCCCAGTGCTCAATTCAAGTTTCTAGCTATTTTTCTTCTAATCTGGAAGAATTTTGTGCTGAAAAGCTGTAAGGGCAAATCTTTTTAGGAAAAAGATTCATTTCAAAGATTTAAATGCTTATTCTAAATGTAATCAAAGTGAATAAGGCAAGACCTCTGTTGTATCAGAAGCAAGGAGGAATCTGTAGGATGTCAAAGGGGCTTTCACTGTGGCCAGTTCCCACCTTAATCCTGGCATGGTTCTCTGCCTTGTTAGACATTTTCCGTCCTCATCACATAGTGAAGAATGCGCGCAGAGGCCGCCCCACTGGTCCCTGTGGAAAGGAAGGCGGTAATAGGAAGGATACAAGAGAAAACCAGAGAAACAAAGAAAAACACAAGAAAATCAAACACAGGACAAAGATGGTCTGACAGATTTAAAAACATGAAAGCTAATGAATCAGAAAAGAGAGGGAAGCAAGGGTAAGGAGGAAGGAGAGGAACCATAGATGAATGCTCTTTGCCATTAGGGCCTTGTTGGAATTGAGAATATTCAGGTCTGCATAAGGCCCTGAAATCTCCCCCAGAGTCACAGTAGACCAGACTGACTCCTAATAGCCTTCCTCTAAGCCACACTTGAGTGGGAACCACCATCTAAGACTCTTCCAGAGGCTCTGACCTTGATTTGGGGAAAGGAGGTTTCAAGCCAGGAGGGCAAGCCAGTCTCTTGCCCTCATGCTGAGCATTCATCTTGAACAGAGGACTCTTGAAAAATAGTTGACTCCAGCCTCACAGAGCCATGAAACGGCACCAGCGCAGAACCGTTGATATATGATGAAGCATAATGCATCCATTTTCTGTAAGATGACTATAGATAAAATGAGGAAGTTTAGCCTTCAATTATAAACCATTTGTATTCAGACATAGCTGTGTGTAAAAGGAGTCTTGCTTTGTTGTCTGAGCTTTTATTTCTGCCCTAAATCAACTGTGCACAGAAGCAGAGGTTACACCTGAGTCCGGATAAATATGAAGTCCCTGCAGTGAGATACTAAGTCTGCAGTGCTCAAAATCAGAACCGGCCACGCACCCTTCTTCTAAATCGGTCTCTGCATAAAGCTAACCTTTCTTCATTAGCTGAGCACATTACTAAAGAAGAGGGAATGGAAGTCCTGATAAACATCATTAAGCCCTAAAGGATTAGCATAAACAGGATGCCAGGGGAAGATTTAATATTATTTAGATGAAATTTGAATTCTAATGCAGCACTCATGCCCAGTCACTCCTTCTAATGGAGCAGTACATTTTAAAAGCCTAATTATGCTGCAAATACACTTTGTACTCAATAAGTGGGTCCTCTCTTCTGCCGCCTGTTCATCACTTTGCTTATTGCCTGCCTCACATAACATGAGGGATGCTCTGGGACTGTTTATTTAAATTATACCTTCAGCCCTTCCTTTTTCATAGCTAGATTTTTAGATGGAAGATGAAAAAAGAGAGAAGATAAAATTAAAACAAAAGAAAGAGATGGCATGGACAAAAGAGATGCTTATAAAATGGATTTTGCAGCTGGACATAGTAGTGCATGTCCATTAATCTCAACCCTCTGGGAGGTTGAGGCAGGAGGGTCAAAAGTTCAAGTCTAGCCTAGGAAAATTAGCAATGTAATAAGGCCAATATCAAAATTAAAAAGGGCAGGAGATGTAGCTCAATAAAAAGGCCCTAGCTTCAATCTTCAGTACCTCCCTCCTGAAAAAGAAGATGGATTTTACATCGATGGTCATCATTGTTCACTTTTTAGGGAGAATCTTTGAACTAGGCTTTGGGGGGCACATGATAGAAGGACCTGGTATGAAATCTGTGGGGCCCAGTGCAAAATGCAGTTGTATGATTCCTTATTCAATCATTATTGAGCATTTCAAGCAAGTGGATGCAGAGCATTCAACCAAGTGTGGGACCTTGTATAACTGCCAAGTCATTTACCAGCTAATGACACATTCAGAGGCAAATGAAAGATAGGTCGTCCTCATTGGCTCTTGTTCATCATGAAGCTGAGATATCTGGGGCCACTTTTTATCAGCAGTGATGAGGAATATGCTGCTAGAAACAGTAGGTTTCTTCAGCTCTCCATTTTTTACTTTAAAAAAATCTTGAGCCAAAAAATGCAGATGGCTACAACATTAAGAAATTAAAGATCTCCCAAAGAAACAATAATAAAGAATCAGAAAATAGGGTGGTCCCAGGGTCGATTTATCAGTTCACTGATGTCTTTCAATTGCTCCCCCCTCTCCGGTACCGGGGATCGAACTCAGGAGGGCGCATTTGCAAGGCAGGCACTTATGCCACTGAGCTAAACCCCTAGCCCCCTGATGTCTTTCAAGACTGTGATTATTTCCCTCTTTCTCCTCTGCTATCCTTAATAAAATCTGGAATCTGGTCTGACTTGAGACCATCTTTCCATCATTAAATTTAGGAAAGAAATTTCCTTTTGGACATCCAACCAAAATCCACAAAAACTTCCACATTCCCTGGAAGACAAGGGAAGGGCTGGAAGGTTATGATCAGAATTTGAGACAGAACAAATAAATCCCTGAAAGCACTGTAGATATCCTAGGAGCTCAAAGTCCAAGCAAGAAGCTCAGAGCCTGCAGCTGGAAAGCACCAGACCTGTGTAAAATAGTTAAAGTATCAGTGTGTGCCAAAGTGGGAAAGAAATAGACACTGAACAAATACAAAGAAAACATCCCTGGGATGTGTGTACACATGCATCAGTAAAGACCCTGAAACAGAGCACCAGATAAAGTGGGCAGAAGGGGAACACGCTCAACAATTTAAACACAAACACTTTTTATAGCTCCTGATCAGTATTTCTCTGCTGTATAAAAAGTATGAATTCTTTTCAAGTGGAACAATACCAACTTTCAAGAGAATAAATAGTTGTGAGTCACACTTAAGAATTCACCTTCAGGACAATGAGACTCTGAGAACTTCAATGTAGCAACGTTCTGTGATAAAATTCAATGATGTAAGCAAATTGAAGATGATTCTTACTGTAGTGATCACCCATCTGACATCATGAATTTTCCTTTAGCCAGTGTATGCTTTCTTCCTAGGTACTGTGATGAAATCTGAAGTAGTCACCAAAGATAGCTAAGTGTACCTTAGGTTCTTTATGAAGAAGAATGGAAGTATGGCAAAGTTTTGCATTGTCTAGACATTTTAAATTTTTAAAAAGTAATTAAAAGTTGAAGTGATATTTTGCATGAATGTCCTCATGTGTGGAATTAGAGTGACAAGCCTCAGAATGAATACAAGTATTAGTAAAAGTTTTGTTTTTTTAAAGTCACAAAAAGCAGCAGTGTATAATTCCTTTGCAGTCCATCCAACTGGTGTGTATAAACCTGGGCTGAGGCAGAAGGACCACAAGTACAAGTCCAGTCTGGGCAACTTACTGACTTGGAAAGGTTCTATTTCAAAAAAAAAAAAGTTTTAAAGGCTGAAAGTATATCACAGTGCAGAGCCCTGGGTTTAATTCCCAATACTACAGAAACAAAATAATAATTCTCTGATAACTTGGAATTCTTCCCTTGTTCTTACTACAGTTTGAAACAATCAGAGATGCTCTCATTTATTGCAATAATCAAGGTATCCTTTGAACTTGGGTCAAGGTTTAAACTTGACGCATGGAGGGGCTGATGCCAAAATAATGGTTCTGTGTTTCTCTGAGTAAAGAGAAGAAGAGCAGAGGCCAACTCAAGTGGCCCCTGACTGCCTGTCAAACCACTTGGTAACATTCCTACCTTAGTTTGCAGGAGTTGGTGAACTTGTGAACCCTGGGAAATAGAGGACTGGAGATCAAAAGTTAAAAGATGGAATTTTGAGCAATTTGATTATCCTATAGGCATTTTTAAATAGCAGCTATTCTTTCACTGTTAGCCAGAGTTCCCCCAAAAAGCTGTTCTTTTTTGGATGGGAGGACTTACAGGGGAATTAAACTTAGTCTGTCCAACTGTGGCAGCATCTTCATCCTTGAAATGAGGGCTCTGCATAACCTCGCACATTCCTGTTGGGGCCCTTATCTTTTGGGCATTATTGCTGTGTTTGTCAAGCAGAGAAGAGTCTAAGTTCCAGAGATGAAAAGGGCATGGTAAGATAATGTGAAAGTAACCTAGGAGTCATTTTCACTAGACCACATATATACAAAATCACTAGCCAGATAAAGCAGTGAGTGCCAAACATAATATGAGACTTGTGTATCACAGGTGCCAAAGCTCCTGAAGAAGAAAAGCAAATAAATCCCTTATATCTATATCATCTATATCATATCTATATCTATATCATCTATCTATATCTTGGTCCACAACCTAAATTGTTCTACAATTTTGGAAAACAGCCACATTTGTGTTTTTTGTGGGAAAGATAGCCATGGTCATGTTTGTCACCAATGCAGTTTGTTAACGAAAACCTAATTTTGCCAAATGCTTCTGTGAGCCAAATTGTTTGTAAACAAAAGTGTTCATGAACTGAGGCACCCAGGTGCCAGTGGTACTTCATTTAACCAACTTGATTCTTTCTATGATTCTGGTCACAAACAGAAATGAATGAGAACTGAATCAAATTCAATGGTTGGGTTTAATGTTGACCTTATGGAGAAATTTGATTCAGTTCATGGAGAATGTCAATACCCCCCAATCCCACAAAAAAAAAAAAGAACAGAATCATGGAGAAAATTGAGTTTGTGAACTGAGATACCACTGAGTATATGTCTTTGTTTGATTGTTTGTTTTTATTTTTTACTTAGTTTCATTAACATTTTCCCCATGAACTTCTCCAAAGAGGCACTGAATATGGTTATCTGGGATCCTTCAGTTCACCAAACTTTCTATTTGATGGAACTTGTTCAAAATCCATTTGAAACTGTGAATGAAAAAAGCAGGGAATTTTAGCTGCTCTGCTGACTAGTGACTCCTATCACAAAAATGCAGGGTAACATGGGTACTTAATCATTACATATTGAATAAATGAATAAAATACTAGCATGGATAATGTGGTAAGACTGTGCAAATCACAAAGACCATTCACATATGTGTCCTTATTTTGCCCCCACAACAGACCTATGGTGTGAGGAATTATTCTTTCCTTCATCTTGTAAGAAAGGAAGTCAGTGTTTGGTCTGCCTAAAGCAGCTACACTAGCAATACAGAATTTAGTTAGGATGCAGGTCCAGCCCATCCAGTCCTGGACCCAGGCCTTCTTCCATACCCAGGGTATGCATGGAAGGAAGATGTTGGGAAAAGAGTGGGCTGGCCAATCATACATCCCTGTACTTTGTTTCAGGTGGGTCTTTTCCGCAAGTCAGGAGTGAAGTCTCGAATTCATGCCCTCCGTCAAATGAATGAGAACTTTCCTGAGAATGTCAGCTATGAAGACCAATCTGCTTATGATGTGGCGGATATGGTGAAGCAATTCTTCCGGGACCTCCCCGAGCCACTTTTCACTAACAAACTCAGTGAGACCTTCCTCCACATCTACCAGTGTAAGTGAAAATAATGCAGAGAAGTGTTCTTATACACATCCACCTGTTTAGAAAAATTCCTGAAGACTGAATCTTAATGATATAAGTAGTATGTGAATCCATAAAGAAGTACATAAAGGTTATGTTCCTACTCTCCTCTGTGAAAATAACTCCTTTTCACAGTTTGCTGTAAAAATCTTGATGATATTTATATTTTCCCTTGGAATTTTTAAGTGATACTAAATCAGTCATTTTCAGCAAAGCTAGGATATTAAAATAAGCATTGAAAATCACAATTGTTGATTGAAAAGCCTATCCTAAAAGTGGTTGCAGTGGGGAATATTAGAAAGAAAGCATTATGCACTAGAATATTACTTCTAAATAAGGTTTTATGAAAAATCTAAAGCATTTATTATTTTCCATTAATTTAAAATATTTTCAATTAATTTAAAATGAAAAGGGACATGGCAATTTATTTCATATGCAAGTATTTATTAAAACTTAATTATTTTAAAAGTAAACACTTTCCTAGAATAGAGAAAATTCAAAGCCAAGCACATGAAAAAAGATGAGAAATAACAAAGCAAATGTATTTTAATTGGCAAAAAGTAAGCAAATCAAATAAAGTATTTGATTTAATGCAGATAATTTAGTCTCCCTTCAAATTTTTTAAGCAATGGTAATAATTCTCAGTGAAGCTATAATTAAAACAGTCATTGAAAGTAAGAGATAGAGCAAGGGAGGAGATAAGAGATGAAAAAGGAATTGGGCTATGTTGTGGACATGTACCAAATTAACACAAGAAATGTAAACAGTTTGCACTGCAAACTTGTACCACAAAAAGGGGGGAATGATCAAGGGATAAGTGGAGGGGGGGAGGGGAAAGGGGATGGAAAAGGAATTAAAATGTGCTGTTCCTCCACACAAGGAATGTGAATATTATGTACTACACACATGCACTAATAAATTAAAAATTAAAAAAAAGAAAAAAATTTCTGGCATAAAACCCTGTCCTGATAAAGAGAGATGCCAAAGGGAATAGAACTATATCAATCTTCTCTAGGTGTGTTAACATTAGGGTTATGAATTATTTTCATGGCCCAACTCTCAATTCTTTACAAAATTACACTTAGCTTATGGATTTTGATTTTACAGCAAAATGTGGCTGAAATGAGCCTTAACATGGCATTAATCCAATTTGAAATTCCTTGCAATAGAGATTTCTGCAATAAATGTGTTTACGAAAAGGATAACATTGTAAAATCAAAAAGATTTTAGTTAGTACCACTTATAAAAACAGAATAAAGTGGCAGCCCATTAAATAAATATTATTTTGCCAAAGTGAATAGGTTAAGTTGAATTAATTATGCACATTGCTAGAGCCCAGACACAGGACATTCATGACACTGTCACTGTACAAGGCTGCATCCGCTTCTCTGAAGTATCACACATGAGTCTTTACATGTAAAAATCAGTTCTTGGGTTGAAGTTGACACTAGTCAAGGCTAAAATGAGATATTTTCCAAGAAATAAATTCCTTTGGCTCTTTCTAGGACTTACAGCCAAGAAGCCAGATCAAAGCAGAGCTTTATTTTAGCCAAGTGAATGTTTACTGAGAGGGCTTTACATACCTGCACCACTCCGAGCACTGCCAAGTGTATGGATATGTGAGACTCACCCTCTGCTCTTCAGGATTTCAAAACTGGGGAGATGAGACGTTAACATAGGTGACCACACTACAACAAAGTTGGAGAAATTTCATAGCAGGGTCATAGAGACAAGTCCAAGAAATTGAGATGAGCAGTAGAATTGGATGGAGAAAGGAAAAACTGAAGGCTGAGATATGTAAGGAACATATTCTAGAGGACATTTGTCTGCCTCCATGGATCGCAACTGTATGTTGTGATATCAGATGACGCTGAAAAATTAGGGCTGTGCTATTCAAGGACAGGCATTAAAAATTAGTATAGTGAGCTCATACTTGATTTATTAAGCATCAGGGAAGCTTTAAGTATTGTGAAAGATTTTACCAGCTATGATGCTTTTACCTGGAAAGGCAGGAACAAAAAGCTAACAAGCAACTGTTTAAGTAATAACATTTCATTATCTCACTTGACAATAAATTTAGAATTAAACTATCCCATTGTTAGATAATTCTGCACATGTTCTCTTAGTGACCAAGGGAAGGATGGGTAGTGAGTAAGCAGCCTGACATTTCCTTGGCATCAGCCCTGTGCTGTCCACAAGGGTCAAAGTTCATCAGAACTGGAAGTGGTGTGTAAGAGTTACTGGGTAGACATGACTGGAGTGCTACAGAGCTAGCACTACTAATTGAGGTTCTGGATTGGATACAGTGACGTCCTGTAGTAAGATCAGAAATAAGACAGTTCATGGGTAGAATCCAAAATTCCCAACATAACGGAGGGAGAAATGAGCAGTTTCCCCTCCCAGTTCTCTAGAGTTTTGTTTTCAGTTGTGTTACTTCTTGGCTTTCATCAGTGATTAACTTGAATAGAGTATAGGTCGGATCATGAAAATATTTTAACCCTTCCACACTATGAGAGGAAATGTAGAGTGACCAGAGACAGCCCTGTGGAACTGAGGCTTGATGAAAGAATATGGAAAGGGAAGAGGAGAAGGAGGGGAATTGGGGGGGGGGGATCAGGAGAAGACAGGTATTCAGAATAGAGAAGGTAGTATGAGAAGAGCTGATAGCCATCTACATGGTCACACATTTTCAACACTTGGAAAGGCAGACTTGAAACAGTCTCTTTCTTTCTTTCTTTCTTTCTTTCTTTCTTTCTTTCTTTCTTTCTTTCTCTTTTCTTTTCTTTTCTTCTTTTTTTTTTTGTGCCAGGAATCAAACTCATGACTTTGAGCTTGCAGGCAGGCACTGTGCCGCCGAGCCATAGCCCTAGCTGAAACAGTGTCTGGAGTCATGAAAAAGGAAGGACTCACAGCAATGTCATGTGTAGCCAAAAGGTCAAAGAGCTTAGAGTCAGAAATAAGTGCTGAGCTTAGGAATCAACAATTGACCTTCTCAACCCTTTTTAGTAGAAAATAATAGCCAAGAGGCATTTTCTGAGGAATAAAACATTGAATGAATAGAAAGGAAATTGGAACAACAGACAGAGCTTATAGGTGACTCTTTAAAAGTGATGGCAAAAGGAATAAATATTGGCATGGGAAAGCAGCCTGATCTCATATTCTCATATATATATATATATATATATATATATATATATATATATAATATATATATTATATAATCTAAATATATATGTGGTCATCTAAAATATATATATATATATATATATGACATCATACCTATAAAAGCATATTTAAAAGCAGTTCAGTGGGCTCAAGCTGAACTCTCAAGTATCTGTCATAGTATCATAGTATCTGTCTCAGCACAAGCAAGAGAAAAGAAAATGGTTTTCCTCACATTTGAACAACATGGCTCTTCTCTAGAAACCTCAGGTATATTCTGGCAATTTTCAGTATCTTATGGACATGCTGAGTAAGGATGTGTTTCAGAATGCTGAAGCCATTTTCCAAAAATGTGAATTTGCTAGCTGACAGGGCCAGGAGCTTGACCATTCCTGGGATGTAAGATCCTCCTACATGATTCTGCAGCATAGACAGCTGATGATATCACAGATCCTTTGGGCACCCAGAACCCATCTAGAGCACAGAACACAGATTTCTGTTCTCTGATGTAATGCTACAAGGAGAAAATGTCCTAAGTGTGGTATTATTTATTTTAATAATTTAAATACACTGTAATATAGTGTGCACATTATAAAGTTCAGTCAACCAGTATTTTTAAAGAATAAAAGAAAACATAAACACAATTGGAAATTTGAACGTTTTTCTCAGACCTCAGGGAACTGTCACAAGTACAGCCCCCTATCCCCTATCCCTTGGGAGTACTAGACCCTACTGTGGAGACCTCTGTGGCCCATTAAGAGAGACAACTGTATAAACTCAAGTGAGCGATTGACTGTGTTCATGAATCAAAGCTAAATGATCATTAAACAAACACATAGACAGGAAGCAGCAAAATGCAGCATCTAACAAAAATTTTCTATGATTTTTTCCATTTAAGTCACATCATAATGTTGGGCTAATTCCTTTTTATTCCTATATAACCAGTAACCCTGGGCCCTCAGGCAACCACCAGGACTACCCTCAAAAGTCTTTACCTATCAAAGCCTCCACAAGTCTATATTATATTATATTATATTATTATATTATATTATATTATATTATATTATATTATATTATATTCCCTCTGACCTTAGGGAGTTTGGTCCCTCTTCCTTAAACACAACTTCAGCATCCATAACCACCGAGATTATGGAATAGATGGCATTGAATCACCATGCAAAGTCCATTGAGGGCATCGTCTGAGCCAAGGCCTGGTGACTTGTAGGAACAAAGAAGATACACCAGGCTCATCATGGAGGTCCTGGGCCCTAGGAATGCTCAGAGGGCAGCCCACTGGACTTCACCACTCATGGCTAATTATGCCACACTAGCATCATGGCCAGATTACTGCCATAGGGCTGGGGACAGACCAGGCTGTTGACTTCTTACCCCGTGGTTTTCAAACTGTGTCCTTCAGAGCCTTTGGTGCCCTAGGAGGTGTTTCCAAACTATCTGGGACAAAGGGTGGTCAAGGGAGAAGGCAGGGTGAACCCCTTCCCAGGCTAATCCAACACCAACTTCTACCACGACAGAAAAATGATCTGGCAACAGAGGAATAGGCTACCTGCTTGGAGAGGATATAACAAAACCAGGACAGTGACATTACCAAGTATTACCAGCTTACTCAGACTGCTAGTTCTAGTGTTCCTCTGTTAGTATTTGAATTCCTATTCTGCTTCCCACTAGCTGTGAGGCCTAAGCTGTGATCCCTCTCTGTGTCAGCTGTCATAGTTGTTGTCGATGTCTTTGAGTATCTCTGTGTCAGGAAGTGGACTTTATGCGCTCTCTCCTTGGCTCGTTCTGCAGCTGTCCCTCTAACCTCCTGGTTCTCGTGTTTCCATAGTTGTACCCAAAGAACAGCGGCTGCAGGCGGTGCAGGCTGCCATCCTGCTGCTGGAAGATGAAAACAGGGAAGTCCTGCAGACACTTCTGTGCTTCTTAAATGACGTTGTCAACCTGGTGGAAGAGAATCAGATGACTCCCATGAACTTGGCCGTGTGTCTAGCCCCCTCCCTTTTTCATCTTAATTTATTGAAGAAAGAAAGCTCTCCGAAGTGAGTTTTTTTTTCAGCAATCACAATAGCCTTCAACCAGACCTCCCCTACAGTTCATAAAAAAATAAACAAGATGGTTCCCATGCTAGATTTCTACTTGAGGATTTGTCAGCTCTCATTTGATAATCAGATCATGTTCGGAAGCAACCTCGTTCATAGAATTATCAAGGGAGCCCTGGAGAATGTCACTTGTAATCCAGAAAGACTGAAGTTTGTTTTGTTTTGTGAGTCTTGAGTAGGGAGGAGGGAAAAAGTACAAAAAGTGGTGTTTTTACAGTCTTTAATTTTTAAAAGTTATATTTAAAACCAAAGCACAGGACTTTTCAGTTGAGTGGTTTCAAACCTTGCAAAAAAAAAAAAAAATAGATTAACCTCTCCCCCCACCCAACCAATTCCTTCTATTTTTCCAAGGCTTTTAGTTGTGAACTAGCAGACTGTTAGCCTGTCTCAGAATATCTAACATGTATGGTCATTGTTTTTATTTGGAAATGAAGAAGCCTGGGATCTGGATAGCATCTGGGGAGGAACAGAAAATAAAAGAGATGAGCTCGGGATTGTGAAAAGCTCATTGGTTTGGGATCTTCTTAGCACACTCACATTCAATTACAGAGTCATCCAGAAGAAATATGCCACTGGGAAACCAGATCAAAAGGACCTCAATGAGAATCTGGCAGCAGCTCAGGGACTTGCCCACATGATCATGGAATGCAACAAACTTTTTGAGGTAAGCAAAAGCTCAACCCGCCTTCCTTATAACTCTTGGAACTAGATAAGACACTTGAAGTGCTGGGTACATTTATGGTTTATATCTGTTTGTTCCTGGTTTTATGGTGACAAGAGTATGCTCTATAGCTCTGGCCCTAGCCTCCAAGAAATGTTAGGAGCTAGCCACACAATGGAGGCTTTGATAGGTAAAGACTTTTGAGGTCACCACAAAGGTGGTTTGCATGCAAACAGTTGCATCACCTGCTTTTGCTGGGTTCAAGGCCAATCATTCAATTATGTTCTACTGCATTTGATTTTATCTTGGGACTTGATTAGATTCCATATCTTTCTTTGTGTGCGTGCGTGTGAGTGTGGGTATGATTCTAAGTAATCTTTGTTACTAAGAAACAATGACAGTTTATCAGTGATAGATATGTTAAAGAAGTAAATGAACAAGATTTCTGGCTGCCTTTCTGAGCTAAACTAGAGCTTGTCAGTAGGAAAAGTGTGCTAAAAAGGTGAAGCTATTTCTAAGTCATATTTGATGTTTCTTTTAACAAGTCTATATGTATTAAGTCTTCACATGAGTCAAGTTGTCTGACCCCACATTTTGCCAAACTGAATAAAAACAAACCAAAGGAAAATGGAAAGAATGAACAGGAAGTCATCGAAATGTTTTCAATAATAAAAATAGCCTCAGAAACATATTTGTATTTCCTAACTTTAGGAAGGCCCCTCCCAACCTTGGCACTGATCTTAGTAAAACATCTCCAGCCCTGTGGCCCTCGGCCTGTCGATCAGACCTTGGTTGTTGACTGAATGACTTTGCTTCCTCTAAATATTCATCTTCAAATTTCTTTAGCTCGGTGTGTTGCTCTTTTGTGCATCTTTTGATTCAGGTCCCACATGAGACGGTGGCCCAGTCCCGTAATTCATATGTAGAAGCTGAAATACACGTGCCTACCCTGGAGGACTTGGGGGCACAGCTGGAGGAGAGCGGAGCGACTTTCCACACTTACCTGGAGCATCTCGTTCAAGGCCTCCAGAGAGAAATCAAGGAGAAGTTCAAAGGATGGGTCACGTGCTCCAGCCCCGACAACACAGACCTGGCTTTCAAAAAGGTAACAAAACAAACTACTGGGGATTTGTTTTCAGTTCCAAAATAGCTGCTTGTCCACACTAAAGTACATGCATCAAAAGCCCTTTCTAGAGACTACCAGGGAGCACTTTTGCAGTTAATCAGAATCCAAACTCTGGAGTTAGACTCCAGACCCGGCTCCTGGCTCTGTGCTTCAGCTGTGCAATGTTGGGCAGGTCAGTGCCTCGGTTTCTGCATTTGCAGAGATGGACATTTCCAGAAATGTTCCATGGTTCAGAAAGGGCCATTTATAAGTAAAGGGGTTGAGACACTGCCTGGCACACTGTGCACATTCTGTTGGTGATGAGTAATTTGGTTATCGTTAGTATCATTCGCTAAAATTTAAGGATTAGAAGGGGGTGCAGCATCCCTCCTCTGATTTACATATCCAGAAAGGTAGGGTAGGCGCTGGTAGGACCCGGGTGACTGCATTCTCCAGCCTCTGTTGCTGTCCCTCCCAAGGTGGGGGACGGGAACCCGCTGAAGCTGTGGAAGGCAGCTGTGGAGGTGGAGGCGCCCCCGGCCGTGGTGTTGAACCGCGTGCTGAGAGAGCGCCACCTGTGGGACGAGGACTTCGTGCAGTGGAAGGTGGTGGAAACCCTGGACAGACAGACGGAAATCTACCAGTACGTGCTGAACAGCATGGCCCCCCATCCTTCCAGAGACTTCGTGGTTCTCAGGTAAGCCCAACTCCAGCGGCAGACTCAAGTCCTCTATCCATCCTCCCCCCTCCGGGGCCACTCAGCCTGCACCCCTTTCCCTCCCAGAAACTTGACTTTGCCATCTTTATGCCTGACTTGCTGCTGCTTCACCCACTTTATGGCCCTCCCCGGCTGTCTTGACCCCTCTCCTTGTGGAGTATACAGTTTATTAGACCATAAATATCGTTCATTTCCTTAGAACTGAGGCCCCACAATAGCTGCTGTGGGTCCAGTTGCACTTTCTGCCCAATTACGCAAATCAAATCCGAATGGCATTTCCCTTGACTTTGCCTTTCTCCCCCAGGAAAGCATATCTTTGTTTTGTGAAATTCTGTGACTGGCATGTGTGTAATTTCAAACCCCATCTGTATAACTAATTACTGTGCGCAGAAATCTTGGCGCAGCCCCGAAAATTCAAATGTGCTGAGACACTGGACGTGTAGTCTGATTTCAGGGCCTGGCAAAGTTTCCTGAGTCTTGTGTCTAACCATTGAAATATTATTTCTGATTGATTTATGGGTTGAGTCCCAGACCTCTGTTTGCTGAGCTGAAAATGGACAATCAGCCAATAATAGAAAGTTTGCACAGTGGAAATGCAGTAATTCTTCAGGAAAAAAAAAAAAACAGGAATTGAGGATATTAAAGAACCTGAATAAAATGTAATTAGATCAATATATCCTGTTTATTAAAAAACCTAAGCAAACTCATTCTCTGCCCACAGATCAGCAGTGTAAAAGGAATTGCTAAGGAAATCCCCAAGTGTATATTTGAAATAGTTTCTTTATGAAACTTGTTTGATGGCAAATTAAAGGTTACTTTTTATATGAACCCTTGATTCCTTTGGTATTGGTTCTTGGAACTTCGACTTTTAAGGGTCTGTTTTCCCTAAATGTATATATGTATCCCAGCAACCTTGGAATGCGGGTGAAGAATGTGGGCAGTTATAAAGGTAGCTTATTACCACAGTTATTGAGACATTAGTCATCTTGTGGAGTTAAATTTCACACCATGACTCTTACAAGCAGAAAACTGAGTTGCTGCCAGGGAAGGTAGCTGTAGGAATGGGCACTTGCTATGATGGGCCTGTTCTTTCCCTCTTGAGGAGGCTGAGAGGGAGTCCTGTCATGGAACCTCCATCACTCCATCTGTGGAGAAATCCGACCAACCTGCCATTTGTTGGTATTTTAATCCATCGTGCTCTCTGACAGGCTCTTTTACCGTCTCTGAGGATGCCCTGGTAAACATAACAGACTGTGACTCTGATCTCTTAGGATTTGTATTTTACTGGGGAGAGTTGATAAATAATAATAAAAGCAGATCAGCTTCCTTGGCCAGAGGAGAATAAGTAAAGTAGGGAGATAGTAAGGATGGAATTTTAAATCTAGTGGTTGGGGCAAAGCCTTACTGCACTGAGGTCTAGAGCAAGACCTGAAGGGAAAAATGAACGACAGCTGTGTGAGGGAGCTTGCTACTTCAGAGGATTTGCTAGCAATGTACCAAACAGACTTAATCCTCCATGGAAATCCCTCATGTTTATAACACAAGAAGGTGACAGTGACAGTTGTAGTAGGGGAGTCATAGGACAGAGACCCACCCTGTCATCATAGCATCTCTCCATCCGGGCTGGTGTCTGTGAGGCCAGTCACATTTTAGGATTACCACATTTACCTCCCTTGTTATATTGGTCTCAGAAGCTTCCAGTGAGAGTTGCTGGAGATCTTCCCATTTTAACGCCATGGATCTTAAAAGCCACTATTGTTCATATTTATCACATCACCATACGTGCAAAGAGAGTAGACACAGCCAAGAGAACCTTCTGAGCACTTACGTCAGACTTGGTTAGACTCAAGTTCTTGCTGATTATCTTAGTTCATTTTCCACTGCTATAATGAAATATCTGTAATTTATCCATAATTTGGAAAGAATAAAAGTTTATTTAGTTTATAGTTCTGGAGGCAGGAAGACCAAGAATATGGCACTAGTATCTGGCAATACCTTTTTTACAGGGTCACAGCATGACAAAAAGTATCACATGGCAAGGGAGAGCTGGGGAGAATGTGCCTCTGTGACAAAACCACTCCCTCAGTAGCTCATTAATTCATGAATAGATTAATCTGCTCATCAGAGCAGAGCCCACATAACCAAGTAATCAAAGTCCAAACTTTCAACACAATCAAATTGGGTGCCATGTTCCCAACACATAAAATTTGGGAAACATATTCAAAAGATAACACTGTATGTGTATAATAGTCTCTCTCCCTAATGTGGTAGGACAGAAAAGTCATAGAGGAGACTGCTGAATGAAGAAACAGAATTGTGAAGTGAATACTTGCAATCATAAGATCCTTGGGGAAGGATCAAAGGGGAAGTCAGAGATGGTTGCCAAGATGCCCTTGCAGTCCCTGACTCTATTACGACCTTTTCCCAAGTGGTAGCCCCTCAATGCTTGAAAGCTGAGATATCAGGGAACTCAGTGCCTCCAGGAAGCCCACTCTGTATATTGAGCACACACTTAGCTCTTCACGAATGAAATGTACTTTCCTGCCTCTGCATTCTGGAGTCGAATCAACTGTATTTGTTTGTTCTCTTATTGAAGAGCCATTTGGGTATCTGAAAATAGCTAGCAGGTCCACTTAGGTTTAGTTTTCTTCAAACTAGGCATCACCAGATCACTTATTTATTAAGACTTGAATCACCTCCTTCAGAACCTTCCCTGTATTTCTCTCCTGCTCGCTCTGTATGACCCCAGACACATCTGTGTATAACTGTAACTTAACCACAGTGATTTTAGAGTTCTTGATAGAGTTCTTCTCTTCTTCAACTGGGTATCTTCAAATCTTGACTTCTTAGAGCCTAGGACGTGAATGTGCTGATGGGCAAATGGAAGAACTGAGTGAGTGAGTGCTGATATCTAATGTCACCTCTTCAGTAATGAACTGGAGCTTCCAGAGCAGAGCAGAACCGGGCTCCGGTCTGGGATTCCAAATGCAGGTCTGAAAGCTGCAAGACTATTTCTGACCTCTGAGTCTGAGAGCTGTAATCCTTGCTTTGAAATGTACTATATAAACTTGACACACGTTTATGGAAACCATTAGCCTAACCCAACTAACTGGCATTGGAATTTGAGCCTAGGATTTTGATAGGAAAATGAAGTGTGAACCTCGGCTCTGTGTTCACGTTTTTCTTTCTCTTTTGGCCATTACACTCTTGCATGGCTTGTTTTGTTTCAGGACCTGGAAGACTGACCTGCCCAAAGGAATGTGCACCCTGGTGTCCCTCTCTGTGGAGCATGAGGAAGCCCAGCTCATGGGCAGTGTGCGGGCAGTGGTGATGGATTCTCAGTACCTGATAGAACCATGTGGCTCTGGCAAGTCCAGATTGACCCACATCTGCAGGATAGACTTGAAGTAAGTAGCACCTCCTGAGCTCAAAAGGCCCAGGTCTCCTGTGCCACATTCACGAGGACAATGTCTGTCATCTGGATTTCTTACTTTCCTATACTTTTTTTTCACTGCTATTAACAGGTTTGCATAGATGTTTACATATTCTTGTTTTCTCTCCTCTTTCCTAAAATTCTGACATTTCTCCTTTAGCCTTTTGCTCTTTTGTTTCTTTTTTCTAATTTATTTATTAATTTTTCTTGACAAGCAAAAAATGTATATATTTATGGTGTATATGATGTGTTAATATGTGTATACTTTATGGGAGCTCCAATTCTATTGCATGCCTGTTGCCTCATACCCTTATTTTTTGTGTGAAAGTACTTAAGATACAAGAACACAATATATTATCTCTAACTATAGTGACCATGTTGCACTGTAGCTATCTTGAATTTATTATTCCAAGCTAACTGATATTTTTTATCCTCTGAGCAACATCTATCTCCCCAGTGCCCACCACATCCCAGGCTCTGGTAACCACCATTCTACCCTCTACATGGGTGAGGTCTGCATTTATCGATGAGAACAAGCAATATTTGTCATTTTGTGCTGACTTACTTTTTTAACATGATATCCTCCAGATTCATCCATGTTGTCACAAATGACAAGATCGCTTCTTTTTAAGACCAAGTATTACTCCATTGCCACATTTTCTTTACTCATCCACCTTCGGACACAGGTTGATTCTATATTTTGCTGTTCTCCTTGATTATTGTGGGGGTTTTTTGTTTGTTTGTTTGTTTGTTTGTTTAGAAGAAACTAACTTAAATCCAGCCCCTTCCAGGCATTCACAATGCTAAGCCAAGTTCTTGATCTTGGTAGATATAAATTTAGTATTTTCAGTAAAATTTAGACTCAGTGTGAATCTTCTCATTTTGCCTTGGGGAGTTGGTATCATTGTAAAGCATCTGAGGAAAACTGGAAAGACAGGCTGGATGGTTAGCAGCCAGACACTGTCAAGGCACCTGTTGACATGATGAGGTCCTCTGACCCTCAAGGCAGCAGCCCCAAATTGTTTGCAAATATGCTGGTGGCCAGAGCCCAAGGACAGTCCTGCCCACCCTGACAGATGCTGTGACCTGTAGAAAGACTCTCCTACTCCCTTCTTGATTTCTTTCCCTGCAGAGGTCATTCCCCAGAATGGTACAGCAAATGCTTTGGACATCTTTGTGCAGCAGAAGTTGCCAGGATCAGAAACTCTTTCCAGCCTCTTATTGCCGAGGGTCCAGAAACTAAAATCTGAGTTGTCCCCAGTGTGACATCCAACTCAGGGAACAAGAAACTGAAACAAATGCTGTGGCAGAGGATGTGCATATGAGAAAGCAAGAGAGAGAGAGGCCCTGATGGACGTGGCTAGTGCTTAAAAACGGAAACACTGAGAAGTTGAAATGCTGAAAATGCAGGAATTTTCTGAGAACTTTTCTAGCCATCCTGGAGATGGTTAGATCCCTAGTAATATAATATTTTTCAAAACTAGAACATTAATCTATATTAGTTAAAATTAAATGGATTATTCCTGTGCATTGCCTAATTTACTATTTAAAGGCTTCTAAGAAGCATATTCTTAACTGTAAATAAATGTATGTGTAGCATATGTACATACATGTGTATATCTATCTTTACTGTATATGTGTAAAATACCGATTTTATAGATAGTTGAGTGTCTGACTCAGTGAGGCTCTTCCTCACATAGTTCTTGCCAAGATGTTTCGAACTCCATCTCCCCTCTGTCCTATAAGCTGAGAAGAGCCTCCTGCTAACACCAAGGTGTGAACATGGATAGTCTGCCCCTCTGTCCTGATGTCCAACCAAAGACTAGATAACCAAAGTAGCATTAAAAGGTTTTTATGCATTTTAATAGTTTGCTTCTTTGTTCAATAACTGAGCATGGAGTGTTGGGGAAACCCAAAGGAAAGAATGTTTACACCCCTTTAAAGCAAAACAGTGAGTGAGAAGTTACTACCAAATTTAAAGCTTGATTGCAAAGTTGCCATTGGGTCTTGCAAATACAATCTCAGTGAGATTTCAGATGGACTGAAACAGAACCAGTTTCCCTCCAGGTAGGACTGACTATCAGAGCCTTTTCATAGTCACAGCCAAAGGGAACCTCTGTGTTGTCTCAAATGTTCATACATACTTTTTATAATGCTATTAAATGTTCTTCTAGTTGACCAGTGGCCTGTATATGTGGTCACAGATAATTGGCATTTTCTTACCAATGTATTGCACTGAATTTGAATCCAGACACCAGACAAAAAGAAATGATGGTCCTTTAAGAATGTTGGACCACCGTAGCTTCAGGGAATTCATATTGTGCTGTATATGATGCTCTTAAAATATAACTCATCAAAACCTGACAGTATGAAAGACAGGATTTTTAACTAACATAAGACCAAAACTATATTCTTTAATTAGTTTTAGAAAATTATAAACAGATATATTAATTCTGTGTCTCTTCATTAGCTACCTATCCATTTGACCCCACCTTATTTATTATTGTATAGGCTAAGCAAACTGATTTTCCTTAACCAATTGTGAATGAATTTAAGTTGGTTTTTATTGTAATTCAACTCTTGTACAGAGAAAATAACTTATTGTACTTGGATTTAAAGACAGAAATTTTCTTTGATTGTCCACAACAGAGACTGATATAATGGTTTAGCAACTGGTATTGGAAGGAAAAAAGTAAAACAAATGAATGTTTTCATTCTTTTTGTATAATATGAATTTATGTAATGTTTTATCAAAAAAGTGCAATTGTCTTATTGAGAGGAATATGCTATCTATGAGTTTGGTATGGTGCAAGAAAAATCATACTAGGAATTTTTTATTTCGATTCTACCTAAGAAGACAGCAGCAAACCCACACCCTACCATTCGGATTCTGTCCAGAAATTCACTTCTGCCATCACATCTTAAATTAACTATATATACCAGATTACTTGTTAAGCATTGACATGATACTTACTGAAGTTTAATCTAGCTAAACACTGGTCCCACTCCAGAGATGGGATATGATGTGTTTAAGACATAGACTAGGCCCACAAGGATGCATGGCGCTGTGTCACACAGCTCTGGCTCCTCCAACTTCAGTGTGCACAAGAGTCCCCTGGGAATTGTGCTAAAATGCGTGCTCTGATTCAGGCTGTGTACTGTGAGCCTGACATTCTGCATTTCTCATGAGTCTCAGGGATGCCCATGCTGCTAACCACAGGACACACTGAGAAACAATGACCCAGAGGACACTTAAAACAGATTAAAAACAGATATGACTACATTTCTGACTCCCCTCTCTTCCAATTACCTGACTTTAATTTTATGCATGTACTAATCACATTACTGCTGCTTAACAACATGGTGCATCTTTAAAATAAAGGGAGGAACAAAAGAAAAAAGAGATGCGTCAAGCTTATTTGTCAAATACCATAGTATTTTATTCATTATTATCTTGCCAATGGAAATAAAATATGATATTGCATTTAAATATTATATTTATACCTCATGTATATTTTACCTCAATTGTTGGTATCAATCATCAATTGTAAATAAGTAATTGCCAAGGTAAATAAATTTATATACATTAAATATTTCTTATTTTCGATAAAACATGTTTATTTTCATGCTTTATTCTAAAAATGAAAAACCTGCTTTGTGATGAAGTTTTCTCTTGAAGATAGTGCGCCATCAATCCTTCGTACCATCAATATTGACTATCAATTCAGCTCCAAAATACAAAGGCAGAGTTATCAATAGACGTTCACTAGCAGATTATGTGTTAACTCATCACTGCCTAAGGTGTTAAAGTGATGGATTGGAATTCTAAGTATACTTGTTTTTAAATCTGAAAAATTTTAAAACACATTTACAGTACTATCAAATATTTAGTGAACTCTGGCTACATTTTATTTTTGTTGAGCGGACAAGAAATGGAGACTTGGTAAAATGATTGGCAGCTGTGCACAAGGCTATGGAGAGCAGCCACAGATGACTCTGCACTTCTGTCCCTGTCTTTGTACCCCCTAGGCTACAAAACAACAAAGACACCCCTTCACTAAACAACCAGCTCTAGATTTCAAAGCCACTGCAGCCCCAAGGACCTATGATTCCAGCTCTACCATCTGCCTTCTGTTGCTTAAAAGTGTTGCTTTCACAGGTGAAGGAGGAATTCAATGGCACATTTTCTTCTTCTATACCAAAGAGAATGTGGTGATCATTCTACCAACCATGGGCTACAAATTTTTTCCCTAAAGGGTAGACCATGTGAATTCAAAATTAACCCTTCATTATGAAATTCTTAAAAATGACACTGGTAAAAACAGTCATATGACTTCTAAGGAAAATATTTTAAAGCAATAAAAAAAGCTTCCAGCCAAGTGTAGAGTCATACAATATTACCAAAGAAAAATCACTGTATGTTAACAGAACATGAGTAGATAAACAGCTGATACTATGGCATTGTAGGGTTGGGAAGTCACCAAATGTGAATAACAGCTAATGTGCAACTTGTGGCTTTCTTAGGTAGGTTACATCCTTTACAGATTTCCTTAAAAACTGTGTATAGTTCCATTCTGATAATCCCTTGCCTCAGGCCACCTCATAACTCCTAGCCAACAGCCAGATGCACTGACACAAAGGAGACGAGCTGTAAAGTAGAAACTCACATTCAGCTGCTTCTCATTATTCATGGTAGTTGTGTTCTATAAAATCTCTACAAACACTGAACCAGTAGGTTCTGAACTATTGTTCCTCAGGGAAGTGCAAAGTTAGGCTCCTTTTAACCTCTGATCACATGTCTGTCAACCTTTCAATACAAAACTTTGTTTTATTGTGTTTCTGCATAAAGACACATTGCTTAATACGTATGTCACAAATTAATTACTAGCAGTATTTCTTTATAAGAAAACTATCCACAAAAGATTTAATGTTTTCCTCACCCTGGATAATGTGATTGTAAACTTCATGCTCTTTTTTTTACAAACCAGTTTTATCATCTCATGAATCCACAAATCTAGTTCCTTTTCTATCCTTTCCATAGTCTTATAACCTCCTGTAAATGTGACTTCAGTGCTTTCTGGAGCAGCATTACTTACAACTCAGTGAATTACCTCTTCCTTTTCCTGAACGTTTCATATTATTGATTCATTAACGTTGAACTCTTGGCCAACAGTGCTCTAATTCTAGCCTGAACAAAGCTCGTGTACCACACATATTTTATCTGAAAGGCACAGCCCAGACTTCTTGTACTTAGGAGCACCAGAGAGCACATTAGTGATTATAAACAGTTAAATAATCACTGAGAAGCACAAAAATGGGAAACTATGGTACTAAATAGAGAGTGAAAAGGACATGTGTTTGCAGTGTGAGACCTGAAACAGGAAGCACACTATCCCAGTTGATCAGCCTCAACTGGAAATGTGAATGTGGCTGATTCCAATTTTTCGACCTTCTATCAATATGCAAAAATGACCAGGAAGGCATTGCTAACCTTGATTTTGGGATTACAAATAAACTTCATCAAGCAAGTGAATTGATTTACACAGCATCTACAAATTGGATTGTAGGATGGATTGTAGGTAGATACAGTACCCTGTGGTAGGTCACCGTGAAGTCTGTGATGACCTAGAGGCAGCTGTAATGCTGGAGAAGAGTCAGAGAACAGGAAATCTCGCCTGAGTCAGAGTAGTTTGAATGCTAATGAGCAAATAGGAACCAAGAAACAGAGAAGTTAAGCCCCATCTACTGTAATAATAAAGACCTAAAATAGAGAGCAGGTGTCAAGGTATGAAGCTACACCTGTCTCTGGCTGTGTTCTTTACCCCTGTGATTTCTGTGTTAGTATTGTAATTTCTCACCCCATAGCCTTCTGGAGCTGATACTAATCCATGATAATCTGCCTTTCCCTTCATTTTAGCACATGCCACTTTTCTTTATTCCCTATGTGATGTGGAATACTTATGTATATTAATGCTTTCCTTTAATCAACATCAGAGAAGATATTTTCCAAAATAACACCTTTAACGCCAAACCAGGGATCAGCAGATCTGGGTAATGTACCATGTGAGAATGCCGAGAGCCTGTGACACGAGGGTACTGGTGAAAGGTAAGAGGGCCAGGCTCACTTCTTCTCATGTTATGTTGCCCACTGCTTATCACAGGAGGTAGGCAGGGCCTGGGGATGGGTAAGCTCTGAACCTGGGCCATATCTTCACTGCCAGAAGAGGGCTTTAATTTGTATAAGATGAGTGTGAGCCATTCTTTTGACTCTATCTACAACCCAGCACAACCAAGACATGGAACTAGGATTTCATATGGGTTAGACTGGAGTCTTTTTCTGATTACCCCAGAACCCTGTCAATGCTTGGCAACCCAAATGACTTGCCATTATGGTTAGGATGGGCTGGCATGATAAAGCAAAATGATGGCAGGAATCCAAACAGAAGGGTGTTGTAACAACACAGATGAAAATTGTTTGTAGGGAAAGAAGTGGGTATATTTTCAAGGATATTTCTGAGCTAGAAGTAAAGAAATGTATTAGTGGCTGTTTGAAGAAGAGAAGAAAAAAGGAGTTAGTTTACAATGACTTTGAGTTTTGTAACAATTTGTGTGTGATTAAGGGGATTAAGAAGGATTAAGAAGAGGAAGAGTAGGTTTGAGGTCAGCAACTGGGAAGGAGGACTGGAGACCCCAGCTCACATAGTACTCGTGAGAAGCCACCCAAGTGGAGGTGCCAGCACAATCAAACATTGTTTTGGAATGTGTCTTTGAAGGGGTGCCTTAGTTACTTTACTCTCATTGCTGAGACAAAAGACCAGGCACCCAAAGTAAAAGGAGGAAAGATTTTATGTAGCTCACGGTTTGTGGAGGTTTTAGTCCATAATCAGCTGACTCCAAAGCAAGGTGGCATGGCACAGGGGCAACTGTTCATGACAGTGGAGAACAGCAAAAGCAACGAGAGTGAAAGAGGGAACAAGCTTCTTTTCCTCCCTTATACTATAAGCAGACTCTTACAGTCTGGTGGGCGTAGCACTGGTACCATCTCTGTGTCCTCCTCTTACACAACTAAGAATGTTTACAAAGTGAGAACCCTGGCCCCTGCTGAGTGGCTTAGTTAAACTTCTAAACTTCTCAGGTTGACACAATGTATCAACCATTACAGCAGGTTTCTCAGGCAGGCTAACATTTGAATCCACAGAGTCAATGAAATAGACTGCCCTCTACAGAGTGGTTGGACACTGGAGGCTCTTGAAGTCTTGATCACAACAAAAGGAAAAAGGAAGAATTTGCTGCCTTTCTTTCTCCTTCCCTCACTGCTTGAGCAGATACATCTCATGTTATCATGTCCTGTCCTGGAACTGGGATTTGCATCAGTAGCTTTCAGCTCTGAGGCCTAATAGAATGATGTCATCTATTTTCCTGAGGCTCCAACCTACAGATTGGAACCTCCATAATCTAATAGGTAAATGTATCATAATAAATCTCTATATGTATAATATTTACATAAGAAGTTTTATTATAAATTACATATACTGTAATTTCATATCTAATAATATATAAAGTATATATAGTAATATCATGTTAGATAGAGATAGAGATGATAGATAGATGCCAGATAAATAGATAGATAGATATTCTCCTACTGATTCTGAACCCCTAATGAATCCCAACATGTGCTGAAACTCAAGACCATGACTAGTGTCCAAAGCTGGAGATGTGTCCCTTGGCTCACTAGAGTAGTGTCAATTCTGCACCTCTTGAAAATGCTTGTAATGGTAAAGTGATAGCAACCCACTCTTTGACCTCTCTGTGACTTTTTACTGAATTTTTCCCACCTTGTTGATCACTGGCAGACTATTTATCCCTTAAAACCCTAGCTAAGAATCATTTCTTCCATGGATTTTCCTTACCACCCCTCTCAAATTTATCTCTTTTTTTTCTTTTGTATACCTCTTTTATTAACTGAATGACATAAATGATCGATTAATTAATTTGCTGAGCACCTATTCCTTGTGAAAAAAAAAAAGAAAGAAAGGAACAGAGCAACCCGGACAAATGAACGCTCTGAAAACTGTACACAGTGATACAAGACAATCATACTTTCTCAACCAGGCAGAAGGGAAGGATAACAGCTGTGCTGCATAAATATTAGAAGTCTGCATGTCTCAGACTGCAACATTTCATTTTTGTGCTTAAATGATACTAGAGCAAGCTCTGGTTATTTGGTTTCCAGAAGCTAGCACATTTCAGAGGACCCCAGACATACTGGACTCTACAATTGCTCAGCTTTAAGGTCTTCATCAACTCAATATACCCATCAGGTCTGACTCAACACAGCTCCCTTCTGTTCATGCCATACGGACACCTAACCAGACCTAGAGTTACATTTGAAACCTGCTGTACATTTGAAACCTAATAATGGAGCCGGTCCAGATTCTTCTCACAGCACAGTTGATACCCTCCTGTCACTAGAGATAAGACTCAGATCACACATCTGTGAAATGTTTCTGCCCTGGTATAAATTACTGTACATTATGGTGGTGACCTAATATGGCAGAAGACCAAAGCAAAAATGACACTTACCCTGATGACCACGTCCTCCTCCTTCCCCCTAGTCAGCCCTGATTACAGCTTCCTCTTTCCATTCTTGCGCACTCAAAATTCCAAACAGTTCCTCATGCATCATCAACACCCACCCCAAACTCCACCTCTGGCCAGAGGTCATAAAACCTCTGGGTCAGAGGAGAAAGCCCAACTCCACCAGGTGTGCACTCCTCTCCACATCCTCAGTAAAGGCATTCTTTTTCTTTCCTTTTGCCTCTCTATTGCACCAGAAAACCCTCACAATCTGAAAGAAGAGGAAAGAGTAAATCAAAATTTAAAGCTGGTGATGAAAGTGTCTGCTCTTGGAGCCCACTGATCCAAATGTGAAATCAGAGGCTCCTATCCAGTCTTAGTCCCTGGCCAGATCCTCCACGGACAAGAGTGAGTATCTTCACCTAGAGAGAAAGCTCCCCAAGGAACTCCAAGCCCACATGGCTCTCAGGCCCACCCCCCATCTCCCAGTCTTTATAATGCAATGAAACAAATGTGATAGCCAAGAGATGCCAGTTCTTGGGAGAAGAATTCTTTCCACTGACAATCTGTGTGGCATGCCTTGACCCAATGAGCCCAGAAGATAATTGCACAATGAACCAGTATTGACTTATTTCCTCAAATCTGGGTTATCCCACAGGAAAACACCACCCCACTGTTCCCTTCAGGCACAGCTGAAGATCTATCCCCACTCCCGACAGCCCTAGGAAGATGGGCAGTGCATGTGGCTTCCCTGCCTTCCCTCCTTGGGTCCCCTTCCTTGAAGCAAGTTTGGGCAGGACTTTTGGAAGGACCAGTTTGTTCCAGATTGCCTTCCCATCTCTCTGTGTATCAATTATCCCACCTGCTGAAAAGGTGACTGATGACTTTTTAATATGAATGAGTTTCAGACAGAGCTACTCCACTATATATTTGCATAATTAAGCCTTTTATCTCTTCATTGGGAATCAGAGGCTTTTTCTCCTGTTATGTGGATTTTAGGTCTCAGCAGGTAAAAGGGAGCTATTTTTGGAATAAGGAAAAGCCTGAAATTATACTTTAACAGTAAAAAGCCTAAACCTGAAAGTCAGCCCAACCTTGTCTTCTAAAATGATTGGGCACAAGGATTGTTTCTGTCCCTGCTGGATCGCTGCTTCCCAGGGGAAGCTGGGAGTGGTCTTTTCCAGTGTACTGCTCCAGGGCAGTGGAACTTTGCCTTGAATTGCAAAAAGCTCTTTCTTCTACTAACTCTCCCAGTATCTGACCCCTATCTTTTTATTCACTACAAAGCTGTCAAAAATATCATCTTTTCTTCTAGGGGAATTCCTCATACCTTTGTTTTTCAGGTTTTCTATGTTCATTAAGCATTTGCTGAAGAAATTCCTGGGACTGTGTGTGGTATTGTCTTTGTCTCAATCCCGTAGGGCACAGATTTGTCAGATCCTTTCTGCCAGGGCAAGATCACGAGAAGCCCCACATTGAACGCCAGAGATGATAGCTACAGGAAGAGGGGACTTCAAGGGAATGACAGAGGAGGGATGTGTTCTTTCCCCAAGGGATCAGAGTTAAATGTTGTGTAAGGAATCCTCAAATAAAGGGCAGCAGAAAAAAATATTATATGACTGAATTATTTTGCTATTGGTTTTTTCTTCTGGCCTTCCAGTTACTCTGTTTCTCCCTTGTCTATAGAAAAGACAGAAAGAAGAAGAGAAAGAAAAGAAAGAAAGCAAAAGGCATTATTATAAATTTCATTTGAGAGGTACCCTCCAGCCTTATCATCGGGTTCACTTTCCATGGTTTCCATTATCCTCAGCAAAGGTCTAAGAACTTTAAATGGAGAATTCCAGAAATGAATAATTCTTAAGTTTTAATTCACACAGCATTTTGAGTACTATGATGAAATGTCACACTATACCACACCACTCCACCCTGCATGTGGGTCATCCCCTTGTCCAATACATCTGCTTTTATGCCATTATAGACAGCTAAGTTAGGTAGAAATACTATAGGCAGTCAAACAGGGCTGGGCCTTCCAAGGAATCAAGACAAAAGTTGAAAACCAGCTCCGGGCGTGGCTGGGGATGCATCCATTGCAGACCAGTCCTCAAGATAATAACAAAGAAGCAGATGTACACACTGTCCAAGGGGTGAGATAAGTGATAACATGGGTCTACCAAAATCTAGATAAGCCTCAGTCACCTCAGTGGGCAACCAAGAGCCCCAGATCCATCATCTACCTGAGAGGTTCTTTGTTCTTTCCACGCCTGCTAGCTATGTGACTTGCTTCCCCACTGGGTCAATATTAGCTAAGCAGCTATACTAATAACCTTGTTAGTTGATTGTAGCTGTAACCCACATTGTACCTACTAAGTGTCACTCTATAACATTTCCCTATAATGGAGGACCCCATGCTGTCATTCGGCAGGAAATTTCTATCTCTCAACAAATATTTCCTACTCTTAACCTTTATTGTTCCTAAAACTCATTCTTTGATTTTAGAAACATAAACTTGGCATATCGGACATACAGCACATTGGGAGTTATAGTATTTCCCTTCTACCATATTTGAAGGCCCTAGATTATCCTTACATCAGCTTGATCAGATTTTGATTTGTCCCAGCCATAATCTCCTATCTCCCAATCATCAGTTGATGAACAGGAACTTTAATCAGTGACAAATGAGCAGGTAGCATTGATACAGGGGTGATATCAGAACCTCCAAATATGATATAAGGGAAATATAACTACCAATCTGCTGGATGTCTGATATGCCAAGTTCGTGTTCCCCAAAATAGAAGAATAAATGCTAAAGAAAAATGGAGGCTTGAGCAGGAAATACTTATTGAGGAAAAGAAAGCTTCTGTCTAAAAGAGACAGAAGGGGACCTGGAAATGAGTTGCTGAGAACCCCACTTCTCAGAGAAAGTCTTATAGAGCAAAATCACGAGGTGGGTATAAGGTGGAACAGAACTATGATCAACTAATAAGATTACAAGTAGAGTCACTCAGGTAATATTGATCCAATGGGGAAGTAGTCACAGTTAGCAAGTGTGCACCGAAAGAACAAGGACCTTTCCTGGAAGGGGTGGGTCAGGGAGTCTTCTTGGCCTTCCATCCCGGTGATTGGTGCCCATTTAGGATATCAATCATTATTGCATATCCCTACAGGAAGTATGTAGGTATAGTCATTCCATCTTTTTTTTCTTGAGTTTTGTGCCTCCACCCACAGCTGTAATGTAACTTCTGCACTGACTCCCACAAGCCCTGTGTATAATACTTCTACCTAATTTAGCTATCTATAATAAAGCAACTGGCCATAATCTGCCCAAGTCTTGAGACCTAGGGCACATGCACAGAATATGGAATCCAGAGTGAATTTGCAATTTCTCAACACTGAATAAGACAAATCAGAAATGTGCCATCTTCAGTTCTTCATTTACATTGGTGCAAAATCAAGCAACCCTTTGATAAGAAAGTTTAAATGTGATCCCCAGAAAACATGAGTTTTTGATAGGACAAATGTTCCAATGCCTTGTTTGCATGAGGGAGAAGCAATCTAGGAATTCTATGTTATGGTTGATACAGTGTGTCAACTTGAAAAGTTTAGAAGTTTAACTAAGTTTAACTAAGAGACTCAGCAGGGAGCCAAGGTTCTTACTTTGTAAACATCCCTATCTTGTGCAGAGGAGGGCATAGAGATTTTGTGAGTGCTATGCTGGTCCTGGGGGGAAGGGGCTAATGCACAATATAAAGGAGGAAAAGAGATTTGCTCTCCCATCTCTTTTGCTCTGGCTGCTTTTGCTGGCTGCTGCCTTCCAGTGTTGCCCCTGTACCATGCCATTCTGCCTTGGAGCCAGCTGATTACAGATTGAAGTCTCCACAAACAGTGAGCTAAATAAACCTTTCCTTGCTTCATTTGGGGTGTTGGGTATTTTGTCCCAGCAATGAGAAAGAAGTAACCAAGACATTTTAGATATAAAAGCACCCAACCATTATCCTAGTAACTTCTGTGCACCTTTTCACCAGTCCAGTTATCATTCTGCAAAGTGTACATTTTTTCTATCTTAAGTAAATGTGAATTTTCACTGTCTTTTCTGTGTGTCTTGTCTAATCTTTGCTCAGGACACCAAGAACCTGGAAGAAATGTCTTCAGACCCAAAAGCTGGTATCAGTTACAATATTGCTGTGAATCTCTTGCTGTGCTTAATTTATAAATTAAATTTTTATTACAGTGAAATTACAGTATAAATTAGGTTGGGTACTGTTTGTGGTTTTGGGCATCCCCTTGGGGTCTTGGACCATATCATCTGAAGATAAATGAGGACTACTATACTGTCTTCCATGAAGATGGGCAATTGAAACAAATCTTGGAGAAACACGTTATTCAATCATCTAAAATGAAATCTTCTCTCTGATGGAATGACATCACCCATTCTTGGATTCATCTGTGAGGCTAAACCTTTTGCATCACACAAAAAGAATACACACTCCAGAATTCTTTCTCCCCTAGAACCCCATGAAACAGAATGCTCAACTCAACAGAAACTCAGAAATGGCAAAGGAAGGTAACTTTTACCCTGCTTTCTTGTCAGTTTTCAAGGATCCCAGGATTAAGTTCAGCAATATAATGTAAGAACACATTTACAAAATAGCAAACTTATACGTTATATTTAAAGAGCAATTAAAAGTCTCTGGCCAAGTTTCTGCTGAATTCAATTGACCTTGACAGTGTCTAAAGCCCAGCTGCATATCTCTGATAAGCATTGAGTCAAAGTAATTTTCTATACCTTAAGGCACCCTGAGCTAGTCAAAGACACCTTTAATTATGCTCACACTGCAATGGCACCTCCCCTTGTTCCTGGAATGCTTCTATATTGTGATAAACAATTCCTTTGTTTCAACAAATCTGTTTAAGACTAGCTTGCCTGTCAATATATGACTCAATGCATGTAACCAATTATGCAATGTTTTGTCACTTGCTTTGTACCTCCCACTTCTAAATTCTGTATAAACCAAGCTCTCTGTAAATTTAGGGCTGTTGCCTTTGGGAACCATCCTGCAAGTCTGCTGGTGTGAAGATTCAGCAGTCTACCAGCATAAAGAGTGAATGCTGCCTTCTTATCTCCTCTGTGTGAAGAGTCTTCCATTTGGTTTGACTTGGGAATTTCCCCATAACAACACAACATTTCAAACACAGTGAACAGTGTCATTGCCCTGCATGGTTCACTTCTCAGAAAGTTGCAGGTAGATCCAATCTTGCCTGTAAATCTCATAGTCTGCATTTAAAAGAGTTCTGCTTCTAGTTCTGATGAGAGATTACTGTTCAGGGCTCAGATTGCTCCCAGTAGACTTATATAGTCCTATATAAACTGAAGGAATTTTATTTTATTTGGAATTAAACGATGATGTACCTAGTGACCACTGATGTTTCACTGAACCAAATAGGAAAGGAGGGGAACTTCTTTCTTTGAGAAAATAGAAAATTTTGTAATTATGGTGAAGGATTTAGGAATATAAAACAAACAGCTCCTCCTGTTCCCACATTTGTGAGTCAACATGTTATGCATAAATTGGAAACGGATTGCTCAAGGTGCAAATCAGACAGAGAAGCTATAGAGGCAGGAATTTCCAGGACAAGGTTAAGGTCACAATATTATGACAAAGGAATTGGGTCTAGAAAATGGAACCAGGCTAAAATGTACTTGTACAGAATACTCCAGGACAAGAAGAAAATCCAGTCAAGCAGCATGACAATTTGCCAGAGAATTTTCCAAGTGAAAATTAAGTTATAAGGAGAAGAAACGATAATTTTGGATTCAGATATATGAATATCAACACCCAGAGAAAATTTTTCTAATGGTCTGTGTGCTATGTCTTCTTGTCTCAACTCATCACCAACCATATGTCACGTAAGCCATGAAGGAAAAGGGAAAAACTGTAGACATTAATGTACTGCCACATCTGAGGGTGTTTTCATGTAGGAATTATACAGACACAATACACATACACACACGTATACACATCCATCCATCCATATGTACATATGATAAGTACATAAAATGTATATATCAGCCCTCACAACAACCCAAGACTTCTATTTTTAAAAGAGTAAATTGAAGTGCAGAAACAATTAGAGACTTTTCTGAACTATCCGACCATGACTGAAATTTAGGTAACATGATCTTTGCTCTACTGCTGCCTCAATGAGGACTCCTCTCTGACAGAATGACGAAATAAACCATCCAGAGTAGGAGTCGGGGAGTTTGCCTGTGCTGTGAAGACCCAGGGCAGAAGCTGGCTAAGAGGATCTAAGGGAAATTTTGAATATAATTGAAAATTCTCTCCATAGTGATGAAGATGATAAAGACAATGCGGCTGCTCAGCAAGCCCTCTGCCTTCAGCTGTTAGAGTGATTTCTCTGCACCCGTCCACCTTCCAGACACCCGCTCAAGGTGGCATGTCTGGGAGTAATTAGTCTCAAGATTTCAGTTCAGAGTAGGAGCCATTGCCTTTTACTATAGTTCTCAGACATTTGCAAACGTGTGAAGTGATTCCTTTGTTTTATTGTTCTCAGAATCCTCAGAGCATGGTGGAGAGTCCTGATAGGAGGTGATCACGATTTCAGCATTCCTAGGTTTTTGGTGGTAATAATAGCGACAACATTAGAATTATGCCTTGTGAAATGGAACTAGGGTAAAATAGTAAGAATGAATTTGAAATATAGGTATAAACCCTAAGAGTGGTATCAGATATCCTGAAACCCAGAATTTAGTAACATAGAATATAATAGAGCAAATAAAATTTTTTAAAAAAGAATATAATAGAGGACAGAAAAATAAAAACAATACACATACTTCTAAAAAGCATATTTATCACACAAAAAGAGGAGGAAAAAGGCCTTTGGTTATTTGGATAATATAGTGTCAATGAGACAAAAAAAAGAAAGTAAAATGATTCTTCACTTCAGTAATATTATCTTTTCAGTCACAAACATCTCTCTCCTAAAAGCATCCAACAGAACTTGTTTAAAACTATATGGTGGGAGAGAAAAATGACAGAGTGGTGAGTGCCAGGAATGCCACTACTCCAAGACAAACTGCCAAGAGACTGGAAAACAACAGTCCAAAAAGGAACCACAGTGAGTGGAGGACACATAGGAACCATGGGGAAACTGACACAGGAGAGGAAAAATAAGATTCACTGCTACAGAAGAAACCTCACTGCAGAAGACTGGAGACCACGCAGGGCAGCAAGAGTGGCTGTGTAGCCAAACTGGCTACAGGAAGGCAGTAAAAACTGTTTTGCTGCTCACTGACAAATGGAGACATGGCCAGTACCAGGAGAATCTCATGCATTTGGAGGAAGCAGTGAGAACACAAAACACTGTTTTTTGAGCAGCCAGCTCCCCACAGTCAACAGTTTGTGAAAGTACTAGAGTGGCACCCAGTGCAGAATCACTTGCAGAAGCAGATAAAGGTGGGCGGGGTTGTTGCTTCATTTCAAAGGTCTCTGGGGTTCAAACTCCAACAGCAGAACTGCCTGAGATTCACTTCACTGCTAACTTCTCTCAGTGGAATGAGAGAAAGTTAGTCCAGAGAGAGTAGACAACTGGCAGCTGGACAGCAGACTGGGGGGAATTCTGCTGCGGCCACCCAGACTCAATTCCAGCGATGGTCAAAAGCCTGTCTTAGACCTAGTTACAAAGGACTGAAAGCAACCTCCTGCCCTGCACTGTGACCAACACCTGAAGTAAGCAAACAGACTTGGCTAGAGATGGGACGAGGGCACTCTCCCCACCCTACCACCAACACGTGAGAGGAGTCAGGGGAGGGGCTCAGCCCCTCAGCCAGCAGGAATCCTCCTACTGCGGACCTGGCAGTGTTACTCAGTGCAAAGTCCAGCTCTGACTAGGGAACTAACACAGAACTGGGGCACCAGAGAAATTCCTTTTCCTCTTTCTTTCTTTCTTTCTTTCTTTCTTTCTTTCTTTCTTTCTTCTTTCTTTCTTTTTCTTTCTTTCTTTCTTTCTTTCTTTCTTTCTGCTTTCTTGCTTTCTTTCTTCTTTCTTTCTTTCTTCTGAAAGGGGGTTGTTTAGGTTTTGATCTTTATTGTTTGGATTATTTTCTCTGACCTGCCTCTCCTCAATGGTCTTTGTTGATTTTTTTATATTTTCATGTGAATGAACATTGTCTCTACTCTTTTTGCTTCATCTCAGTATTCTTTTGTTTTCTCCTTTGTTCTTTCTCTGCTGTCTTCTTCAGCTTCCCAAAGTTTGGGTGATCATTCTATGTCCTTCAGCCTTGCTTCTACTATATTTCACTTAAGTTATTCTGATTTTTCTTTTTTCCTAGTAAATTCCTCTTCCCCTCCGGATAAAAACAGTCTTAATGCATGCATGTTGGATGTTGTTATATAACTATAGATCATGTTCCTGTAGTTACAGATACCAGAGTTTATCAGTTTCCAGGCTGTGCTTGGATATTGTTAGCTAATTGTACTGCTTTAGCCAGGATACCATACCCATTATAATCAGTTGTTCAGCCTTGTATGAACACATTGTGATAGTCTGAGGTCATAATCATCCCCATAGTCCAGTACCAAAGCACTGGTTGCTGAGCCAAACAGATAGCAATTTCTCATCCCTATTAGAGTGAGAAGATCTTAGGACAGGCATGAAAGACAAAGAGCCACACCAAGAACATACTTTAGAGGAATAGACATTTCCTAAGAAAATCTTGATGCCAGTGATAAAGCAACCCCCCAAAAAAGAAAAATACAAGCAACAACACAGAAAACAAATTAAAATTTAAAAAAATAGAAAGTGATAAGCCCCACAAGCAAAATACAACCCCAGTCTTCCAGGCCACTTGGACAAATCGAGAGGACAGTGAGATACAAGAAAATCAGAAGCCACACTCCTGACTTTTCTGGGATGGCAAGCAGAAGTAAAAAGACAGATATATGAGCCAACAGAGGAAAACAGAAGAGAAATAATCTCTCACGTAAAAAAAGAGATGATGAACATGAGAAAACACTTGCTCAGCAAATCTACAGTAGACATAGATTTTTAAAAACAGAAAAGCATAGGAAAATTACAGAAACCATGAATGTTCAACATAGGAAAGAAGTGAAATCTATGAAAGATATTCAAACAGATATCCAGGAAATTAAAAATTCCATTAAAAGTTTGAAAATTCAAAAGAACAAAAGCAAAAAAAGTATCAGACCTAGAAGACAGTATTGCAGTTAGTGATCACAAAATGAAACATCTATTAAAAATAGTAAGGGACCATGAAAAAATAATCCAACAAATATAAGATGATGCAAAGAACAACAAAGATCAGATTCAATGAAAGTATAGGATTCAACACAAATGAAATAAAAAACCTCTTTACAGAAGTAATAGAAACTTCCCAAGTATAGGAAAAGAATTTGTCATACAGATAAGTGAGGCATATAGAACTCTAATTAGCCATAACCAAAATAAATCTATACCAAGGCATATAATAATCAAGATTTTTGAAATTTAGCACAAGAATGGAATATTAAAAGCTGTTAGAGGAAAGAAGCAAACTGCCTACAAAAGAAAGCCCTTCAGGATCACAGCAAACTTCTCAACACAAACTCTTAAGCCAAGGAGATGGTGGAGAAAGTCTCTAAAGTCCTGAAAGAAAACAACTTCCAACACAGATTGATGTATCCCAAAAAAATATACTTCAGAAGTAATGGAGAAATAAAATACTTCCATGGCAAAGAATAACTGAAGAAATTCACGAACACCAAAAACTCTACAAAGTGTTATGAAATATATTCTAGAAAGAGATTTTTTTAAAAGGCCACAACTCCAAGAGGACCAATAGAAAGAAGACAACAGACAGGAGAAAGACAGAGAACCACCGGCAGGAAAATAATATGACAAGGATACGTGAATTCATATCAATTATAATAATCAATGTAAATGGTCTCAATTCACCAATCAAAAGAAACAGACTAGAAAAATGGATCAAACAAAAAGATCCAGCAGTATCCTGCTTTCAAGAAACACATTTAACTCAAAAAAAATCATAGACTGAAACTCAAAGATGGAACACAATACTTCATGTGACAGGAGACACACCCAAAAAATCATGGATTTTACAAATTGTGCTGCTATAAATATGGGTGCACATACATTGCTGTAGTATGATGTTTTTAATTCTTCTGGGCAAATACCCAGAAGGGAAATAACTGTGTATAATGTAACCTCCAGTCATAGTTTTTGAGGAATCTCCACATTGTTTTCCACAGTGGTTGTACCAGTCTACACTCCCACCAACAGTGGTGATATATGTGCACCCATATTTTATAGTAGCACAATTTATAATAGTTAAATCTTGGAAGCAACTCAAATGTCCATCAACCACAGAATGGATAGAAAAGATGCAATATTTTTATGGACTATTATTCAGCTATAAAGAAGAATAAACTCTAGGCTAAATTTTAGAAGTGAATGGATGCAACTTGAGACCATACTCATAAGTGAAATAAATCAGACTCACATGTTTAAACATAATATTGTCTCCCTAGTGTAAAAACTGAAAGAGTAAAAAAGATCCAAAATGCACAATAGATATTGTGAAAATAAAAGAAGAAGAAACTGCTCAAGAGGCAAGAACAACTGGGATAAAAGAAAGGAGAAAAGAAGCACTAGGGTAGGGAAAAGGAGAAAAGAAAAAAGGAAAAAGATTATATATGTATTCAATCCCCCCCTTCTGTTGACATACTCTAGCAGTCACTGTCGTGATCAAGAAAGCTGACAAGCTCACCTTAGACTGAGACCTAACTGTCTGGGTGCCACATGCTGTACTGGGATAAACTGTTCTAAAAAAAAAAGGACCCCCTGACAGATGCTGAGTACACCCTCTTTATGGATGGAAAGCTGTTAGGAATGAATCCAACAGGCTAGATATGCTTTGGTCACCTCGGACAAAACTATTTTGACCAAAACTCTCCTGCAGGGGTGATCTGCACGGCAAACTGCTTCCTGCTGCTGTTTGGAAACTTGCCACTAACAATGCAAATAATCCTGTCCATTGGCCTAAGCCCCCTCTTAGGATCCAGTTGACTGAAACATCAATCCCAGTCCAAAAAAACAAAAAAAAAATTTTCCACTATTCCCAGAAGACCAGAGCCAGACTTGCCCTGACTATTTGTTCTTCAAGTTCCAACCACAATGCTGGCACCCACAGCCCTGCAACCAGCTTCAGCATCTATATCACTGGTCTTGACCTCATGCATTATAGTTGAATCTCCCTATTTAAAGATATATAGATAGATTACAGAAAAATGAAACATTACCCTACACAGTTTATAACCATTTAAAATACCAGCTACATCTGTAGACATTCCTGAACACACATATAACCCAAGTACATATTAATTACCTCTACAAGTTTCAGAAAACCAGCCTTAGATCCACTGAAAAACTTACCTGGACAGCTCTGCTGAGACTCACTCCAGAGAGACAATGCTCACTGACCAGTCCATGCACAGCTGGAGCCTGAGTACATCACTCACAGGATTGTTCCATACCTATTCCCCTTGAACTTTGTGTCTTCTTTCTGTCTACTCCAGTCCTTGCTTCTCTGCTTCCCCTGCTACAATTTTTGACCTAAACTCTATAGATAGTTGCTCCAAGAGAATAAAATAATCAATCCAGCACTTGACCAAAATTTGATGGGTATCCCTCTAACTGCCTTGCCAGAATAATGTTACAGAACAGAAAGGCCTAAATTATGTCTCTTCCTAAAAAGCAATGTAGGGAAAAACTCTGTAATAAGACAATCTTGGGGAGCTTGGCTAGGGCCCATCCTAAGATCACTGACAACCTTAATGTTACTGCTTTCACTTGGCCTTGTCTCAAAAGATCACATATTATATGCCCAGTAAAGATTTGCCCAGGGAAACTAAAAGGGGGAAAATGTGTCCCAACTGTGTATGTCAGTTTCTTTGTCACTCAGGTAATAAGCCCTGTTCCAGTTCTAGTTGCTTCTGTCTCCTAGAAACAGCTGGTCACTGTGATGCATAGGTGGTCACTATGATACATATTGTAAAAACCAATTCCCAATTGACAAGCCATTATGCCTCTGTACTTTCATATCTCATATAAGCCCTAGACCACCAGAGAACAGGGCCTGATTATTTTGGGAATGACCTCTATCAGTACCCATCAGCATAAATAAATCTGCCTCCAAATTCTGAGTATAATTTCAATATTTCTGCTTGCCATTGCAACAGTTCTCTGAAAAACAAGATCAAAGATGGTATCAGAAAATGGAAAATTATCCCTTGCCCTTGAGTAGAAAGGACTGACATAGTGAAAATGGCCACACTCCCAAAATTGTTATACAGACTTAATGTATTCTTAATCAAAGTGCCATTAAAATATCTCACAGAACTTGAGAAAATATTCCTAAGATTCATTTAGGAAGAGATTGAGAATGGCAATAACAATACTGGGCAACAAAGCCAATGTAGACAGCATTACAATTCCTAATCTGAAATTATACTACAGAGCTACTGTGTTAAAAACAGCCTGGCACTGGCAAATGAATAAAAAAACAGATTTGAGGAAAATAGAACTTATCCACCTTATCCTTGACAAAGGGGCCAAACACATGTACTGGAAGAAAGATATCCTTCAGTAAATGGTGCTGGAAAAACCGGCTCTACACATGCCATGTCTATCACCATACACTTAAATCAAAATAGATCAAAGATTTAAACACTAAAACCATAACACTAAATCTGCTGAAAGAGAAGATATGTAGAGCTCTTGAAGATGTGGTATGGGGAAGGATTTCATGAACAAAATCCTGATGGCACAGGAAATACTACAAAGAATCAACTGGAATCTCATATTATTAAAAAGCTTTTGCACAGAAAAAGAAATAACCAACAGAGTAAAAAGACAACCCACAGAATGGTAAAAAATCTTAGCCAGTTGTTCCTCAGACAGAGCACTAATATCTAGACATGATGCCCCTTTAAGAACTGAAGAAAGACTACTGGGGAATGAGGCGAACTGCTCCACACTGGTTCAAATACAGGTGCATCCATCAAATTTTGTTTAAAGGAGCATTATTAGGGGTATGTAGTGCCTGTTATTATTTTTTAGAAGTTTTTCCACTGGTGAATTAACTTTAATTTTATGAATTTTATTATATTAAACAATATCTACTTAACAGTGAAATAAAAAATCAATAAAATTAAATATTAAATTTTTAATATGTAATGAGTGTGTAGACTAAATACCAACATTATCTACATCAACTGTTTATCTACTTGCAAGATCTAAAAAATAACAGCATAAATAAATCCCTATGTGAGCTACAGTGAAAATATAAACAAAACTCTACCACAGGAATGACTTTTGCTTCAATTAATATACCTAAAGCAATCTTCACAAGTGACAACAGCATGTTTCAAGCTATGCATGGTGGTATATGCCTGTAATCCCAGTACTTGAGAGGCTGAGGCAGGAAGATCCATGAGTTTGAGGTCAACCTAGGCTATATAGTGGGTGCAGGCTAGCCTGAACTCTCTCACCTTCCCTTTTTGTCAAGAGCTTCCTGTTATATTATACAATTTGCACTTAACACAAAAAATGAAATGTCCATATAAAATAAAATATCAAATATATACTGGGTTTTGTTTGTTTGTTTGTTTGTTCCTTGGTACTGGGGATTGAACTCATGACCTCACGCTTGCAAGCCGCTGAGCTAAATCACTGGCGTATATACTGTTTAGAATGAACATCAACATTTTCTACATCAACTGTTTATATACATACTAAATCTAAAAAATAACAGAATAAATTCCTATGTGAACTACAATGAGAATACAAATAAAACTACCACAGAAATCATCTTTTCTTTAATTATCACACCTAAGGCAGTTTTACACATGAGAACAGCATGTTCTGTACAAAAGTATCACTTGCGATGATAGTATTTGTGCTGTTTTCCTGTCTTCCTTGGTAGGACACACATGACATACTGATGATCTTCCTATTTTTAGAGGAGTTTCATGTGGTATCTCACCTGTCTGTTCACCAGTCTGCTTAGAATTCTTTTGAGGAGTTCTTTGGGCAGATACACATTGTTCTCCTCTGTTGGAGATGATCATTTATCAATTCTAGTCCCAATTCTCTAAGAAAATTTCTTTGTGATATTTTGTGTTTGTTATTTTCTTTATAAACTATGAAAATATTTGTTCCTTATATGTTTAGGATCCAGTACAACACAAACATTGGTCAATCTTCTGTGTTCTTAGTGACATCATATTTGCAGAATAATTCATCAACAATATCTACTTCACCTTTCATTTTGTTGTGAAATGTGACCATTTCTGGGTTCATCTGTGTTAAGGACTCACTACCAATCTTTTTGTTTCATTGATTGGGTTTTTGAGACAGGGTGTTGCTTATAATCCATGGTATAATCCAAGGTTAGCACCAGATGACCTTGAACTCACAGGATCCTCTTGCCTCAGGCCCATCAAGTGCTGGGATTACAGGCATGTACTACCCTGCCCAGCTTTACTATCAGTCTTACCATCCTAGTGTAATGTTAACAGTACCGGTACTACTTTGTTTCTCTTCATCATATAGGAGGTCAATGTTACATCTTTCTGAAATACAAAGATTGTACTATACATTTCTCTATTGTGAACTTGCAACATTTTTTCAGGAATCTCCACTTTGTTCTTGTGAATAGATTCTCTGTTGGTCAACTGATGTTTTTTTTTTAGCAAATGTAACATCAATGGGTAACTCATGAACCCATTGTCAAATATGATAACTTTTTGAAACAAGTTGTCAAATATGACAACTTTTTGAAACAAGTTCAACAAATCTGTTCACAATGTCATATGACTTATCACTGTACAAATAAAGACCTGGTGGCTGGGTTTCAGGATGAATTTCTGAATTAAAGGTATAAAATGTCTTTGCGTCTACAGAGCATATTCTTGTTACAATATTTGGTGGGTTTATCTGGCATATATTGTTGAAAACTTCAACAACAATGAAATAATTCAAGTTGTCAATTGTCTGGTATTCAGATGGTGTATAAATTGCTTTCTAGTTTGAAACAAAGCTTTCAAAAAATTTGAATAGCAGCCACATTGTTGGATTTTTTTTTTCTTTCTTGATGGGTCTTTTGGTCATCAAAATGTAGGCAATTTTGTAAGAAATCAAATCTCTTGAGTATCATTATTGTTCTAAAAGACTCAGTGCCACATGTCCATAAGTCACCTCTCCAAAAAGCCTTTCAATTCTGACAATTACAGTGATAAAGTCCTGCTATGAAGGCTCTTAGTTCAGATAGCAAGATGTCATGATGAATATATTTTTGGGTATTACCATTGATGCATATAGAATATTTTACTTTTGTCTTATTATTAGTGTATTTCAGAACATCTTGTATCATATGATCCATTAAAAATAATTTTCAACACTGAATTGTAGTGTCAGCATTCTGTCCCAAAGTTTCACCTCTGGCAAGAACCTAATAACATTTTCTGACCTAGTTTTAATGGATCATTCAGGTCTGCATGACAAATTGTAGTATTTTGACTAGTTAAATATTTATTTACATTACTGTTTTCTTTCTCATCTGAATCAAGTTCTTCATTCTGTACTTTTCTTTCATGTCTCTTATCTGTAATATCTCCATTTTTCAGATCTGTCATTTTTATTTTAACAATAATAAAACCAAACAGAATAAATCTAATCAAAACAAAACAAAGCAAATGATATAGGTTGTCCAAACAAGATAACAGGAAATCAACAAAGGCTAACATAATATATTTTGTTATCTTCAAAATAACGGCCCTACCATCAGACATAATAAAATCAAACAAAACAAAACAATGAAATTATACAGAACTTCAAAATAAGACAATAGGAAATTAATAATGCTACCATAATGCCTCTTGCTATCTTCAGAATGTCTGTTCAGACATAGGCATGTAAAATTAACCAAACAATACAAGAACTAAATTGCTTCTTTACTTCAGTTGTTATCATTTAAATTTCAGGTGTGGGATCTCTAATTTCTACTATGTCTGCATCTCCTGAACTTGTTGCTGGAGGTCTGAGATTGTGTTTTGCTCCTTTGTCCTGATGCATTTCTGTGTTCCTCTGAATCAGTTGAGTGCTGCATCCCTGGTGTTTCCTACATTGGGAGCCAGTCTCTTGGTGTAGTGGATTGGACTGGGCACCCCGATTCCCCCGATCCAGTGTTCCCGGAGTGCTGGAGAGGCCTGAGATGGTGGTGCACCAATGCTCCCCTGACGGTGGCGGGGCTGCAGGACGTGACTTGTTCCCCGGCTGGTATGAAGCTCTCTTCAGGATCTCTGGGTCTCTCTGAGTCACTGGCACATGGCCTCAGGGCATGGTTTCTTCTTATGAAGTCCATTTGCTCATAGATTTGGTTCAGCTCTGATATTTCTTTGCTGATTTTCTGTCTAGTTGATCTGTCTCTCTGTGGCAATGGGGTATTGAGGTCTCCCATCACAACTGTGTTATTGCTTATCTGATTTTCCAAGTCTATCATAACTGTCTTATATAGTTGGGTGCTCCTGTATTAGGTACATATATATTTATGATTGTTATGGCATTTGTCCTGTCTCCAGCTTTCTCATTGGCCCCAATCAATCTTACGTTATTCTTCTTTGCTTCATCTTGTAGTTGTTGGGTTAATTTCTCATAGTTTCTTGCTGTTTTTTGTTTTATTTTGTTTTGTCTTGTTTTTTTTTTGTGCTGGACCTTGTGCTTGCCAGGCAGGCACATAGACCATTAAGCTAAATCCCTGGCTTTCTTGCTATTTTTAAGATATCTTTCCTTTCAGGATCACTACCTGAAATTCAGTCTTCAAGATCTAAAATTCTATCCTTTCCTCCATTCAATCTGTTGCATATACTTTCAGTGGAGGTTTTAATCTCCTGGATCTCTGTTTGGATTTGCCTCATGGATTTCTTTTCTCTCCTATGTTGGATATTTTTTGTTTCCATCTCTTTCTAAGCTCATCTATTCTTTTATTTGTGTTTTCTCTAGTGTCTTTGATTTTAAAAATCATTTTTTTTTTGTACCTGGGAGACCATTTTCTACATAGCCTTTTTCCACTTGTTTTTTCACTTCTATTGTTACCATTTCAGAAAGTTCCAGTGTTTGACTTCCAACTTCTTCCATCTCATTGAGTTCCAGGCCTGTCCTGGGTGGGCTGGGGATTTGGTCTGCACCCTGCCTCTGAATCTTGCCATTCTCCACCTTCTCTTTTTTCCTTTATTTTGTCCTCTATATTGATGGCCACCAATCTCCCATGATATATAACTCTACCACTAGCATTGAGACTTCACTCAAGGAGGCAAGAAAATGTTCGTTCCTCCTAAATGTCACCCAGATATAGTTGGTTCTTTACAGTTATTCCAAGAACTTATTTTCTTCTGGTGTTTACATTTCTATATTATTCCTGTTAGATCCCAGAGATATGCTGGGTATGGAGCTAATCTTGGCCTCTGGGTATGGAGCTAATCTTGGCCTCTGGGTATGGAGGCTGGGACTGGTCATGGACATGATGCCCATTTGTCAGTGGAATTCTGCAGTCTGACTGTTGTCTCCTCACTGCTGTTTCAGATGCTTCCATGTTATTGGCCTTGCTGATTACTTTGCCCTCTAAAAGCATGTGTGCATCTATGCACCACGCCGTCGTCCTGGGTCTTGGGGTTCCCACTGGGCTTACACTCTCCCAGATAGCCATGCCATCCAGGGAGGTAATGGAGGAGGTCTGGAGCCCAAACTCACTGTCTTCCAGCTGGCCCACCCTCCAGGGACAATGGAGGGGACACAGAGTGCAGACTCGCTGTATCTGTCATATCTTGCTAACTTCTTTGGCTTACGTGATCCAGGTCATCACTGATAGCTGAATCACCTGGTGACTCACTTTCAGTCTTCTCCCACAGTTACAAAAGCAGATTGTCATGATGCATTTTACTGCATTGGGCTAATTCTATAAGAAAACAAAAAAAACATACAATAAAAAATTATAAATGCAAAAAAATGTAACAGTGCACAATGTTGGTAAACATTACACTTTGACACAGGTGCACACTCCTTGCCTTTCATTGTACCAAGTAGGTGAATACAAAGATTGCTTCCTGCATCCCTCAGCACAGCTACTGAGATGTACAACCAGCTACTGTTATGCTATAGTACAGATTTTCATTAGAAAAATATGGTTGGCATGTATTTTACCCACCATGATGCCCATTTTAAGTTAGTAGTTGGATGGGAAAAAGCCTCAAAATTTTGATCCTGTGGTTTATTGGCATTCCCACCTATCATGAAAAGATTTTTACAGACATGACTCTGCCTTCTCTTCCTAATGTAATAAACTCCAGAAAGTAAGGGAAATTAGCTACAGAAGTAAAGTTGTACAGATTCCTTTTTTTTCCTTAATTAAAATATTTTAAAATATGGTGCTGGTATGATAATTGGCAGGTACACTGAACTGGAAAGGCTGGTGAAATGGTCGTTCATCCAGTCTATTCTTTCTTTCTGTAGCATGAACACAAACTGACAAATGGAGCAATAAAGAAATATAAAGCTCCTGTGTTTATTTAATAGACCAGAAAAATGAAAAAGAACTCTCCCCAGTGAGCTTAGTGGAAAATAATTGCTGGCAGGAGAATAGTAGCTATAAGAACAATAAAGTAAGAAAGTCAGATCTTATGAGAAAGTAAATTGAAAGCTTTCCTTCCGCAGCTCAATATTATTTTATTTGTTATGTTCCAGGAAGAGAACACAAATGGGATTTGTAGCATATGTACATTTAAAAAAAATAATCCATTTTCCTCCCTCTCTCCAATTTCTCCCTTTCTTCCTTTCTTCTTCCTTCCCTCCCTACATCCTCTCTCTGTGTCTGTCTGTCTCTTTCTCCCTACAATTACAATAAAAACTCCATGTTAACAAGATAGTGCTGTTGTAAACAAATGCATTTCCACAACTAAACAGAGAGAGAGAGAGAGAGAGAGAGAGAGAGAGAGAGAGAGACTTTTGCCATGTTCATAGCATTATTTACAGAAAGGCAGTATCATGCCTCTCAGTAGCTAGATTTTATCACTCAATCATACACTTATGGGAGTTCTAATCAAATGAAATTATAATGCTTTAATTCATTCTTTTTAATGGATGCATAATATGATAAAGATTGATTCAGCCATCTTCCTATTTATGGAGCTTCACTTTGTTTCAGAATTTTAACTGAATGAATAATGCTACAATAAACATTACACAGATATTCTTACAATGCTATATTTTTACATATTTCTATTTTTTTAGACAAGCTTTCCACACATGAGGCTGGTTGATCAGAGCATATAAGAACTTTTTATTTTTAGACACTGTGGTATCATCCTGCTATAGTTCAAAAATGGGTTTAATAATTCACTTTTTGTCTGTAAAGTATGACAGTACATTTCCTTCGGTGTCTTTATCTCTGAAAAAAATAGTAATGTCATGGTTCTATTATTTTTTGTTAATTACATGGTTATATAAGTATACTACATTGTTATTTTAATTTGCATTTCTTGATTACTGATAATTTTGAATATCTATATTTTAGTCATTGTATACATTTTTGAGGATAAGTTATTCATTTTTTTCTACTTTATCTTATTGTTGCCCATTAGTGAGAACTCTAGATATTAAATTTTATGTATCATCTATGATGTAAACATATTTTTAGTTCTATAATTTCTCATTGGCCTTGTTAACATATTTGACAGCTTTTGGTTTCTCATCTGGTTAAGAAGTCTCCACGAACTCTAAGCTTTATGTAAAGAAATATCTATAATCTTCTGTAGTTTCATCTGTCTATTCATCTATCCATTTCTTTATGTTTACCATGAAGTCTTTAGTTATCTAGAGTTTCTTATACATATTCCAGAAGAATAGCATTGGTTTCTACTTTTTCCTAGATGGAAAGTTTAGCCAGTACTTTCCTTTCTGTGCTGAACTGAATGGTAACTTTATAATACAATAAAATACTATGTATTTTAGAATCTACATCTAAATTGGCCGCTTGATACCTCTCATATGTTTATTTCAAAAGCCAATGGCTATTTAACTTTATGATACATATTAATATCTTTACTCACCGGTTTTGTTTTTTTTCCTTTTGTCCTTAGAAAATTTTATATGAGCTTTGATATCATCTTGTATTATTTTTATTATTTTAATCGGAATTAAAATACAGATGATAATATAATATATCAATACTACATATATATTGAGACAGTGACTTTTGAGAAATCTAGTGCTTTAATTACTTTCAGTATTCACATCTAAAAAACTTATACACCTAAGGACTTAGTATCATTTTCATATTTAAGACTTATTTTTTAGAATTCATAGTTTTTTTCATTTAGCATTCATTTGTTTCACTTCAATCCATAGTTAATTTTCCCACTTCCTTAAGTGATTTTTCCACTGTTATGTGTATTTGTACACCTCTCCATTTACCAAATTCTCTTATCAGTTCAAGTACTTTCCCCATAAAGTGCTATGGTTTGAAAAACTCACTGTAAAGTTTAAATGCCACTGTAATAGTGCTAGGAGGTGGCCCTTTAAGAGAGCTTAGGACAAGAAGGTTCATAAAGGAATTAATGTCATCATGAGGGATAGGTTGGTTGCAGCAGGAGCAGGTCCCAGATAAAAGGAGAGCTGCACCCCATCATTTGTCTCTCCTGTGCTCACTTGCCCTTCTGCCGTGTTACAAGCCAGCAAAGAGGACTGTGCCAGGCACTGGTGCCATGGCCTGGGACTTCACGGCCTACAGAGCTGTACATGCTCAGTCTGTAGCATCCTGCTATCGTATCAGACAACATCTTAAATCTTAAATCTATTGCATTTGTCAGGAATATAATATTATCCAAACAAAAAAATTTTAATATTTCTTATCCAACTTTGATACAAATGCTTTTGATGCCTATTTTTACTCCATTTGATAGAACTTCTGAAACTTTAGTAATGTCAAGAGCAAGCAATTTTATCTGCTTCCTGATCATAATTGAAGTGATTTTAATGTTTTACTGCTTAGAATAATCTTGGCCTATTTTGCAGTCTTTTTCATCTCTAAAAGTGTTTCTCATGTGCATTTTTTCTTGAAAGTTTTTATTAATATGCCTGCTGAGTTTTTATTCAAATGACTTTTTAGCATCTTTTGACATTTTCATTTATTTGGCTTCATTAATATGTTGATTTATTGAAGTATATTGCTGGTTTTTCTGAGGTCTATAGTACTTTATATTCTTGAAATAAACTCTACTTTGACATATTGTATTCATTAATACATTGTGGAATTGTTCTGGCTAAAATCACACTTAGAGTTTTTTTGCATCTAATAAGCAATGTTGATACTTTTATAGTACTTTTATTGGGTTTTAGTAATAAGTCTGAGTTCATAAACACAATGAGAACTTATCTATCTTCCATCATTTTACATAGTGTAAATCTATTAAAATTGCTCATTCTTTAAAAGTAAGTAATGCTCAGCTATGAAATTGCCAATCCTGTTAACTTTTTCAATATCATATTTTTAACCATTTTTCTAATCTCCAAGATGCACAGTCTATTCAAGTTCTCTGCTTCCTCTTCATTGAATTTTAATCATTTTATTTCCCTAGGAAATTATCAATGTGTTTCTAGGTTCCCAAATTTTTTTGAAGTTAAAGTTTTCTATGTACCTGATCAACTATTTCTATAAATATTACTATTTTGTCTGTATTAAAACCATCTTCTTTAGGATCCATTACATAAATACACTTGTGTCAAATGAGCAGAAATGTATTGATTCTCCCTTCTCATTGGGCATTCATTCTGGGCTCAGGATAAATAGGTCAAACTTCTGCCTGTCTTCCTTAGCCCATATCCAGTATTTTCTATATTTGTGTTCAGCACACATCTGTCCCCATTTACTGGTTAACTCCTAGTTGTGCTTATGTCTTAGTTTCATGTCATTTTCACTAGGAAGTCCCCCTTGGTACCCTAGACTGGGTTAGGGGTTTTTAATTACAGAAAACATGTTTTGTCTGAGTTTTAACATGTTAGGCTGAGGTTAGGGATAGTGCGACAATGCACACCACTTTTTCTTCTTTACCTTTTTCTCCAGTGTAATGTCTATAAGTAAAAGAGAATGTCTTTCTTTCCTACTATCCAGTAAAATGGACTACTGGATGGAATACCATCTGCTTTACCATGTAGTTAAACATAACAGAGTACCTGACACAGAGGAATTATGCAATAAATATTTCTCATACTAATGAATGAATACATGAACAAATGGTCTGTTAATCAGAGGACGGATAAATCCAAGATCTGTTACTGGAAAGTTTCCACTGTGTGTTTGGAAAGCCAGACTACCACATCAAAGATTATGTACTCATACAAGAAAAGAGGACTTGAGAGATAGAGGAAAACAAAATTTCCTGTAGAAAGATTGAATGAAAGGTCCAGTTGCACTGCATCCCCTGGGTTTCCTGAGACCTGCTGGAAACTTCTAATTCCACTTTTAGTTGAACCTCAAAATGAAAGCAACTTTCCCTAGTTTTTGTCTAATGTCCATTTCCTGTTTCAGAACAGATGCTATTTACATTTAGTCTTTGTGTCTCTCAGGCTTCTCCTGGCTTTCATGGTTTATCAGACTTTTTTTTTTTATGGCCTCACTGATTTGTTTGTACTTTATTTTGGTCTTTATAATTTTATGTTTATTTTCTGTTAACTTTGTTCTTTCCTCTTTTTCCTATTGCTAGTATTCACCAGATTTCATAAATCCCTTTGCATTATCTTTATCCTCTTGTTGCCATTGTTTTTCTACTGCAATTTTCTATTCCATAAATGTTGCCTTTCCTACCCAATAGCTTGGAAGACATTACATGTTTTCTGTAATTAAAAAAATAAGCAAGGAGTAATGTTTTCCTTCAACAAGATAGTCTGTCCCAATAATGCAAGTCTTTTAGAAGTCTTTTAGTTTTTTACTTTTTCTATTCTTCATAACTTTACCCTTTTACAGACCAAGATAAAATCCTTGAAATATTTTTCATTTTCCTTTTCTCCTCTTAATTCTAGCTTTTCCTGAGATAATCTAGTAGTTTTAGTTTCAGAGTGTGCTTAGAATTGCCCTTTGTACTTTCAGACTTCTCATTTAGGGTAACTGTTATATAGTCTTGCTCTATTACTTTTATTGGATTAACTATGTATGCATTGCTGACTGTTGTTTCTTTCCCTCTGCAAGTATCAAGTTGGCCTCCGGTGAGCCTCATGGCAGGCGGGTCCGTGGTCGTGGTAACACCACCGCAAGAGGGATTGCTTGGTCAGACAAGAATCCAAAGAGCAGGAAGAAGCCAGTCTTACTCATTTATAACACTCCTCTCTCTGGAGAGCTTAGTCACTTTGTGAAATCACCATCAATCTGGTCCTTTTTCCTCTCCGTATCTTCTTTTATTCCCATATCAGTTTGGTGAAGAAACAGTCCCCATAAACCTATTATTTGCTTTTGTATGGTCTTGTATTTTTGCTCTGTGTTTTGAGAGATGACTCGCAATTGAACCTCAAGACCATTTATACAAGTCACAAAACTTACTACTATTCTCCATCAGGTCATTTACATTCTTAATTTAAAAATCATTCAGAAAGTCTGCAAATATTCATAGACTAGGCTTATATATCTGTCCATTTGGTGCAAGTTTAAGTCAATTCATTGAAGAGCTGGTTGGAGTGTTCAGTATGTTTTTCTCTCTCGGGCTCTGGGTTCCCTAAGAACACTGCTGCTCAGGTCCATCTGCTGGGGTCTTTCAGATGACGCCATGGTACAGAGGCTCTCAGACATGCTCTGCAGAGCTCTGAGGTGCCAGAGACTCTTTCAGAGGATCCACAAGATTACAACTGCTTTTATAATAATATTAACATCTTATATTCCTTTTTCACCATATTGACATTTGCTTTAGTGACACAAAAGCAATGATAAGTAAAACTTGTGGTTCTTTAGCATGAATCAAAGCAGCAGTGGCAAATTTATCAGGTGTCGCCATGCCCTTTACTGCACCATGTGGAGAAAGTGAAGAATTAAGGACTTGAGTGGTTTGTAAAGGTCATTGCAATAAAAAAAGCTGGGCTCTCTTCCAGCATGTGGACACCAAGCTGATCTGTAAGCTCCCTCTCCTTAATAATCCAGCTCTAATTTTGGAGAAAGAAAAGAGGATGGAAATAAAAATACACATAAAATGTACCAGCATCTTTTATAAGAATAGTGGCAGGAAAAAAGAAAACCAAAAACCCTTTTCTCCCTTTTTTTCATCTGTTATGTCATCCAAAACTTAATGTGTTGCTTGGACAACTGCAAAAAAAAACAAAACAAAAAAAAAGAAGAAGCACAGACTGACATGAAACCAAGGCTTGTCCTGGTCAGAGGCCAGGGAAGGCGCTTGATCCCTCTGAGCCATGATGTACTTCAAACCCAAACCTATGGTGATATTTTCCTCAGCTGAATGTCTGTATTTTTCATCAGGATAAAAAGGAAGCTTGGCCTCGTAGTAGAGAATGATATCCCATGTTTTTCCTTCCAGTAATAAACCTTTCTCCTGGAAACAGGGCCAAATTCATAACTTGAAAGACCCACTACAAAATGGAAATGAAGGCCACTTGTTCAAAAATCAAGGAAAAGTGCTATTAAAGGTATAAAAACACAAATATTTTTCTTTTAAAAAAATGTTTTGCTGTTCACCAAAAAAAAATAATGGGATAATAGTAGTACATAAGCAAAAACATAAATGTATAGATTTGGAAAAAAATTTACTTTTCAAATTTCATATGTAATTAAATAAATAATGCAATTTTATTAATATGATTCTTGATTAATAAGATTTTTTGGTTCACTTTTCTGAAAATGTTCTAGTTCATCAAAATCTATACATTTAATTTATTTTTAATAGATACAATTAAAAATAATATGAAAATGAAAAATGACAATTTTTGATGATTTTTAATTATAAGAAGAGTCTTTTACATATGAAACTTCCTGAAATACATTATTGCAATTTTGGGGGAGATAATATTGGGGCATATTTCTGATCAATTATATAAAAAATAAGTTTTATAACATGTAGAACTTTGATTCTCACAGAATAATTTTTCTAAAAGATTTAGCTTTGTACAAATCAGTGTCATAGATGAAAGTTGACTTTCAGTGTAAATATATACACTATTATTTTATATAACATTATTTTAATGTTCCCTCTGACATTTCTTTTAATTTGTGGAGTGTGACTTCTGTGGCGGCTGATAAAGTCATTACCACCAATCTGGACCCAGGTCGTAGCCTGGCTGCCATCCCAGCAGCCCCTGGCCCACTCCAGAGCAAGCACATGAAACAGAGGTCAATGGCCCATCTGTACTCTGTCTGTTGTGTCCGGCACTTGCTGTTGGCCAAGCTACTTGGCACAGCTCTGCTACGCAATCCATTGGATGTCATCATAAAACATTACTTCAAGGAGTGAATTATATTAAGAGTTTCAAGATGGTCGCAGAGGACCATTAACCAAGCACAGGTTCACAGTTCCAGTTACCATGAAGCCAGCCTGTCTGGGGGTCCAGAGACATATTAACAGTAATTGCTAGTTTTTCACCCACTATTGGTTTGAGTTGGAGTATTTAATGCACCTTTTATTGCCATTCTAGTAAGTAATTTGTCTTATAAATCTGCTACCTACAATCTGTCCTACAAGTGGTAGAGGTTTCATGCAGCTGTCTTAAGTTGGCAGTTATTTCTCCTCTCCTTGTAAATCAGTTGACTATTTTCTCTGGAAAACACAATTTTGAACAATCACTAGTGACATAAACTAGTTGCTGGGTTTTTCTGAGCCTAATCTTCTGCAGCAGTTATTAACTCAGGCACATAGAAGCAATGGTGCCATCTAAGAACTAAGAACATCATGGCCGTGGATGGAGACCATGGTGGAATTCAAGGTGCAACTTCTGGAGGATTATTACCTGTTTAAATCTCAATTCTATCATCACTTTCCTGCTGTCAGCTTTGGCATGTTATTAACCTTTGGAACCCTCAGTTTCTACATCTTAAAATGAGGATAACAGCATAGCTTTGAAAATAGGGCTTGAAAACTGTTTATTGACTAGTAAAACTTTTGTGCAAAATATAGATGTTCACTGGGACTTTCTGAATGGAACAGAAGTAGAATTCCCAACTCAGGAAGGCCACTGAAGAAGTACAATTAGGGAAGGTCACTGCAACATCTGACAAAGGTGTGTGTGTGTGTGTGTGTACATAAGCGGAAAAGGATCTGGTTCTCTGGTTGTACATAGAATCTACTCTGCCCTTCCTTGAAAGAGGGCTCTGAGGTTCTGTGTGTGCATCCAACACTTACATGAGGTTTTCGCTGGTTGTGAGCACTGCTCCCTCTTGTTTAGGTGACAGCCATCAGCAGAGATCCAGAGACAATACAACTAAGGATGTAAAACAGGGCACTTTCTCTTATGCACACCAAAGAGCACACATTTTTCAAACTACTTTTTGTTTTTAAGTAGGATGAGGCTTTGTCAATTCTACTTTACATCTGTTGATGAATTTGAATCATAAACCAGGCTTCTGTAGGAAAGAATTTCAATTATTACTTAATCAACCCTAAAAATCAATACAGAAGTGTGTTAAGAATTAATTTCTTCCTTGATGGACTTTATAAAATATAAGTGACCTATTACAAGGAAATTAAATCATCAAAAATGATGAAGCCATTATATTTTGTTAAATTTTCCCATGAGATTTGTGTTGTAGAATGCCTACAGGTGCTTCTGCCACTAAGCAAGTGGCCTCCATAAATGGTCACCAAAGTTATGTCCTTCCCATCCTCTCACAGCCACTGCCTGAGCCTGTCCTGCCTCCACAGCCAAGACTAGAACTAGGACGACCTATCCAATGTTGCTCCATCAGGGCTTTGTTCACTTTTCGCTGCCTTCACTGCTGGATGGGACAGGAACTGGTGAGAACCTGAACAAGAACAAGAGGAAGAAGCCCGGTGAGATATTACACCGGGGAGATGCAATATATAGATAATTAGTTTCAGAGGTAATGGAAATGCTGAGGTGCCAACAGGAGATGGTACAGAAAACTAGAAAACAGCAACATTGGAAGCAGTTACAACTTCCTGGTTCAGCAGTATGGATCTTGAATATCCATCCCCTTGAAGGCCATGTGGTTCCTAGAGCAGTGCTATAGGAAGGTGGAACCTAGCCAAAGTCGTAAGTTTCAGGCACTTGAAAAGAACAGGAGACTCCAGACTCTTTCTGCTTCTCTGTCTCTCTCTGCCTCTCTGTCTCTCTCTGTTTCTCTGTCTCTCTCTCTCTGCTCAGATATGAAGTAAATGGCATTGCACTCCAATGCACTTATGCCATGATGTGCTACATTAACATGGGCCCAACACAGTGGGGCCATCCAACCTTGGACTGAAGTCTTTAAGAGTATGAGCCAAAATAAACAAATTGGTTACCTCCAGTGTTTGTCACAATAATGGAAAGTTCATTACCACACATGTGTTGCAAGATAAAAGAAGAAGAGTCATCACAGGCTTACTTGGAAAAAGCTGGCAAGCCTATTCAAAGAGGTAGATCCATGAAAGAGATGTAGAGCAACACCCCAGACTAATTAGACTGGATACCCTGCAGGCCAACCGTCAGTGGCTTGTGAAACTCCTCAGGCAGTTGCTAAGTACAACTAGAATTGAGAAGCACTGCATTGAGTACCTAGACAGAATCTGCATTCCTGCTATTGAATATGCCCCAGGCTGAACTAACATAATATCACTCAAGCTTTAGACACAAAGGCTAAATGCCCCGGAAATCCAGGCAGCCAACTCACTAAGATACCTTTTATAGCTTAGACCTAAAACAGATTGAAAATGTCCCCCCAAAAGCTCTTATATTCAAAGGTGGGACTTTCAGAACATGATTGGATTCTGGGAGTGATATATTCCCCAGGAATTAAGCTATGGCTGAATGTGTTGTTTTGAGGTGAAGCCCCGTTGGAGAAGGGGGTGGTCAATGGGGGCATGACTTTGGAAGATACATTTCTCTCTCTAGCCTCCTTTCGGGCTTTGCTTCCTGGCTACCATAGATTGAACAAGTTTCCCCACCATGCCATTTCTGTGTTAGAGCCAGCCAACCATGAACTGAACCTTCTGAAAGTGTGGGCCAAAAATAGAGTGCTCCTTAACTTGTGGGTGTCAGGTATTTAGCTTCAGCAATGAAAAAGTTGAGTAATACTGTACCTTTAAAGGAAGACGCCAAAACTAGATTTGACCTGTGGAACTTTGTCTCATAGGTAATTTTTTAACAGTTATTTTATAAAAAGCAATAATTTAAAAAACTTTTGTTTAATGTCTATTGAAAAACAGTGATTGACTATCACATTGTATGCCAGTTAGAGTAAGCCACTATTTAGCATATTTGATGAACAGGGCATTTGAAACAATACAAATTATTAGGACAGAATATCTTGCTTAATAACTCTATTAACTTGCACATATTAAGTTGCACTAATTATTTGCTGAATGAAGTAATCTTCAAAGCAAGATTAATATTCAGAGTGATATCATTGTGATTTTTATTGTATTTTAATTCTTTGAAAATTGATAATCTATGATGATACATATAATGAATATGTTAATTAGAAATAAACATGTTAATATGATCATCTTTAAATGATTGAAAAGGTATCTGAAGATTTTGTACAGCTCTGGGGTAATCACCACAAACACCAATTATTATCGCACACATGGTTAAAAAGAAATCTGATTGACAAAATGCCAGATAAAATAATTCAGCTAAGCTCCAGGTAACTGCAAAAACAGTTAAAGGCTTTTAAATGGCTACCTGTAATAAGGATCTATGCCCTTTTCATTAAATATTCATTCAAACAATATATGTTTATTAAGCAATTATAAGACAAATTAGGTAATGACCATCCTTTAGCCTAATGGAAAAAGTTAGATAATCACACAAATCAAGTTTTGATATGTTGTAGTAGAGGCTAATACCAATGTTTAGCAAGGTTTGAGGATAAATAGGCAAGAGGATATGACAAGGGACATATGAGAACAAATGCCAGCAAATGGTAAACAACAAGCATGCCTGTTTTAAAGGATTTGAAGATGAAAGTGTTTTCATCACTTTCCTTGTCATAGAGACAAAATTCCTGACACTAGCAATTTAAAGGAGAAGAGGATTATATTGTATCATGGTTTCCAGCCCAAGGCAGAAATGACATGGTAGAAGGGCCTAGCTGCTAATCTCATGGCAACCAGGTAGCAGACAGATAAAAGAGGAGTCCAAAGGCCGGGCATGGTGGTGCACATCTGTAATTTTAACACTCAGAAGGCTAAGGAAAGAGGATCACTAGGAGTTCAAGGTCAACCTGACCTGCATAGTGAAACCCTGTCTCAAAGAAAGAAGTCTGAGACCAGAATACATCTTTGCAGGTCATAGCCCCAGTGACCCACCTCCAATTAGGCCCCACCTCTAACAGCACCATTAGCTACTAAATTCCATGAGCTGATGAGTATAGGATCCTTCATGATCTAATCAACTCCCACATGCATGAGAATTTAGGGGACATTTAGATCTAAACATAACAGGAAGTGATTTAATTAAACTGGCCTTGATGTGCCAATTGGACATAAACCAGAAAACCCATTAGGGAAAATTCAAAAAATCTAAGCAAAGTATCCAAACAGAACAATAAGAGGAGGTATAAAAATGAAGGATGGGTGCTAGAGACATTAGACTGAAAACAATCCATAGACTTTTATATCTGAATGTCTCCAAGGATTGACGGGGAGGGGGACTAAAATTTCCTTAGAAAGGAAAAAAAATGATTGTTTCCCCTCAGCTGTATCTGGTTAAAGGCTCAATAGACATAAATAAGAGGCATCCATCTGGAATTTACTGAACAACTCATACCACAAACAAAGCAATTTTATTATGCTACTTTATTGTTTAACCTGTATCCAGAAACAAAGCACTCACTCATCATTCTTTTCCAAAATATTTGGAATCTCTCAGTTAACACACTATTCTTAAAAGCTTTCAAAACTAGCACTACAAGTCATCTTTATAAGCTGAGATATAGACTACTTCCACTACACTTGAACAAAATTACAGTGTTGATAATATTGTCCAAGCTTTTAAGTTTTATGTTGAAGAAGACTAAATTCCACTTTTATTCTGTCACTTGATGAGCAGTGACAATGCTGATTTGGTACGCTCTGCAGTTTTGTGCTGAAGAGCCCGCTGAGAGAGCATAGAAAGCACTTAAAAACCGAGTGGCAATCAGATTGGTAAGAGCACCTGTGTGCTTCATAAGGGCACCATTTCACTGACTCCTCTTTGTTTTTTCTTTCTCTTTGTAAGTGTCAGAAGTGGATTTTGTATGAGGAGAGTCAGATAATAACTTACACCTCAACAGTGCTTTGACATTTACAAACTACTTTCTCAACATACATTAAGGCGCAGCAAATTTCACAGTAACCCTGGCAAGTGCTGTCATCCACCACTGACAGATAGATGGATGCACCAAGCCCTGAAAAGAAGTGAAAATAATTAAACCCAGGTCTCAGGACGCCACCCCAGGTGAGAAATGACAGGTTGAGAAGAGCTAGTTCCTGTACTATGCTATTTTTTTCTTCAGAATTTGAACTTTCCAGTTGAGTAATCCCTCCTCAAAACTAGCTTCTTACTGCCTTCATTCAACATATATTTTTAAACATAACCTCAATAATGAAAATTTGTTTCAATAAATTTAAAATTCTGATGTCTCATAACTCATATCTCTATGTGCTATCAGTAAACACATACAAATTTTTATATTGTATATGGATCTGTTATTTTTTGTTCTGTTTTTAATATCTCATATTAAACACATCACAATAAGATGTTCGAGCTTATAGGATGTTTACAGTATAAAGATCTTGATTCAGTTACTTTTCTAACATGGTGAAAAAAATTAGGGAAAGTGCATATTTTTTATTCTTTTAAAAAGTTACTTTTAATTTTTAAAAAGATACTTAGACCTCAAACACTTAAATTTTAAAAAGTCATCTACTTGACCCTGAATCAAGGTCAGCAGCTTCCTGACCCTGATGGAGCCTAAAGAGATGTCTTTCTATGGTCTGTTGAGCACTTCAAAACTTGGGCAGTGAAATGGTCAATTTATTAGAAAGAAATAGCTTACTACTAAAACATTAACTTTTAGCCAAGTGTGGTAGTACAGGTTATGGCCCCAGAACTGGGAGGCTGAGGCAGGAGGATCGCTGTGAGTTTGAGGCCAGCCTGGGCTACGTAGTGAGACTTAGTCTCAAAAAACAAACAAATCGATTCCCCTCCCTGGTGAGAGGCTGTGAGCATGGCAGGCTGAGGCAGCCTAGGGTGGGAGCCACTGGCGTCTCTTGAGACCTGTGCCATGCTGGGACCTGGGGTGCCAGGAAACCAAACAACCACTCCCCTCCCTGTTTTGTTTAATTTCAACATACATGAAGGTATGGACAGCTATTCTGAAGAGAACAAGAGACACTATGACAGCCATTAGTGACTTCGCTATTGTCTGGTTTTGAAGACCTAAAACGCCTTCCTCATTCTGTTCAGATCAGTTTTTTTTTTCTTCTGTTTTTTTTTTTTCATTTCTTTATTTTTATTTAAAGAAAAAAAAGAAACAGAGAGAGGGTAGAAATAATACAAAATTTCAAAAAAAACCCACAACAAAACCAGTAAGAAATCATTAGTTGATAATTACATATTTTCCTCCTAAAGTAGTTGTTCAAGTTACAAAAGTAAAGCCTACAAATGGACATTCAAACAGTGAGACTGAAATCAGTTCTGTTCATCTATCCAACAAAAACTTAGTAATATGGCCATCAATCCTACACAACCAAACATACATGCAGTTATATCTTTTAGAATACTTTCTTTTCCTTTCTTTTTTTTACAATAACTATAATCAATTCTCGTAAACTGTTCAGAAGTTCTATACATGTATAAGTCTCTACATGTATACCTAGCCTTTCTGTATTAGAGGGAAAAACAAATCAAAACAAGTCAACAATACAAATTCCTAGAGAAACACAAAATGAAAATGACATAAAACCACAATACTAGGTGACCTACAGTAGTTACTATGATGTCTCTTGTTGTTTTCAATAAAATTGTCTATATCATCAGGCATAGTATAATTAAACATAGCAGTACAAAGCACTATTAATAAAAATCAAACATTGGAGACATTATAGGACTTCAAAGGCAGTTAATAATCAAATCAGAATGGGTATCCTATTGAATCTTGTCATCTTCAGAGTAGTCGCCTCTACTCTAAGACTTGATACTATCAAGCATACCAGATTCCAATAAAATCAGTCAAGACAAAACAGTGATATAGCCAATCTTCTTTGCCTCGTCTCTGATATGCTATTTTTATGTCCTTGTTGTTTACTTTTCTCCTTCACTTCACTGCCTGCCCCTTTCATTGAGACCTTTCTGCCATTGTTCCTGGAATCCTGGTGATTTTCTTCTCTCTCTCTAGAATGTCCTTCAGTATTTGCAGGGTTGGACTGGTGGTCATGAACTCCCCAGTTCCTCTTTGTTGTGGAAATACCTGGTCTCTCCATTAATTTTGAGAGACACGTTTTCAGGGTCCATCAATCCAGGTTGGAGGTTATTTTCTTTCAGGGCTTGGAATATTTCACTCCAAGCTCTTCTTGATTTGATAGCTTGCATTGAGAAGTCTGCTGTGATTTTGATGAGTTTTCCTTTATAGGTAATCTGTTTCTTTTCTCTGACCACTTTTAATATTCTGTTCTTATGATGGATTTCTTGGATTCTGATTATTATATGTCTGGGTGTAGATCTGTTTTGGTTGTAGCTGGCTGGAGTTCTGTATGCCTCATATATCTGAACATCACTTCCATTTCCTAAGCTTGGGAAGTTTTCCTTAATTATTTCTGTGAATAGCCTTTTTATATCATTTGTATTTGTCCCTGCTTCTTTGTTCATGTTTTTTATTCTTAAGTTATAAATCCTCTTGTCATCTTCTAGCCTTTGTATCATTGCTTCCTGGTTCCTTGTTATTTTTAAGAGATCCTTCCTTTCGCAATCATACATTGCAAATCTATCTTCAAGTTTTGAAAGTCCGTCTTTAGTTTCTGTTAAGAAGTTTTGCCACCTTTCAATGGAGTTTTTAATTTCCTGATATTCTCTTTGAATCTGTTTCATATATTCTAGATTTTGTTTATATTCTTCATCAAAGGCTTCTCTCCTTTCTCTGGGTTCCTCTATTCTTCCATTTGTGTCTTCTTGAGGAGTGCCCAGCATTTCTTTTATTAATCTTCTTATATCTTGCTTCATGTGAGTTAGAATTTCAGATTTAAATTTGATGAGGTCACAGAAGTATTTCTTTATTTCCAATGAGGCCATGTCTGATGCTGCCTGTTTGCTGCCCTTGATCTCCTCTGCATTCACCTCTCATGGACTGATACTCCCTGTGTCAGCAGTTGGAGGCTTTTTGCTGTTTCTTTGTCTTTTCATGTTTCTGGTTTCTTTCAGACAGGCAAATGGTGGAGGTCTCAGGACCCTTTCATATTGCTTACAGTTTTTCTAAAGCATACTGGCTAGGGGACCACTGTGCTTTCCAGCCTATTATTGATCTGTGAGGCGCACGCAGGGGTGATGTGGGCTGGCCCCTCCCCTCTAGGCCAGTGAGTGTCTTCAGCATGTCAGTGTGTGCTCTGTGGATGTCACAGGTTCCATGTCACAGGTTCAGGACAGCCTCATCCCTGGCGATTGGGTCCTTACCAGGGGCATGGCCCAGCCCAAGCAGATCCCACCAATCTGCTTTGGGCCAGGAGCCCCCAACTGAAGCCGTCTCAGTTGTTGATTCAAGTCTGTCCTACCCAAATCCAATGTTGTCTAGCCTTTTATCCCACTCTGGGAAACCCAGTTCCCAGCACTCACCAAAGTCCCTGCAGCTCGGTTTGCCATTTCCCCTCCCTATTGCAGCGCCTCCTCCCACCAAGCATCCGGAGCTCACCAACCCCCACCATCTCAGCGAGAATGCGACCTCAGCTCCATCATAAGTCACCCGACTCTAAGATGCACCCAGTACAGTGATGGGAGCATGCCCAGCTCCGGCCCTCCATCCACGCTTATTCTTTTTTAATTTTTTTTCTTTTTCTTTTTCCTCAATTTCTTCCGGGGTCTTGAGAACTCCTCTCCTTTTGTCTGGTCTTCTCCACAGTGTTAAATTCTAGCATCTCAGCTGTTTTTCTCAGAGAGGTTTTTTATTCTGCTACCTATCAATCAGCCATCTTTGATACTACCGGGTCAGTTTTATACTGTGTTATTTTGTATGAATTCTCTGTATGTGAAGATATGGACAACTATTTGGAAGAAAACAAGAGAAAATATGATAGATAGTGAAGATCTCTGGTTGTCTAGCTTTGAAATTTTTATCTTTTACATTGCTTTCTTATGTCCTGTTTTGTTATTTTTTTGTGTGTTTAATTTTACCCCCTTTAAAATAAAAAAAGTCATTTAAACCAAAATTTTGTTTCAAAAATGATTACTGGAAACAAGGAAATAGTTGTTTTACAAATAGGAAAGTACCAAGAAATGGTGAGATGTAAAAAGAATTAAGATATGTCCATGTACGAACCTTCCATAAGGAATGTAATCATTCTGTACTGCAAATGTGGAATAATAAAATATTTCTAAGTGATTACTCACTTAAAATGAGAATATGTTTGTTGTTAAAATATTCTGTCATAAAGTTTTGATTATGATAGATTAAATTGACACTTGTTTGTCTTTTACAGCAGCTGCTGCATTCTGGCCCTTTCTACTATTTCAACAAAAACAGACTAGAAGTCTTTTCTATCTCATGGTAACCCCAGGAGAACAAACAATATTCCTCAGTCACACACAGAGTACCCTGAACCCTTTGCCATACCAACTGCGGTCCATTGAATAGCAGCGTCATGGGCACCATTGAAGTCTGTTAGAAATACAAGCTCTCAGGCTCTTGCCAGACCTACAGACTCACTGTCAACCCTTTGCCAAGATCCCCAAGTGATTCTTATGTATCCTTATATTGGAGAATGCTGTTATGACTACTGATTCTCAATTCTAATTTCTTCTAGCAATTGCCTGGGAGCTGGATCCTACTCCAAAGAAGCTGATTTAATTGGTCTGGGAAGTTTTGTAAGCTACAGATCATTTTATTGTGTAGCCAAGGTTAAAACCCCCCTAGTCTTGATTAACTCCCCTTTGATAGAAAAAAATAATGCCCAGTTCATATTAGGAGGCTTCTCCAGGTTACCACATTTGCCAGTAGAACTGCAAGTTAGACTTGGAACTGCTGCCATTCTATGAGCCTGCTCCTTCCAAATCCAAAACAGCTCTGTTCTGAGAACTGAGAGCTGGCATAATCCTTGCTTCCTAGAGCCATCTCCATTCTTCTGCCCCTGCCTCTTGATCCTAGGCAGGTTCTATGCTTCTGTACACAAGTGAATTCCTCTTGTGGTGTTCTTGGCCTTTTCAGACTCTTAGTAAAGACCCATCAGAGTACCCTGTACAAATCCTAGACATTGTCACTTCCAAAGACATGGTTTCTCCTTCAACAAAGTTCTTCTAGTGCAAAGAGAGCATTTTTGCTCTCTAAGCTTCCAATTTTGCCATTCCAGTTTCCGGCTCAACTCCCTGTACTCCATCTTCCTCACTTTGTTGCATTTACTGAATCTTCTCTTCACACTCTTCCACACAGTCCTATGCTTCTCAGGGAACAGGCTGACAGAATCACCCTAGAGAGCCCCTTGCCAACCCATGTGTTGCCATTACTCCGCCAAGTACATTTCAGGACCAGCCTGATCAGCTGCATTTTGACACATCCACCCTGAGGGCACTGAGACCCAGGGCATAAACCCAGAGCTGCAACCCTCATCTCCTTCTGTCTTCCCTCGCTCAAACACTGCAGGCATGTGTGTCCTCATCTTTACCTCTGCAGGACTCCTGCAGCCCTCCCTGCCAGGCTGACAGCCTGAGGAATCCCCAGGAGGCTCAGTTTGGTGAATTGGTATGCAACAGAAATTTTGGATTTTAAAACTAACTAGCAGCCTAATGTCATATTGGGACAAGATATGCTCATCCTGCCTGCCACGTAGGTTAGACTACTAAACCCAGTTTGCCTTGACTGTGTCCAGCAGCTTTTCATAGATAACCTGACCCAGGTCAACCTGACCATGTCCAGCTGCAATGTCTGTGTTTTTTGACCTAACATATTTCAAGGACTTTCTACTCAGCAACAGACAATGACTAACTCAATCCAATGAAAACCTACCATACTTTCAAGCTTCTGAACTTTCTGCTTGCAAAACTATGTAAAACAAAGCCAAAACTGACTCTGGGCTAGTGATTTGGAACTGGTTCCCACCAGCCCACTGGCATAATAAACTATTGCTTTCTAGCTCCTCAATGCGAAGCATCTTCCATTTGGTTAGATACTGGTCCTGCAACAGATAGGTCCACAGCAGACACAGGTACAATAATAGCTTTTTGGAATGGTATGAGTTTGAAATAGAGGCTCACTCATTTTCATTTTGATGTCTTTTACTAAAAGAGTATTCTCACTTGTTTCCTCAGTCTTTCTGTAATTGTTATCTCCATTTTGCTCCTGTGGCTTATACCACCTCACACTCCCTGTGGATTGAAATGTTCTGTTTGAGGCCTTGGGGATACTCACAATACATTGATGATAACCTGAAATTTAAAAGGAACAAAATAAAACAAAACAAAAGCCAGAATTCTTAAGAGTCTTAGGGAGACTGCAAGCTTGAGCCCAGCCTGGGTAACATAGTGACTTCACTTATGATCCTCTTACCTCAGCCTCTCAGAAACCTTGTCTCAAAATTTAAAAACAAAAATTTAAAAGAGAGTTAAAATGTAGCTCAGTGAAAAGACCCTGGGTTTAATCCCAGTACTGCAAAAAAGGAAGAGGGGATGGGTATAAACCTCTCTTTCTTAAATGCAACACCATGGCCTTGAAACACCAGGAAATTTGCCATCTAATTATATAGGTATTAATTAGTCAAAGCTTGGATTCACATGAAATTACAGATCAAAACAAACTAGAATGCTTTAGGCAACATTTGTGCTTAAAATAATGACTAGACAATCGTTACCATATTGAAAGAAAATGGAATTTTACAAACTAAACAACTGTCAGTGCCTGAAATTCCCTCTCAGTTCGCCTGTGTGAACTAGCCCAGGTCACCTTCCCTGCCTCCCCAGGCAGGTCACATCTCCTGAAGTTACCCATTTCTTCAATGTTTCAGCTACATTTTACAGGTTTAGGAGGGGACCAAAACAGGAGGGAAAGGAGATGAAAAAAAGGAATTAAGAGGTGTTATGCACATGTTCCAACTCCACTCAAGGAATGTAAGCAAGTACTAATAAACTAAAATGTCAATGTCTAAAAACTAGGTAATTAAAAATATTATCTAGCAATTAGTCACAATTATGAAAAAAAATAAAGTTTTAGGTACATTTATTATTCTATCAAGAGCAGAATTCTTTCTGTTTATACTCAAGGAAATGAAAGTAAACATAGCAAGAACACTATTGCTATTAATATTATTATTATATTATTAGGTACATTGGGGGTTGAATTCAAGGTCTTTGCACTGAATTATACCTGTAGTCCTTTTTTTGTGTCTTTTTTTTCTTTTTGAAACCATCTTGCTAAATCACTGACTTCTAACTTATGATCCTTTTGCCTCCCAGAGTGCTGGGATTACATGGTATATGCTACCATACTTAAGGCAAGAAAATTATTTTTAAGCAAATTCATTATTTAGCAATAGTTAATAAGAAACAAGCCCAAGAAATAGAAATAATTACATAAGTTGTGGCATATTCCAGACAGTAGAATTCTCTACAACTGTTAAAAATCATGCTTTTGAGACTAATGACCAAAGAAATTTACATTATAATTAAAGTTAGGTAACTATATGTGTCTTAGTTAATTTTCTGTCCTTGCTGAGACAAAACCAACACCCAAAGTTAATGGGGGAAGGATTTACTTAGCTTACAGTACATAGAGGTTTCAGTCCATGATCGGCTGGTTCCAACGCAGGGTGGCATGACAGAGGGCAACAATTCATGGTGGAGGAAGACAGTAAAAGCAACAAGAGAGCAACTGGATCCTTTTTCTGATCCTTCTATTGTATGTAGGCTACCTGCTCTAGGAAGAGTGTGGCATTCACACCCTTAACTCCAGCATTGGACCATGACTCAATCACAGACTTTAGATTCAACTACCTCTGAAAAGTAACCCCTGTTACTGAATGAGGTTTGGGGTACATCTAGACACAAACCATAACAATATGTAATATGGTCTTACTATTTGTAAAATAAAATACATAGGAAACACTAATAGTGACTACTTTTGGATTGTAAAATTATACATTTTTTATTTTTTTCCTTACATACAGTTTCTGTTTTCAAATTTTTACAATTCACATATATTACTCTTACATTCAGAAAAATATATACATAAAATAAATGATTGTATTTCAAGTGTCTCATTTTAATAATTAGTTTAGTTTTATAAAGAATACCACTAAAAGCTCATGTTTCATGGAAAAAATCATACCACCTCTCCAGATGATATATAATACAGTACAGTATTTTATTATACACCCTGTGTCAGCAAGGTTATTTATGACTATTATGATTGGCTTATCATCCCTGATACAATATTGACTTATCTATAAAACAACTCCAGTGTAATAGAGAGACTTCCCTGTCTAAAAATCAACAAGACTTATTGAAAGGGCACTAAAAGAGAAGACCTACTTAGCCCTTTCTCTTGAAATCAATGGCATATTCTAGTGTAAAAGTTCAATGGAAAACTAGTTCAAAGATGCTTCCACATATGCAAAATACAGAGTGGATCTCAGAGATCACAAAAACAAGTCTTCCAGTGTTATACAACCTGATTGCTTTTGAATATGTTTTAAAACTATCAATTCAAAGAATTGATGGCACAGCCTGAAGTATGAAAAGAAATGGAATCACTCTTCACAAGGACAAGTTATTATTTCATTCCTATTTTGTCAAGAACAGTTATCTCATTCATTCCAAGATCTGCTCAAAAATAAAAGGATATATAATCAAATTAATCATAATGTTTCTCATCATAAACATTTCTTCCTTCTAGAATCTACCTCAAACCACTTCAGTGCAGTATACTACATTTCATAATAGCTTTATACTTCATGAAGAACCCATCATCTTATGATCCATGTTTTCTTTTTTTCTTTTCTTTTCTTCTGTTTTCTTTCTTTGGAAAATGTTCAGTGAGAATCTCTTATGCACATGCCTTCTCTACAAGCACTGGCAGACAAAATCCCTAGGAACTCGGGTTTACAGAGTGCCTCAAAACTTCACACGAAACAAAATAAAAATCTCCATAATTTGTTAAGTATACCATTAACAAGATACATAAATTAATATTAGCAGCATTCAACAGAAATACAGGCTTCAAAAGGAATGCTTCAAAAATAAAAAAATAATAAAAATAAAAGGAACGTTTGAGCCTAGGGCCATTTTGCTGTGTCTCCTATTTGTAGACTACCATCATCTTCCTGGGAAACTTGTTTAGAAAGAGATATTGCCATCAGGTACCATCCTGGCAGCTAAAAGACAGTTACTTGGGATTTAACATTTTATTCTAATGTTTGCAATTATTACTTAAAGGAAAACATGAAATTTTAAAAATGAGGATAGATAAAAATATAGTGGACCTTTGACTTACAAACTTAATTCATTCCTGAGGGTTCATTGTAACTTAAACTGCCAATGGAAGGCTCAGGCTCCTCAACATGCCTTCAAAGTCTATTTCCTGCATACAGCAGCTCTCAGTGTCCTTACAGAGACATCGGCCCAGGACTTCTCAGAGAGCCCCACTCAGGAAAGGATGCTGTGATGTTCCTTCCAGAGCTCTTCAAGGGTTAGATCTGTATGAGGTGTTGCCCTGGCATTCAGGTCCCAACCCAAGGCTGTGGTCATAAGCTAAAACTGAAATTCTGCTCTAACCCAAGTTGTTTGTATGTCAGACAAGCTGTAACTCAAGGGTCCACTGTATTCCTAATCTCATCATTCACATTTCTTTACACTTCCCATGCTTTCCTCACAGATTATATAGAAATTATGACATCTATCATTTTCTTAATCAAAAAAAAAAAGGAGAAGAAATGCAGACTGTATTCACCTTTTCGGTACTTTACAGTAACCGCTACCCATTTTGAAACCTCCACCATATACTCCCAAAAGGTTTTCTAGAACTAAATGTATGAAATTTAATCTCACAACACTGAGAAGTGCAAATGGTTAACAGCAGATGTGTGCACATAATTATTTCAAAACCAGTAAGTAGGGAAAATGTTCACACTATTTGTAACTTCTTCTGCTTTTCTTAGAGTAGTAACATATAAGAGAAAGGGAAATAATAAAAGCAAAAAATAGAAAAGCAATGAAAAGCAGTAAAGACTTTTGGGTGTGAAAGAAGCTGCATTCAGTGCACATAGTATATTCTTCTGGACAAAAACTTCCCAGAGTTTCTGGGCCCAGGAAACCATTGTTATCAATAATTTTCCTGTAATGTTGCATAGACGGTTTGGGCTCAAACTGATTTGCAGCATAACGAAAGAAGCCAAACTTTGGAGCAGAACGATCATTAAATGAATAAGCAAAGTATCCACATAGATCGATACCATCCAGTATGTAGGCTGGAAAAACAAAAAGGGAGGAGTTATTACGATGTTTTGTACACAACACATCCTGTACATGGTTGGGTGCATCAGGGAAAACTTCAATACCATTTTATAAAACTTCAGATTCAATTAAATTTAATTTAAAAAGCTTTCTTTATGCAAAGACAAATAGGCAAATATCCAGAAAAATATGGAGCTACATATGACAGTTGACTTTACGTAATTAAACCTACTGTAACGCACTTAGTTTAAATCTTTATGTACATAAATGGTTAGGATGGCAGTGGGTCCATTTGAGTTGGAAAACTAGAGAATCTGTGCTTTGGTAGACTGCAGCTTTGCTATGGATTTTTCAGCCCTTCTACTTTCTCCTCTGGCCCTGAGAAGACTATCTCTTGGATCATTTCCTTGTGGCCAGGAATAGCTAGTCCTTCCTCTTGGGCAACAGTGGTCTCTGTTGCAGAGTTTCTGTCACATACAGTGACCTCTGGTGACACGACCATGGAGCACTGTGGTTCTGGGGACCCCTTACCTTTTAGAGCTTCATTTACATAATTCTGCAGGTAATACATCCTCAACTTGTCCTGCTCCTCCTGTGGGTCGTCATCCACCCCGTTGGCGATGATATACATGGGGAGGTCTCCGTACTTCGATTTCAGCCAGTTCAGCACTTTGCGCAGCCCCCAGGGCACCACTGCCACCTGGCTGGGGGAGTTGAGCCAGGTGATATCGGTCATTTCCTGCACTTCTAGGTAGTCGCTGTATTTTAAGGGATCTTCTTTTTCCCAGTCTACGAGGATGGTGGTGTAATGGCTTAAAGCTAGAAAGTCAAAGGAGCCTTGGATTAACTTTTTCTCCTCTTCAGTGAAATAAGGGAGAAGAAAATTGCTTCTGTGGTTCAGCCAGTCCCTCATCACGCGTGGGTAATCCCCAGAGCCGAAAATGGGCTCGGCCAGCCAGCCAATGTCAAATTCCAACACTCTCTCAGCCACTTCTTTGTCTTTTTGGGACAAAGGGCAGGCTGGTTCTATCCAATCAGCCTGCAAGGCTATGGATATTTTTCCTTTCTGGCTGGGTCTAAACTTCTCATCATACAAGCGCCAAGCCAGTGCGTGAGCCTTCAGAAGGTGATGCCCCGCGCGGTAGGTCAGGTTGCGCGTGTATGGCTCATTCATGGTGATCCAGAACTTGACGTGGTGGCCCAGCTCCTCAAAGCAGAGACTAGCGTACTCTGCGAAGGCCAGGGCGGTGCGCGGGTTCTCCCAGGCGCCCTGCTTGGCCAGCGGAGGCGGTAGGCCTTGGTGGGGGGCCGTAGGCTGCCACAAGGCCACCACGGGCGTGATGTTGGCGCGGACCACCTCACTGACCACGCAGCGGTAGTAATGCAGGACCTTGTCATTCACCTGAGACTGGTTACCCAAGGGTAGGATTAAAGCCCAGTCCAGGGAAAAGTGAAAATGCGTGACGTGCATGTCCTGCAGAAGGGCAATCTGGGGCCCGATGGCAGCGAAATCCACACAGTAGGTTTTCCTCTTCTTGGCGACAACCCCATCCACTTTAATAAGCCTCTTACTGTGGTGGACGTCCCATAGGTAAATGTTGGGGTCAGTAAACTGAGACAGAGTGGTGTCTACCTACAAAGAGTGAAGAGTAAATGCAAGCTTCACTGTGCGGTCCTGGAAAACCCAAGTCAGTGCAATTATTTCAACAAAACTAGCACACATTGTGAGCAAAATTAGGCTCTTGTCTAGCTGAAAATTTAAGCCATTTTTCATAAATATTGCTAAGGAGGAAAATCTTCCACTTTAAAAAAAACACTCATTTGTAGTAACCATGGTCCTCTTCAGCTGTTACATTAATATTAAAACGCAATGACTTTGGTCACTTCAGGTGATGAAGGTTAATGATATTCACATTCACAGGTAATCTGGATTATGCAAATGGAGAATTTTTCATATTTTTTCTTTTAATGTAAGAAATCACTAATGGTATGAGGACTTCTTAAAAAACAATACCAGATTTGTTCAAAAAAAGTGAGTAGGCACAAAAGAGCTTAAAAACTGGATAAGCTGAAGTCAGAAGGTAATTCTAATTAAACCGTGCTTCTTAAAATCACATTCTACATGAGCACAATCTATTCTGAGATTTGTGCTAGGTTCTAAATAAACATAACTTTTATTAGTGCTAGGATCAATGATAGAATTTAACAAATTTAATCTGATGATAGAGAGTCTGAGAGAGAATATGGGGGAAAAACAATATTGTCATTCACCCAGAGGGATATTTGTAAATACAGCTTTTCTTCAGTTTTCCAAACTATTTTTTGTCATGATATTGACAATAATGGTTCTCAATCATACATGATAGATAGGCCTCCAAAATGAAAATAGGTTTTGGAGAAAAGTGAGCAAATTGTAAAAGCAAAGTCACAAAAATCCTCCTCCATGTCTTTTACATAAACCAAATAATCGACCTTGAAGCCCCACAACTTAAGCCAGAGTCTCCCCAAAAATAACCCTGGTAGGTGTGTTGCTCTAACTCTTTTAATCACTTGCGTCAGAGAGACCCTGGCCTTGAAGCTTTTGCCCAGGTTTGGTCAAATTTCACCGGTGTGTTGTAAATGAACTGCTCATTCTCTGGAGGGATAAATGCTCTGTTTACAAAAGACAGTAATAAAGAATGGTATGTCAGAGTGAAATTGCTTTTCTGAGAATTCTGCCTTGTAGAATACCCACACGTGCATTTCCCTTAATGCTGAGGGAATGCTGTCAGGGATCTTTCCACCGTGATATCCCCACAAATCATAAGCTTCACAAGAGAATATTTGCATGCTCTCTTGAAATAGAAGTGGTCAGAGCTTGCAGGAACTTTTTGGATTATTTTTACAGAGCTCTGAGTTGACTAAATTAATAACTTTCTACCAGAATCATTCCAAAACAACAAGTTTTATTCAGTCTATCTGAAAAGATGTAGATGAGACCAAGATATAAACTCTGAGGGAAGAATCAGTTTCTTAAAAATATAGGACATTCAAAAATGAGTGTTTAGGCAAAATTCCATCTATCCTTCATTAATTTGTTGACTTAGATTTTACTGAAAACTGAAATAATAAAATTGGACTTTTGTGAAGGAACAAGCATAAAGCATATATCTAGTATGTTAAGGAAGAGAATTTCTCCTAAGAGGGACCAATGTCAAAGAAGCTGTATGTCCCCAGTGTGAAGCACATTCTATACTTCTATTAACTATGCACATATGCACATTAGCTGTTACGGGAAAACAAACTGGCCAGCTAGGAAATTGGATCCAAGTAAACTGACAAACCATGTGAATGAGTCCAAGGTCAGACTTCAGACAGGTTGTGTGATGGCTGAAATATTATTTTTTAGTATTTCAAGGTAAAATGTATCCCTCAAATATTAAGAGTTTGAAATCCTAACCAGGAGGGAAAAGATGAATTTCAGTGATTTAAAAATCACTTCTTAGGAACATATTAGAAGTGTAGAACCCTGCCTATCAATGGAAACACACACACACACACACACACACACACGCACACACGCACACGCACACATCCCTCAGAACTGTAAGAACAAAGAATACCCTCCTGTGGTGTCAGTCAGGGAGACAGCTTAGGAGGGAACCTGTCAACATAACCCCAAGCCCAAGGAAAATGGAAAAATGGCAGTTGCAGGCAGTTCCTAGCAGAGAGCACCCAGAGAGGTTCACATCCACTGTGGAAGGGAGAGTGACTTTATTTTGTGTTGCATTCTGCAGAGAAGGAAGTGGAGGGGCTGGCACAGGTGAAGAGATGAGGATGCTGCTCATGTGATAATCGCAAAACAACTGCTTCTAGGGTGTCAAAAAGGAATTCTCTCCCCCATCTCCCTGCTTATCCACTGTTGTGCTTTTTGCTTCTGAACAGTTTCTCTTCTGTCTTCAGGGTACTTGATATTCCTTTAACACCTTCCCAGTAGGTACTATTCTCCAAAACAAAGTTGCAGCTCTTGCATGGGGAACAGGGCAGGAGTTAAATGGCAGCTTCACTCAACTGCCTTCCCTGTGCTCCCACATTCCACACAATGCTGCCTGGAGGCTTCCCTGTATGCACAGGGCTGACTTGGGAGTTACTTGCCAGACTTGGGATGTTAAGGGAAATATGAAAGAGCTTGAGCCCTCCAGTGACAAGGTACACAGCCTGTAGGGTACGGACAGAGGCACAGAGGTAGAATAAAAAGTAGGCTGTGTGGAATCCACTCCTAGCACCAATAACAGGGAGGAGGTAGAAGCTGTGTGGTGCATTTTCTTTCCTTCATCCTTCTCTCCTCTTCCCGTACCAGCTCTATATCTAACACAGTTATAAACAGTGAAACTGAGGCAATCACTCCCTTCCACCCATTTAATTTTAAACAGCACCCATGGCCATTCTTCCTTCCACTGTTTCTCTAAGAGAGATAAAATATAAAATAACAATAGCTTAGGAGACATCTGGTGTACAAGATGAGAGCACAAGCACATTGGATTTCCTAGCCTGACCTTCAGATGCCTTCACCCTTCTCCAAACTCATGAAGGGCTCATAAATCTGCATGCATGTAATTTAAGATAGGAGTGAATTCTGGGACAGTTATGAGTGTTGAGTCCCTAAGATGACTCAGCAGCCCATTAGTCATTCCTTCACTCATACTTAGAGATTTAAGGGGAAGTACCTGGGCTACAGTGCATATATTTTAAATTCCCAAAACCTTATTTATTGGGGTCTGGCTGCTGCTGTATGCTTTGATCTGTGTGAAGCTTTTACATTTCTGTCACCCTGATACCATTTTTCTGTGCCATGTCTTTTGTTAGTGTGAAGTTGCCCTGAGCACACCTTCCTGTGATCTTCAATAAATGTAGCTGCTTTTCACTTGCCACTGGGTGTATGCTTTTCAATTCTTCATCACACGTAAGAGTCTGGGTTATACCTGCCCATCATGCAATAGCATATCTGTCACATGCTTGAGCCCCTTTGTGGGTACAACATTAAGGAGAGAAATTAGGATAAGGAAGTTCCAAACACCACTGGTCCTAGAAAGGTGAGAGATGGCCAGAGATGAAAATATCTACCCATCCCCCAACATGAATAAGATGAAGCTAAGAAGGTTTTCTAGGGCATTAAGATATCCTCATGTGTTAGTTTTCTATCACTATAGCAAATACCTGAGATAATCAACATATAAAGAGAAAAAGTTTACTTTCACTCAACTTTGGAGGTTCCAGTCCATGACTGACTGAGCTCTTTGCTTTTGAGCCTTGTGGTGAGACAGCCCATCATGGCAAAGAGTGTGTGGTGAGACAAAATTGCTCCACTTCTTGGTGAGGGTACCAAAAAAGGAGGAGGGGAAAGGAGCTGGGTACCCACTATTCCCTTCCAGGGTCCTCCAAATGATCTGAAGACCCAGGTCCACCGCTGATCCACCTCAGAGGCTCTACTTCCCAACAGTGGCAAACTTAGACCCAGGCCCTTCACATATGGGCTCTTAGAAGATACTCCAGATCTAACTATAGCACCAGCACAACATTCCTTGATTGTCTCCTACACATAAAGAAGGGATCCTATTCACCACTGATATGAACTACATGATCTGAAAAAGACATAAGAATAACCTAAAACAAGTAATGCATTAAGTAGTGTTGGTTTATTTTCTTATAAATAAAATATTTCAGGTTGATATTTAAAAGAACATAACTATGCATTTCAATAACTATGCCTTTCCCCAGATCCAAGCATTCTTCCAAGTATCCCTTTTCAAGTTAAGACTTATGCAATTAATTCATCAGGTGACTATAAGAATCAACATGTCAAATCTTACTACCACACTGTGGACACTGAACTTTGCCTCTGTCTCAATTGCATTTATATTCAGCAGCACTCACTTCTGCACCCTGTTCACTGACCTCCTGCTACCATGTTCCCTTCACTCCATTACTATGTTACTTTATCTGTATAATCACCATTGACAGATGCCTTTGCTCCAGGAAGCGATCACATTTGTCATGGCACTGGATCCCCTAACTGCACTGCTCTTAACCAAGTGACCCCAGTAAATCACACGGGGATCTGTATACACAAAGCATACAGTAAGTGCTTTCTGAAGTATTCAGTTAAACCACTCCCCCAAAAAAGCCCCTGTAAAACCGGGAAATTTAAAAAGATACTGAGGGCTAACTGCATAGTAGTTGTTCAATAAATATCAATTGATGATTTTGAAGTACTTCCATACCAGTCAGTGACTATAGCTAAAAAGGACATTCCTAACAACAAATCACTGAAGACTTCTTGAGATTTCCTGGAAATCTGGGGGTCCTCCATTTTGCCTTAGGAGGACTTTGCCTGAATTCCAGCCTCACTCTAAGTTTCATGATATATCTTTTTGATGAAAAACTCAACCACTTTAAGAAACATTGAAAACCACAATACTAAGAGTGTTCCTATCTTTTAACTGTCTTATCTGATCTTAAATATTCCTGTTTCACACATTAGGTATAATACATTCTTAATATCGCCAAATTCTTTCCCTTTGGATCTAATTTAAAGTGCAAGATTTTTGGAGAGAAGGGAGTAGGATTGCAACTTGTGTACTTTGTGTGCTCAAAGGGCTTATCTGTGGCCCAGAGAGGGACAGCGTGCCATGACAAGAGCCTAATAAGGAAGCTCTACTTACTAGCGATAGGGCTTGGTGACACTGCTGATTGGTTTTTTCAGCTGACTTACTTGAATGTAGTTGTCAACAACTCCCCAAGCAAAGTCACAAGGAAATGTCCCTTCTAGGGGTTGGTTTTCAGGTAAAGGAGGGAAGCCATTGCTCTCTATCAGCTTTTGGTAGAACAAGGCTGAAGACTTTGGCAACAACTTCTTATCCTGGCTCAAAAAATCGACATAGAAGAGTCCACGTCGGATGCTGTAGCCTCTGTGCCACTCAAAACCATCCATGAGGGACCACGCCGTGTACCCAATAACATCAACTCCATCCAGCCTGATGGCTACAAAGAAAAGAGAGGACAAGAGCAGTGTGAATCTGCACTGGCCACTCCCTCATGATTCAGGCGCGTCTGGCGGTAACTAGGCATAACTCTTCCTGTGTGATAGAGCCACTGATTTTTCTTATTGATAAAAGGCCCTAACCAAACCTCTACAAATAAATATCTTCACAAATAGGCTTATTTCCAATATGATTCTATTTGAATTTTTGAGATGGGATATATTTTTCCTAGTGGTTTCTACAGAGCTAGAAAGGTTTCTAGTTCTACTTTTCATCCTAGGCACCTAGAATTGTACCTGACCCAATAAATAAATAAAACATTTTAAAGTATGAGCTATTATTTTCTCATGTTGACATATTCTCTTTTTTAAAAAAGTACTTCTTTTAGCCAAAGGAGGAAGAACTCAAAAACATGTACTGAGAGATAGATAGCCTTATATTTCTACTAGTAATATAATCTAAAAATCTGGGATAGTATCTCAGGCCAGTCAAGTACTTTCAAACATCATTCCAGTTTCTCTTTACAAAGTTAATTTTACAATTAACTTGGGCTCCTCAAAGCCCCAAATGTAAAGGAGTTACCTAAGTACATTAATATTATTGTTAAAACGAACTTCTATATTATGACTAAAAAATATAAATTCACATAGTACAATAAAGATCATCTTAAACATTATTTTTCCAGTGGATTTTGGCAGGGAATGAGAAGTGTACTCAAAAAATCTTACCTTTTAAGGTTTCCATTATGAACTTTTTGAGGTAATACATGTATTTTGCATCATCTCTTTTAGTGGTCCCTGAGACAAACCAGCCATTTTCCACAATGAATATTTGAGGATGATTATATTCAAGGTCAATCCAGGAGAGAAGTTGCCTCAGGCTGGGGGATTCCAGTTGGTGGAACTTCATGTGGGGCTCCAATAGCTGAAAACTCAACGTTGGTCCAAAGGAAAGTGAAAAAAAGTCAGCTGTTCCCTTGATGAATTTTTTCTCATGTTCAGTGAAATCAGGCAAAAGAGACGAAAGATTACTCTTCATACTACTGGGATAATCACCATCAATAAATATGGGTTTGGCAAACCAGCCTAGGACAAAGTCTAGAGATTTTTGACATTCTTTGATGTTGTGGTCAGTCATTCTTCGAGGACTGATCCAATGGGAACCTAGGGCAATGGATACCTGGCCTCCCTGAGTTGGACGAAAGGAAGTATTGTAGAGATGCCAGATTTTGGCATGAGCCTGTGAAAAGAAAAACCATGGTGAATTTCTGATTGCAATACATACTCAATTCCTCCTACTTTGTATCTGTTTTCCATCAAGCCTAACAAAATGACTAACAATATAAAAATCTACTAGAATCAATAAATTATTTCAGTGAGTTGCTACCATGATTGGAGTTACTTCCTGGTTTTCAACAGCCAGTGAAAGATATGAGTTTATTGTGTTGAATGGATAGCTATTATTCATACTGTGAAAGGGTAATGAAGTAAAAATCTTTATAGCATATTACTACTTAATTAACTTTGGATTATGTATTTTTTAATTAATGAGTAATGTGAAAAACACCAATCTCACATCTGTGATCTCATCAGGAATTTCTAAATAGGATTATATGCTTTATCCCAAGAGACTGGGAGTTTCCAAATTACCTCAAGTTGTTGGAGTCAATTTAATATTTCTTATTAATCTCTCATAGCCAAAACTCTAACATGTGTCCTTCCAACTGCTGTCCTACCCTGTGAATCAGCACAATAAATCAAAGGAAGAACTCCAGCATCTAACCTTGGCCCACCTTCCAGAACTCTGGGACAGTTCTGGACCCTTATTCAGATGCAACTTTCAAGCCAAAAGCAAAAAACAACTAAACACAGCTGTGAGGGGGTGAACTGTCCACAATTAGTACCGAGCCAGGAATTTCCTAGCAATGAAAAGGGCTCTGTTACCACAAAACGAACTCAATGTTCTTACAAAATCATACTGATTTCTGGCATGTTTTCATTTGTTTCTTTTTTATTTACATACAGGCCCTATTTGGGTCTTTTTCTCTTCCTACTTGAATATACTTTCTTTTCCTTTGAGTTCTTTGATTTATTCTCATTTTTTCCTATAAACATGAGTTCTATTTGCCAGCTTTCTATTCCCCTGATATATATTGTACTCTGAAAGCTCTACTTCTGTTTGATTCTGTATATTCTCCAAAATGATTATGCCAATTCTCATTCTACTCCCCAAGTCTGAAGAAGCTCCTTTGTTCAGAGTGTCAAATATCCTCCTCATTTGTCCTAAATATTCTTCAGGGGAGGTGTCCACATGATCTCATGAGTGTTCTTAAGAATTCAGCTAAACATTTCAATAAAGATTGTTGATGTCTAATTTTTATTTTATGTAGTCATATCTATTATGTTTCGCTTCACTGAATGTATTTTTTTTATAACCTGATGCAGCTATTTATAAGTTAAGAAGGAAATGGACAATAAAATGTGGATCAGAACAACAGCAGTTTTTGACTATGTGATCCAAGAAAACTGGGACATAATCATGCTGTGCTGCTCCTAGCACCCACCCTTCTTGATCTTCCTCATCACCACCAAACTATCCCTCCCTTCTTTGCAAACAGGAAATTTTATGACATAATTTAACAGATGAATAGAAAGCCAGGGAGTAGTCTAGACTGATAAACAGGAATCCACCTCTTGGGACACAGAATCAGAAGACATCTCTCATTTGTCCCAATTTGAGAACTCCAGTTGTCCTAAATCTGATAGGCTCTATCCACAAAGCACGTGCTGAACCAGCAGGAGTAAGTCCATTTCCAGAACCTCCCAAACTGGGTCAGTTTCACAATCACGCAATAGAATTGTTCACAGTCATGGAAACTTCTTTTGACCCTGAAAACTCTTTCATGGCTTGGGAGATTAGCAAGGAAATGATAAATGACCTGAGCCACGGACAAAGGCACATGTGATTGTTGGTGTCAGATAAAGTTCCTTCTCTATCACATTGGCCTTTGGCCACATTACATGACCTGGGCAGATAAAGGCAAGTTTCTTATACTTTTCCTAGGGCCTGATTAAATTAGATAATTTATGTAAAGCTACTAACATAGGGTTTGCCACAGTAGGGTCTCCATGAATACTTATTCTTTCTTATCCTAAAGGATGAGTAGACCAAAAAGGAAAAATATTATGGGTAAAGGAAACATGGAATTTAGCTCATAGCAAAGATGAGATACAATGATAACAATGAAGTTTAGATTACAACCCCTATATCTACCAGCATGAGCCTGTTACTTCTCTGCAGAAATGCAAATAACAGCTATTCTCTTACAAGGACATGGTAAAGATTAAATACTATGATGAAAACAAAAGTGTGTATGAAGTAGTCAGTTACAGGGACACATTTGCAGCACTGGATTGCATCTTTGATACTATTTGTCTTTACTACTCATCCACTCCAATCCCCTCCTGCATCTGTTATTCCTCCACACTCTGCACCAGCTCAACCAGGTGGTCTTCTTGTCCACTGCTTCTTCTCTAGAAAGTCTCTCCAACCCCATGCCGAGCTGCATGGCTAAGACTTGAACTTGCTTCTCTCCTGCCATTTACTGCAGGTGATGAAACACCCTTCCCAGACTGAGGAGTTCCTTCATCTTCTCCCAAGAACCAAGAGATTGCCACTGTCCATTAAGTGGAATTGAACTCTGCTCCTTCACCTCCTTTGAGACAGTTCATGCCACCTGCAGATGGCACATTTGAGAAATCAAATACAGTATTATGGGCCAGGATGTGGGTAAAGTCATCATTTAGGGTGCTGCAAAACCCTAGGATAATCACTATGATATATGGTCTTGCATTGCCTTCTAGTTACTTCAGGTATATTAATCTGATAAATATATTGTTGTAAAATTGAGACTTAATAAAGCTACTTTCAGAGAATCCTGAGTCATCTACTATGAGAATAATTATCTGTACAAAAATGTTCATCTCAATGTTATTTCTAACAGCAAAGCACTGAAAGTAATTGAAACATCCAATACCCAAATACATTTATAACTATATAATCAAAAAGGAGTGTTGTAATAATACATAATGGTATAACCAAAGAAATACTTCAGACATTATAAAATTTCAAAGGAATATCTAGTAACATGCAAAAATATTTCTAAAATACTAACTGAACCAAAAAAAAGTTTTAAAATGGTAAGAACAATGTAATGGGTTTTTTTATGAAAGAAAAATACATGCATAAGATCCGGAAGGATTTATGACTTTTTAAAATAACATTTGCAGCAGGATCATGATAGCATAATTCTCTTCATTTTTTTCATTTCTACCATAAATGTACATTTCTTTAGAGATTAAAAATGAAATCCAAAGCAGGGAAATGGTTCACAGCAATTGAGTGGCAGGCTCTGGCTGATGACTGCTGCGAATTGCTAATCCAACTAATTCCCACCTACCTGATCTAAATCACCCTATCATCTTTGCCTCAAATCCCAAAATTTCAGGCACAATGAATGAGCCCAACTTGAATTTTTGAAATTCCCTAGGCTCTCACACATTTATCAGTGCAGCTCTCTACCATATGTTTCTCCTCTTCTCAGTCCTTTCATGCCCAGCCTCCACTGCAAGCCTCAGATACCCTCACCTCCAGGAGGTCTTCCCTAGCATCCCCCTTCTCCCCAGCCTTGGTTAAGTGTCCCTGTCCCTTCTAAGTGTTTCCACAGTTGACCTCTATCAAAGATCTTACCCATATTTCACTGCATTTGTTTAAATATCCATATTGCAGGTGCTTCAAAGCCATTGGTTAGGGCTTTTATCTCTATCTGCAGATCTTAGCAAGATTTCTGGGACAGAATTCATAACAAACAGATTTAAAGAAATAAAGGCTCACAATGAGAACTAGATCAAAGGGCCTGGGACAAATGTGAGCATTTTTCTAATCTGTTTTATTTCCGAGGCCTTGAGAGACAGGGAGCTTTTATGTATATGCCATTAAAAACTAAATTAGAAGGAATTTGACATGGCAGCCCCTGAGAATGCTGTAGTATTCTGAATAATACAATGAACTAATGATATAATTTGGGTTATAAGTCTCTCTTGTACATGATGTCCTTCCTAATCTTAAACTAGATTTGAAATATGGGGCCTAAAAATGGTAGGAAAAAGGATAACTACCAACCAGCTAGCATTCCCAAATGTTGGAAGACCGAGAAAATACTCTGAATTTTATAACCCATAGAGACAGTTTCTCCTGGATAACTTGTAAACTTCCTATCATCTACTTCTTTGTATCTTTCACAGGACCAGACACTAAGTTTCACACAAATAAATAGTAAGTGAAGGGAAGCTTAGGTGATGAGTCTGTGTCTGCTTCCACCTTCAGACATGGGTGAGGAAAATGAGGCCCAAATAATACACTGCGTCTCACTGATCTGAGAAGGTAGAAATCAGGAGTGAAGACTAGTGAGGCAGAACAATATCTTAAAGAGAAGAAAGCTACCAAAAAGGCCTTCATGCCTGCCTTCCTGGCAATTTGCTGAGGATCCTTAGCCCTGTGTGCACAGGACAAGATCTAATGAGACTTAGCAAGGGGAAGCTGCTGTGTGTCAGAAGTGAGTACCAAAGGCTGTGCAAGGCTAGGAAACAATGCAATTCAGAGCAGCAAGAGTAGAAAAATATGATTGAGAATTCAGACATTCAGGACAGTCACACATGAGGAATAAAGACAAAGCAGAAATAGGTCAGCTCCAACAAAGATTAAATACAAGCCAAGGAGGATCAAGCAAATCCTCTGGTAATTTAACCTCCTTGGCAGAACAAAACACACCTCTTCAAGGAAAACAACAGTAGCTGCCCAGAGTATAATAAAAAAATTACTAAAAAAAAATTTCTAGACATATGAAAGCACACAAAAATGAAACCGTTAATTGAGGAAAAAGAAGAGAGTTCAAAATAAATAAAAGTTGTTCTCAGATATTGAAATTAGCACAGGACTTTACAGTAGCTATACAAATATATGCAAGGATTTCAAGGAAAGTATCAATACAATGAAAAAATGAGGAATAATAACAGAGAAATAAAAAATGAAAAAAGTGAAAATTCTAGAACTGAAAAGTAAAGCAAATAGAATGAAGTAATGATATTAATTCTAAGTAGATTATATAAGAAAGCTCAGTAATGTAGCCCTAAAACCCTACCAAGCTATAGATATAAAGATATAGATATAAAGATATAGATATAAAGATAGATATAGACATATAAAAGTTCAATGGAATAAGAAAACTTGCCAGTTAAAAATATCTAATTCACCTACAATAGGGTAGAAAAGGCAAAAACTAAATAGGACCAATAAAAAAAAATCAAAAAGCTAGATGGGAAATATAAACTCAGTCATATTAAGAAATACTTAAACATATACTAAACGTTCTAAGTATAAAACAGATGTCAAACTATACCTTGAAAAAGTCAGTTCTAATCACATCTATGTAATTTACATCTATGTAAAAGAAATACTATGCATATATATATATATATGTATATATGTTTCAAATAGTCTGAAAGACAAAGAATGAAAGAAGATATATCACATAAATGGCAAGCATAAAAAAGATGATATGGATAAAATAGTGAGAAAATAAGCTTCAAGATAAAAACTGATATGAAAGACAAAGATCGATATTTCATATTGAGAGGGTTACTTCACCAGTACAACAAATTTCAAGTGTACATAAGAAAAATGCTCATACAACTTTAAGAATAAAACATATAAAAAATTGACCATTATTCTCAGAGATTTTAGTTTCCCTCTTAGTTACTGATTAAAGAAGTAGCCAAAAAAACCATATAGATATAGATTAAGTATATGGATTATCTAAATAATATTATCAGTTTGATATTAGATCAGTATAGCATTAAACAATGCAATGTACATAAAATGTTTGTGAGTATATAAACTATACTATATCATATTCTAAATCATAAAAAGATTTGAAGAAAACTCAACAAAATAAAATCTCACTGAAAATGTACATGAACCTAAGTGGAATTTAATTAAAAACAAGTAACATATATAGAAAATCTGCCAACTATTTAGAAGCTAAACATATATTTCTAAATAATCTATAAGTCAAAGAATAAATCAAAAGGGTAATAGAGGATGTTTGTAACTGAATAACAAAATACAGCAAGTCAAAACTTGTAAGATGCAGTTAAAGTAAAAATTAAAAGGAAATTCGTAACTATAAATATTAATATCAGAAAAAGAGATTTAAAAACCAATGACCTAAAGTTTCACCTTTAAAGGCAAGTTAAAACCAAAATAAAAGCTGGACGTGGTGGCACATGCCTGTAATCACAGTGCTCAGGAGGTGAGACAAGAGGATTGCTGCGAGTTTGAGACCAGCCTAGGCTAAAAAGTGAGCTCAAGGCTAGTTTGAACTGCATAGTAAGATCCTGTCTCAAAAAGACCAAAAAGAAATAAAAAATAAAACCAAAATAAATAGGAACATGGAAATAATGAGAATAAGAATTAAAGTCAATGCAATAAAAAGGTAAACAATAGAGAAAATTAACAAAAGCAAATATTATCTCTTCCAGAATATTAGTAAACTGATATACAATCTACCATAATTTAAGAAGAAAAAAATCTAGGAAATTCAAGTAGAACTAGAAATAAAACAGGGGTTATTGCTGTAAATATTCAGACATTAACAAGGTTAAAAAAAGAGAGAATACAAGGAATATGTAGGCTAAACAACTTAATAACATAAAATGCACAAACTCCTTAAAAATACAATTTATTAACCTTGACACAAGAAGCTTTGAAATATTTAAATGATCTATATCAAGTAAAGAAATTGAATTCATAATCAAAACAAAAAAAACTCTACATCCATATTATTTAACTGATGAATTCTATCAACCATTTGAGAAAGAAATAGTACCAATTGTACAAAAACTTTCAAAGGAGAAAAGACATTCTCAACAACTTGTGAGGCTAGTATATCATGCAAAAATACTATAATAAATAAAAGTGAGAAACCAATATACCTACAATAGAAAAATAAAACCTTTTAAAATATGATAATATCAAAGTTAGAAATATAAAAAGGCACTGTACTAAAAGGGAAATAGGGTCTACTAATTGCAGGAAAAAATAATTAATATAAAAATTGCTAACAAAATACAAAGAAGGGAATTATGTTGGTTAAAATAAAAAGATCAATTCATCAAGTAAATACAATTATAAACATACTTGCACCCAACAAGACAACCCCAAAATATATAAAGCAAATATGACAGAATTGAAGGGAGATGTGACTTTTTTGGGGGGGATACCGGGGATTGAACTCATGATCTTGTGCTTGCTAGGCAGGCCCTTAAGCCACTGAGCTAAATCCCCAGCCCCCAGAATTGAAGGGAGAAACAAACATTTCAAAAGTCATTGTTGGAAAATTCATTATTTAATTTTAAATAATGGATAGGCAACCTAGGCAGATGACCAAGGAAATAGGGGCTTTGAACATCATTATAAATTAAATAGAGTTAATAGACATATACAGAACATTCCACCTACCAAGAGAAAAATATACTTTTTTCTAAAATGTTTGAGTCCATGGGCTGTTGTTCAGAGTACAGCGCATCCTTAGCATGTGCAACAACCCAGATTCAATCCCTAATATAATGCCAGGAAGGGGGTAAAGGGGATATGCTAAAATGAACATGAGATATTTTTCCAGATAGGCCATACCAAACAAATGTTAATTCTTAAGACTGAGATCATACAAATTATTTTCTCTGGCCACAGTGAAATAAGTTTGGAATTCAATAACAAAAGAAAGCTAAAGATATAAGTATGTGGAAATACCAAGAAACATTAGAAAATGCTTAGATACATAAAAATACATCAAGAACAAACATATGAAATATAAAGTATACCAAAACTTATAAGATGCAGTGAAAACAATACTCAGACAAAATTTTGTAGCTGTAACTGGCTATATTTTAAAAAGGAAATATTTTCAAACAATCATTTAGCCTTATGCCTTAAGGAAATAGCAAAGGAAGAAAAAAACTAAACCCATAGCTAACAAAATAAAGGATCTAACAAAGATCTGGTAAAAAAAAAAATAAGTAAAACAAGATGAGAATAGAAAAATATAGAACCAACAAAATCAACTGTGGTTCTTTTAAATAGATCAGCAAAATTAATGTGTTTACCTTGATTGACTAAGAAAAAATAGAAATCCAAATTAATCAAATAAAGTGAAAGTGGGAACATTTGTACTGACCTTTTTATCTATTTCTGCAATAAAAAGAATTACAAAGGGACAGTTTGAACAGCTGAATGCCAATAAATCAGGTAATATAGATGAAAAGGACAAATTTCTGGAAACATACAAATTACTAATCAGAGCTTGAATTAATAATCAAAAATCTCCCAACTAAGAAAAAATCAACACCAGTGGTTTTAATAATGAAAAGGAAATTAAGAAAACATTCCACTTATAACAATTCAAAAATAATTATATAATTAGAATAATTTTTTTAAATGTGTAAGAGTGTTGCAATCATATCAACACAACACTGCTAGCAGAAATTAAAGAAGACCTGAGTAATATGAAAGATATTTTCATGATTAATTAAATGACAACACTTTTACCAGTTCTTCCTCAAGGTGATCTGTTTGATTTAAAACCATCCCATTCAAAAATCCCAAAAAGATTTTTCAGAAACTGAAAAATTAATTCTAAAATATGGGAGGTAAATCAAAGGACATGAAATAGCTAAAATAGCTTGAACAAAAGAACAGAATTGAAGCAGTCACGCTACTTGATTTCAGGAATTATTATAAAGGTATAATAATCATTACAGTTTAATACTGGTATAAAAATATACAAATAGATCAAGGTAGCAGAATATAGAACTCAAAATTAAACCCTTGATCAAGTGATTTCCAATTAATACACCAAAGCAATTAATGACAAAAAAGAAAGTATTTTCAACTATTAATCCAATCCCATTTGGAAATGTCCATGAAAAAAATAGACCCCAATCTTAAATTTTATATAAACATTCATTTGAGACAGGTTATATACCCAAATCTAAAAACCCTAAAACTTGTAAAACAAAATATAAAATAACAGCCTCTTAATACTGGGGTAGGGAAAGATTTCTTAGAACATAGAAAGCATTAATCATAAAAAAGTGACAAAATCGAACATCATCAAAATTAGAACCTAGAAGTTTTCAAAATGAAAAGGAAAAATCACACAATGGAGAGAAATTTATGATTTGTGTGTGTGCATATCATATATATGTGACAAAATAATTGTGTCCAAAATAAACACAGTAATCCTACTGATCAATAGTAGAATAAATAACTTCACATGCCATTAATAAAAGATTTGAACAAGGATTTCATCATAGATTCCTCATCAATGCCCAATTTAAACACATAAAGAGAAGCTTAACATCAACAAGGAAATAAATGCAAATTAAAATCACAATAAGCCATCACACTCAGTGAGATGCCTATGATTAAAAAGACTTGACAACAAATTCTGGCAAGGTTGTAATGCAGCTGGAACTTTTATACAATTGCTGGTGAGAGTATAAAAAATATCACATTTTGCAAAAAGATGCCAGCTTCCTATAAAGTTAAACATAGGTATTAACTATAATTCAGCAACTCCATACTTGGGTATTCATTCCAGACAAATGACAAAATAAACCCACACTAAGACTCATACAATATCAAGATAAAAACTTACAAAAATGATACATTCAAGGATGCTTATAGTAGTTTTATTCACAATAACAAGAAACAATACAAATACCCATCACCATGAGAATGCATAAACAGAGCAGTCTGTTTATACAATTGAACAGTAGCCTACAAAGAATGCACAACTCTTTTATGCAGTACTATGGATTAATCTTGAAAATATAATGCAGAGTGAATATTGTGAATATTTCTATTCCAATATGTACAAAATATTTTTATGTACTTGGATGGCTCCATTTATAATTCCCCAAATTAATCTGTGATGATAGAAATCACAGTAGTAATTGTCCATGAAGAGTGAAGTTTGGGGTCAGGGGTTTAGCTCAGCGGTGTAAGTGCCTGCTTGGCAAACGTGAGGTCGTGAGTTCGATCCCCGACACAAAAAAAAAAAAAAAAGAGTGAGGATTGACAAGGAGATACGGGGAAACTTTCTAGGATGAGGGATGTGTAGTTTATATCTAGAATGCTTTCCCAAAGGCCTCATGTGTTCAGAGGTGCGACTTTCAAAAGCTGATTGGACTGTAAGGGTGCTGGTACTCAATGCATTAATCCACAGATGAGTTCAGAGCTAAATATGCTGGCAAGAGGTAGAGCATGGCTGGGGATGGATCACTGTGGAAATGACCTGGAAAAGTGTATTTTCTTCTCCAACTCCTCCTTTTTCTCTCTGCTTTATGGCCATCATGTCTGGAGAAGGTGTACTCCATCTCAACCCTTCTACCATGCCTTTCCTGCCTCAGAGCCAGCCAAATATGGACTGAAAATGTAAATCAAAATAACCTCTCCTCCTTTAAGCTGTGAGTGCTATTATTGTGTATCAGCAACAAGAAAGTGATTACAATGTTGGGTGTGATTTGTATCTTTATTGGGGAATTTATTACACACATGTATGCAGTTGTCAAAATTCATCAAATTGCACATTAACATATGTGCATCAATTGTAAAGATCTATAGATAAATAAATAGTGGGTGAGTAGCTTAGTCATAGGCAAAGCTACTTAGGAACAGAAATATAATTACCTAAGATTTATGTGGCAAGAAACACTAATTTTCTCTGATACTTAGTAGTAATCTCTTGCTTTATAGATTCAGCTATTTAGTTTTTAATTAAAGGATTAATATTCATTCACTTACTCAACAAATATTGAAGTAGACACTTTCCTAAGAGATTGAAAATATGATCCTGTTTGCATATAACTTACATACCAAAGAGGAAGAGAGATGAGAATAAAGCAGAGAAAGGATAGGTTACAGAATTGGTAAGGAGTTCAGTATAGGTAGGAAAGTCTTCTTTAAGGAGCATTGTGCCCTCGAGAAGAGACCTGATCAATATAGAAAATGTGAGAAATGTTAAATTAGGTAGGGGGAAGTGCAGAAAAAGTAGTTGAGCAGACTCAGTCAGAATTCTCTGATTCTACACTCTTACTAGCTGTGTGACCTGGGCCAAATCTAATTTCTCTGCCTCTAGATCCTCACTGTAAAATAGCTACCTTATCAATAGCACCTAATGTTAACACCTTTGTGAAGACTAAGTCAATACAAATTGATATGCCTAAGCTGAAAATCTGAACCTTCTTAAGAGCCAACACAATACCACATGTGAAAAATCCACACATGACCTTATACTACAGGTCAGAGACAAAGCACAGGTATAGCAAAAATATCATAAAATTATCTTCAGATTATGTGTGTAATGTGTATATGAAACATAGATGAATTTTGTGGTTAGATTTGGGTCCCATCCCTAAGAAATCTCATTAGGTGTATGCAAATATCCTAAGTATGAAATACAAAATACTTCTGGTCTCAAGCATTTTCACAAAAAAAGGTATTTAATCAACATATAGAAAGCATTTGGGTTTGTCACTGGCACATAGGAAGCAAGCACCATTTAAATATTGATTATTCAAAGTTGATTTACAATTTTTAAAATTCACTGGTTGCTACTCATCTAGAATCCATGAAGACAACAGAGGAACAAGGGAACCAGTTAGGAAGCTGCTGCAGTGATTCAGGCAAAAGATGATGGTGGTGAAGAATACAGTAAAAAACAGCTAAAACTTAGACTATCAATGAAGGAAGAATCAAAAGAACTTGCCAATGATTACATGAAGAATGTGAAAGAAGAAAAGAAATCAACACTGAAAGGTATAAATAAGGGTTTGCAGATGGGGAGAGATCACATTCTCTTTGGGTCGTCAATTTGTGATCTCAATGAAGAAGGCTATAGGCAATTGGACAGATAAATACAAAAGTTGGAGAGGACATGAGTGGTGTTATCATTCACTCAAATATGTATATTTATAGGGTAATACTGAATGGGTCACTTTTTGTTACCATTTCTTAGAGTTTTATAAAATTGAAAAGAATAATTTTTAAAAGATAATTTAATCCAGGGGGCTGGAGATTTAGCTCAGTGGTATAAGCACCTGCCTGGCAAGCACAAGGTCATGAGTTTGATCCCTAGTACCAAAAAAAAAAGATTAATTTAATCTTGTAGATAAACATAATTAAATTTATTTATACCAACAGCGAAAGAACTGAAATGTTGCCCATAAACAGAAAATAATTCAAACAGCTCATTTCAGTCTATGCCCACTTAGGAAGAGCCCCCCCACCACCACCACCATGGTTACCTCAGGTCTCAAAGTACATTGTTTTCAAAAGCTCAAAAGACTGAAATAATTTCAGAGGGCACTGATGTGCTTTAACCTTTCATGGCTTCTTTTCTCTTCAACTTCAACAACAGTGCCACAATTACATGTCTGAGGACTTTCTTAAAAGTTACTGCCATCCTGTTCTGTTTCACAAGTCTGCCAACTTGTCTAACACTTGTGTTTTTGATCAACTTATTTCTCTTATTTCTGTCATCAGTTACAGGACTATAAACTTCAATTCTTTAACATGGAATTCCAGGCATCCTCCCACAAAACAATCATCTATCTAATAAATCACATAAATCATGTTTACCAAAAGCCATCTATAAGCTTTTATCTACAAAAATGGTTATAGACTCTGTACTGTTCATTGAAAGATCCACCTGTGCTCAGGGTCACATATTATCACCCTTCCCTGACACTAGGTAGATGAACATACATGAACAGGTAGCAGCTGAGATCACTCACCTTTTTTACTTCAGACTTCTTAGAAAATCAGATAAATGGAATTTCTAGTTCTAGACACCAAGATTAATAGCCTTCCACAAATTAATGGGAAGAACTGGGACAGTTTCATACCAATATCCAGTTAGTTGCTCTCTGGCCCAACTCTTTGACTCCAGTGAGGTTAAGTTTTTGTTATGCTTCACTTGCAGCTATACATCCTGCCAACCCTGTAGTTACAGTCTATCTTTCTTCTCTTATCTATAGCATTCCCCCCTTGTTTTAGACTTACCTCTAAGAAGACCCTAATTAACTCCTTTTACTACTATTTTCCCTACTCAATGAAAAATGCTCATTTTCCCCAAATTCAGCTCAATTTTTGTCTCCACCATGAAGTCTTATTTGGCTTTACAGATGCATGGGAGCATTCTTTTTTTTCCCCTTTATTTATTTTTTTTTATTTAAAGAGAAAAAAACAGGAAAATGGTAGAGATAATACAAAATTTCAAAAAAAGATAAACAATAAGAAATTACTAGTTGATAAATTATTTTCCTCTTAGAAATAGTTGTTCAAGTTACAATATTAAAGCATACAAAGTAGATATTCAAACAGTGAGAGTGTAAACAGCTACACATGCATGAGTCTTTACATGTATTTCTATCCTTTCTGTATTAGAGGGAAAAACAAAACATAGCAAGACAAAACAAAACAAATTCCTATAAAAACATGAAACTGAAAAGTCGTATAAAACCACAGTACAAGGTGATCTACAATGATTACTGTGTTGTTTCTTATTATCTTCAATAGAATTGTCTCTATCATCAGACATAATTGAATATAGCTGTATAATTGAATATAGTGGTACATAACAATATTAGTAAAAATAAAACATTGAAGACAGTATAAAACTTCAAAGGCAGGTAATAATCAAACCATGACAGATATTCTAGTGAATCTTGTCATCTGAAGTGCAGTTGCCTATACTCTCAGACTTGATACTATCAATCATAACAGCTTTGAATAAAATCTATCACTACAAAACAGCAATCTGACAAACCAGATTCAATTACAATCAGTCATGGTAAAACAGTGTAGGTTTTACAGAGCTTTAGATTAAGTTAGTAGGAAATTAAGGATGATTACCATACTATACCCTGTTGTTTTCAAGATTACTGTCTGTGCCCTCAAATTTGGTACAGGTAGAATGACTGGAACAGAATATAATTCATCTAAGCAGAGTAGTATGAGTAATGTGGGTTTTAAATCCTGGTGCACTATTAACAATATAGTATATCAAGGCCATCTATGTTAGAGATTCTAGCCATCCTTCTCTGCCTCATTTCTGTTATGCTATTTTTCTGCCTTTGTTTATCTAGTTTTCTCTTTCATTCTACTGCCTGCCCCACTCATTGAGGCCTTTCTTCCACTGTTCCTAAAATCCTGGTATTTTTTTCTCTCTCTCTAGAATGTCCTTCAGTATTCTCAGTAGGGTTGGATTGGTGGTCATAAACTCCTCCAGTTCCTCTTTGTCATGGAAGCATCTTGTTTCTCCATTAATTTCTAGTGACAGGTTTGCAGAGTACATCAGCCTGGGCTGGAGGTTATTTTCTTTCAGGGCTTGGAATACTTTACTCCAAGCTCTTCTTGATCTGATGGTCTGTGTCAAGAAGTCAGCCGTGATCCTGATGAGCTTACCTTTATAGGTAATCTGTTTCTTTTCTCTGATGGCTTTTAATATTCTGTTTTTATATTGAATTTCTGTTATCTTGATTATTAAATGTCTAGGTGTAGATCTGTTTTGGTTTTAGGTGGCTGGAGTTCTGTATGCCTCACATAACCGAATGTCATTTTCTTTAACCATGCTTGGGAAGTTTTCCTTAATTATTTCCATGAATAGCATTTGTAATTCACCTGTTTGTATTCCTGCTTCTTTGTTCACATTTCTTATTTTTAAATTGTAGATTCTCTTGTCATCTTTTAACCTTTGTATTGTTACTGTCTGTTTCCCTGTTATTTTTAAGAGATCTTTCCTTTCATGATCAAACATTGCCAACTTGTCTTCAAGTTTTGATAGTCTATCCTTAGTTTCTTTTAAGGAGTTTTGCCAGCTTTCAATGGAGTTTTTAATTTCCTGGTAGTCTCTTTGAATCTGCTTCATGTATTTTATATTTTCTTTATATTCTTTGTCAAATGTTTCTCTCCTTTTTTTGTGTTCCTCCCTCCTTCCATCTGTATCTTCCTGAGAGATGCTTCCTGAGAGCATTTCTTTTATTACTCTACTCATATCTTGCTTTACCTGATTTAATATTTCAGTTTTGAGCTCATCTACAAGGTCCCAAAAATAGCTCTTAATGTCCATTGAAGCCATGTCTGATGTTGCATGTTTGCTGCCCTCAGTCTCCCTTGTTTTTCCCTCTCTTGGATCAGTGCTTTCAGGGTTCTGGTTTGGGGGCCTCCTCTTGGCTCTCTCTCCTGTCATGGTCCCAGCTTCCTCCACACAGGTTACAGTTCAGGGCATGGGAGCTTTCTTATCCCAATGAACTCTACACATACACAGTTGGAGTCAACAGCAGGTGTCTTTGCAATTCTTCATAAGCTGATGATTCTTCACTGTTGTTATATTTACATTCTCCACCAACAATAGGGTTGAATGGAAACAAACTGAACATCTAACAACACAGGATTATCATTCGTTTATTCTTTGTCAAATATCTGTTGAGTAGCTATGATGTGTAAGTCATAATTCTTAGATTAGTCAAAACAACCTAAAGGGACAAAAATAGGGCCAACAATAGGTCCTAACTGAAGTAACCCAAGAATACTGATAAAGCACAACAAATTAACTGTTATCATTAACTGTTATCAATATGTGATTATCCTCACTTTAATAAATTATAATTGCCTATAGATAAACTATGTACAGAATTAGCAAATTATGGGGTTGTGTGTGTGCATATATATATATATATATATATATATATATAATACACAAGCATGACATAAATTGAACAGAATTTTAAGGATTTGCACCAAAGGAATAATAAGTGTTGCTGCTACTAAACTATAGGCATTAATGTTCTTCTGATTTTCTGATTTTTAGGTAATGAGCATGTATTATTTATTTAATAAGCAAAGGAACTAGAATTTCTAAGTTTGGAAAATTTCCTATTGTAAATTGAGTATACTATTCTGTAAGCTGATATGTGCTCTGCTTGCTTATCTGTGTTTTCAATTTTTCACAGGATAGATGGCATTAGTCTTTCCAGCTTGTTCAATTTCTTACCATTAAACAATTATTTATTGATGCACTACTCTCCTATGGTTACAACCTTCAGTTATTCCAAAATCTTATAATCATGGAAGAACAACAGTTTCTTAAATTTTACCCTTTTAATTCCTGAAAAAAAAATTGTAGAAGTGCTTAAAATATTCTTGACATACCAAAGTTATTGCTACTGAAGAGTCTAGTGATTGGGATTTATTTTCAACCAGATGGTCTGGTTTACTAAATTATTCCTTCCCAAAATGTTCTTGACCTACTTCATTTCATCGAATCATCAGGAGTTCTCCAAAATGACTAGAGGATTCAACAACTAAGTTAAACAAGTAGGCTTTCTTTTGTAGTTGATGCCACCTCTGGGGCAGATGTTTTAGGAGCAAAGGGCTTGACAATATCTCCTAAAGCAGAACACATCAGGTGCTTAGGAAGAGCAATAGAATACCCATGCATGGAAGTTATGATTAAAGGTATGGATAAAAAATGCCTAATGTATCGTGAAAATACTGATACAAACCTAATTAAAGTAAAGGATTAGCAGTTATGGCTATTGGAAAACAAATTTATAATATAGATTGTGGAACTAGAACATCAAAAGTTTTGAATACAGTTATTTGGAATTGATATACAGTGGTACTTCAGTTTGCAGACTTAATCCTTTTCACAATTCTGGTTGCAAACTTAATTGGATGGGAACCAAATCAAATTTCCCCATAAGATTAACATTGAATGTAGCAATTGAATTTGATTCAATTCTTGTCCAGTTTGCTTTCCAACCAGAATCACACAAAGAATTAAGTTTGTGAACTCAGGTATCATTGTAATAGGTTACAAAAGATGAAAATAAATTCTGAGACAGTGATTATTAAAGTCCTATGCCTAAAACAACTCACTGCAGAATGGATTAAAATGTGAACAGCTGGATGCTGGAAGTTGGAATGATTCTGCCAGAATGAACATGTGAGTATGATCCTGAATAAAGAGGAAAGCTACCCAAAAGCAAAGAAGGGAATTCTGAGAAGTTTGGAAGCACAGAATGGTAAGAGCATGATGTATTAGTTATGCGTCACTCACACACCCATGAACAAACACTAAGCATGAGTAGGGTTAGGCTCCCCCAGAGCATCCCTACTGATCTCAGCAGGCTGATTCAGGATGCTATAGGCTGTGACAAATGGGACAGCTTGTTTCTGTCCCACATTTCTCATCTTTCAGTGGACCACTCCAGCACCATCTCATAGCCATGGCAGAAGACCAAAGAGATGAGGCAGAAACTGACAAGTAAGTCAGTGCCTGTGAGCATTACAACTGCTAATGCTCTGTAAGTTAAAGCAAGTCACACAGCTAAGCCCAGAGTCAGAGGGCAGGGAGCTGAATACAATGAAGAAATGACTAAACTGAGGTCTTTAATTCAGTCTAGAACACAATGTAACTGACTGGATCAAGGCAACAAAAAAAAAAAAAAGAAGCAGTGAACATGACAACTCAGGGGTAGTTCAACGCTAGACAAAAACATGCATCAGCCTGAAGAGGTGAGGATTTTTGTCACTCTCTGGATGGATTTATGAGTTCAAAAATTTTGTTGTTTTTTAAATGTGACTAATTTGATAAAAACTTAATTTCCATGCCAAATAATTTAGTCATTTATTCAACAAATTTTATTTAATGCTTTCTATATGTCATATACATATCCATTAAGAAAACAGAAATGAATAAAATTCCCATTACTTACTACATACCAACCAAAAAAAACTGATCCCCAATATTCCCCCAGGTACCCATAAAGCAAAATATACAATTCCAGTATTAACATCTTTCCACCTTCCCTCCAAATATGGGTATGTTCCATATTGTAACATTTTTATTTCAATTTTTGTTAAGCTCTTCAAAGTAAAATCTATATGGCCTCCTTTAATTTGGTCAACCTTAAGCAGACAAATCTAAACATATGGACCTAGAGTCTGGCGGCCTATAAAGATTCCTGCTTTTGCTGTGAAAAGGAAAAACGCTGCTGGAGGAGCTGGGGAGTGGGAGATCTGTGCCTGTTTTCCTGCTGGGAAGTGCACACCAGGATCCAACCCACAGCTTGGATTTACTCCACGGTTATTCCTGCAGTGAGTGAGCTGCCTTTAATGGACTGAAAGCACCAGCCCAACTGTGAACAGCAGACAGGTGATGTGACATGTGAGGCCCTCAGCACAGAGGCTGAAATCAGAAAGGGAAATGATCTGGGAAGACGGCGGATCAATAAGCAGCAAAATAAAGAGCCTCTCTGAAAGAAACAGCTCGGATACTGGGATAAAACATCCTGGAGAAGACCAGATGGAAGGAGATAGATCCTCTTGACCCAGGAACAAACTAAAGGGGAAAAAAGGAAGAAGAAGAAGAAAAAAAAAGAAAATCGTGGATGGAAGACTGTAGCTAGAGGCGCTCTCACCTGAGCTGGTCCCATTGTGTACAAAATGTCCCTGGAATCCAGAGAGGCATGGTCAAGGTGAAGTTGGAGGTTGGCGAGCCTGAGGGCCTCAGCAGGAGGACACAGTCATGAAGGGGAGCGGTGGAATGGAGAAAAGCACTTGGCTTGGAGATCTGTACCAGCTCTACATGAGTGCATGGAAATCAGTCCTAACACAGGAGTGGGCAACTGGCCAGGAGTCAGGCAAGATAAGCCCAGAACCAGAACTGCAGTGGCTTCAGTCAGCTACTACTAGTGCAGAGAAGATTGGTGAGAAATTGCTTGGACTGAGTCCCACCCCATGCACAGTCCAATAGCCAAGGACAAGGTCTCTCTGAAGCTATGCCTAACCAGCCCCATCCGTGCTACACACACTAATGTGGTGAAGACTCCCACTGGTCGACCAGCTCAAAAGGGAGGAGCCAGCCTGCCCCGCATCTGCTTGTACTTCAGTGGTCATCAGCAGACTAGAGAGGGCAGCAATCCCTAGCCAGCATGCTTCAGAGTATTCATAGCCAATACAGGAAGTGTCGGGGACCCCCATTATCCACTCATCTGGAAGAAACCAAAAACATGACAAGAGGAAGAAAGTCTCCAATCCCCAACCCAAATAATACTAGCCCAGGAGAGGTAAACACAGAAGAGATCAGGGGTTGCACACTTGTGGTGTCTGAAAAAGCAGTATCTGACATAAAGAATTATCTACATGACATTATAAAAGAACTAAAAACAGAAATTCTAATATAAGTAAAGGAAGATATAAGAAAAATAATAAAAGAAATGTTAAGTATCTCTCAAGAAGACACAGATGGAAGAATGGAGGAACATAGAGAAAGGAGAGAAATCTTCAATGAATATAAAGGAAATATAGAATATTGAAACAGATTCAATAAAGTTTATCAGAAAATTAAAAACTCCATTGAAATCTGGCAAAACTGCTTGAAAGAAACTAACAATAGACTATCAAACCTTGAAGATAGGTTTGCAACATGTGATCATGAAAGGAAAGATCTCTTAAAAATAACAAAGATCCAGGAAGTACAAAGGCTAAAAGATGACAAGAGGATCTATAACTTAAGAATAAAAAATGTGAGTGAAGAAGCAGGAGTAAACACAAATGAAATACAAAGGTTATTTATAGAAATAATTAAAGAAAATTTCCCAAGCATAGGAAAAGGAAATGATATCCAGTTATATGAGGCATACAGAACTCCAACCAGCTATAACCCAAATAGATCTACACCCAGACATATAATAACCAAGATCCCAGAAATTCAACACAAGAACAGAATATTAAAAGCTGTCAGAAAAAAGGAACAGATCACCTATAAAGGAAAACCCATCAAAATCATGACAGACTTTTCAACACAAACCATCAAATCAAGAAGAGCTTGGAATGAAGTATTCCAAGCCCTGAAAGAAAATAATCTCCAACCCAGATTGATGTACCCTGAAAAACTCTCTCTCAAAATTAATGGAGAAACAAGATGCTTCCATGACAAAGAGTGGGGGAGCTCATGACGACCAATCCAACCCTACAAAAAATACTGAGGGACATTCTAGAGAGAGAGGAAAAAAAGACCATGGTTTCAAGAACAGCAACAGAGGAGGCTTAATGAATGGGGTAGACAATGGAATGAAGGGGAAACGTAGACAACCAACGGCAGAAAAATAGCATGGCAGAGATGAGGCAGAGAAGGTTGGCCATAATCGCTAACATGGATGACCCTGATACACTAATAAAAAGAAACACAGGCAGAGTGGATCAGGAGATAGGGTCCATCAAGATGCTCTATATAAGAAATATATTTAACCTCAAAGAGGGTTTATGGACTAAAAGTCAAAGATTAGAAAATAATGCTTTAAGTGACAGGGAACCAGAAAAAAGTGACGGTAGCTCACCCATCACCTGAAGATTGGTTGGAAAGACATAACACTTTTATACAATGGAGAGTTACTCAGCTATACGGAAGGAAAACCTTGAGGCTCTTGTAGGTAAATGGATACAACGTGAGACCAAGCTAAGGGGAAAACCTTAAGTAAATAGCGGGTTGCCTCCCTAATCTAAAAAATAAAGGATTATTGGGATACAAAATGTACAACACACCCTGGGAAAGCGAAAGTGGAGGAATTATCTAAATAGGGAAGGTAGAGGATATTGGTAATCTTGTATCATGATTTGAAACCCATATAACTTTCATCACTTTGTTTAGTTTGGTTATATTCTGTTCCAGTTCATCTATTTGTACTACATTTGAGGGCATAGACAGCTATTCCAAAGATAGCAGGATATACTGCAATAACCATTTTTAATTTCCTATTAACTTAATCTGAAACCCTATGTTGCTTTCATTGCCTTGTTTTGACTGACTTTATTTGAATTTGTCTTGTTCAATCACTGTCTTGTCTTGATTGATTTTATTCTAATCTGGTATGTTTGATAGTATCAAGTCTGAGAGTATAGGCAACTACACTGAAGACAGTAAGATTTGCTATGATACCCATTCTGTTTTGACAATTACCCTTTTTTGAAGTTCTATAATGTTTCCAATGTTTTGTTTTTATTGATTTTGTTCTGTACTGCTATGTTCAATTTTAGAGTACCTGATGATATGGGTAATTCTATTGAAGATAACAAGAGACATCATAGTAACCATTGTAGATCACCTTGCATTGTGGTTTTAAATCATGTACTATGTCCATTCTTTTGTTTTGAATGACCCCATTTTTTTTCTCATTTGGTTTTATTCTTTTAGAAATAAAATAAAGTGAAATCTATAATTGTACATGACTGTTAAAGCCCCTTAATATATTCTCTTAAATGAACAAAGTTTGAGATTAGATCCCTTGAAATCCAAAGACATTATGGTATATACTGTTTTGATACATGGACAATACAATAGATAATATATATATTATATTATAGATAATATATATATATTTACCTTAGTAAATATATATATAAACTTCAACTTTAGTGATATGTTTTAAGGAAAAAAAAAAGCCAAACAGAGCCATGCACCACACATGCTTGGGGGGGGGTCTTCAATGGTAATGATTACTTACAACTCCTAAAGCTCTGGCACTCTTCCTCAATTCTGTGTCCTGATAAAGTCTCTTTTGTTCCTTAAGCTGGTTTTAGCTGAAATTGGTTAAATGTAAACAGAGAATTCCTTAAAACATATCACTAAAGTTGAAGTTCTGTAAGAACCCATTTTGTTAAAAGTGACATTCTAAAAGATAATCATGATGAAGGCCAGCATAGATGTCTTTAACCATGTAATCTTGGAATTTTGTTACTTAAGGTCATTTTGTCTGGATTGTCCAAAGGAGGTTACATAAAAAGACTTATTTGTTTGTTTTTAAATAGAAGCTTCCTTTATATGAAATAAAACCAAAATTTAAATTAGCTAAATATATCAGTAAATCTGACATTAAGATTTACCTCATTAATTTATGTATATAGAGCTTATAAATATCAGTTAATTAACTTTATTTAAGATTAAATCACACTGCTACAAAAATTCTTCCAAATCATTGATGTGAGGTTATAATGAAATATCCCAGCTTGTGGCCAAGAATCCATCTAGCTCATTAATAATGCTATCACTGGAGAGTTCCATTTCTGGGTTTGTCGCTCTATTTTTCTAATAGCAATAAAATGAGAACCATAAGGGAACATGTAGGGGGAGGTTCAAGGCTAAATGAGGAAAGGAGACAGAAGATAGAGTGGAAATAAGTGATACATTAGCAGAGCCAGCAAAAGCATCCTGTGATTTATCAGTCAAACAGGATCTTTTCAGTAAACATCTATTACTATAATCACTCACATTATTCTATAATACTTCATGAAACACCTACTTCAATTTTAACAAAACTGAGACAAGTATTTTCTCCCATAATAATCACCTTTATTTTCCAAATGTACTCTTCCTGCCTCCTTACCCAGTTCTCTTGCTTGAATTACCAAGAGCTGATGTAAACCCTCTCTCCTTGAGATGTTGTGATGATCAATTATCAGTTCACAGGCTCATTTATAGCCCTTTGCTTTTGAAATAATTCAATTCTCCTTGCAGGAGAGAACATTTTTAACCTGAAGAAACAAATGACATGTGACTATATGTCTACATCAGCAGACAGGGTAAGATTACAGAAAATACAACACACTTTCTGGAGCAGTGGATGGTAGAAAATACTCTGCTTTTTCTTTCCTCCTCTCTCCCATTTGCCTATTTGTGGTAGCAGGTTTTACATGGCTATACATCAAAGTTTTCCATACTACAGATTGTGAAATCTATCCATGAGTGGCCCCCAAAATTTTGAAAATTGAAATAGATGAAGATAGAAAACTATTAGAAAGTACTGCAGATAATAGAGGAAGTCTTGCCTCATGAACATTTTGTTTCAAGTAAAGAGCCACCTTACTATGGATTGAGCTCAAAATTTTGTTTCTTAATTTTTTTAAATATAGTAAAATATAGCAAAGCAAGACAGAAAACAGCCAATTAAGACAATGCAGCAAATTTGGTACAGAATTTCAGAGCAGGATACCGGGAAATCAATAATAGCTACCATAGTATATCTTGTTATCTTCAAAATACTTGTTCATTCCATCAGGTATAACAAAATCAAACCAAATACAAAACACAATAAAACCAATCAGAATGGAATACTGAATATTGAATAAAGCAAAACAATTAATCAGAACAAAGCAAAACAGTGAAAACAGTATTGGCCTTCAAAGACAAGATAGAAGGAAATCCCCTGTATTTGCTGTGTTGCACACTGTCATCCTCTGGAGAGATGCTCAGACCACTGTCCCAGGCCTCATCATCAACCAAACAATACAAGCATTTAGTTGCTTTATGTACCTTAGTTACTATTAACTCAGGCCCGTCCTTGGAACCATCCAGTTGCTAAGGGGGGTAGGGGGTCGTGTCTTGATTCTCAGGTCACTGGCCGGTAAGCTTGCGCTGCTTACCAGGAAGGCTGGATCCTTGATTTCTTAGTTAGACCCCCAAGTCCCGGCATAGTGGATTCTCGGGAGACTGGATTGTCTCTTCCTCTGAGCCCAAAATTTTGAAAGTCACTGGCTTAAGTCAAGAGGTATTTTCATTAAATAAAAAATATCTAAAATTATATTAAACACACTTAGGAGAGCTAAGATGATTGTGCTACAAATTCTGTAAGTGCTTGCAACAAAATAGTTAGCATTCATAAGATTGGAACAATTGTGCATATTATTGTATGGTAATCTGAGGAACTCTTAAAGATCATTATGTAAAACAACAACCCTAGTTACACTCCTACTACCTTGTTTTGAAGGCTTATATTGTCAGTATTTGGGGATCTTTGCTGTTTTTCTAGGAATTTGATTTATATTTTGTTTTGTCTTTCCCTCTACTTCAGAAAGGATAGGTATACATGTAGAGACTCATACATGCTTAGAACTTCTCCTAAAAGTTTATGAGAATTGATTATATAATGCATGATGAAATGAACAGCCACTTTGAAGAAAAAGAGACACTAAGGTACCCAGTGCTGATTCAGTAGTATCATGCTGTGGAATCCAGGAATGCTATTATTCTTTGTTCACAGTGATTTTAGTCTGTTTTGCATTATTTAATTTCAACATACATGAAAGGAAGGACAGCTATTTTAAAGAGAATGAGAGAAATTATAGCAGCCATTGTTGACTTCCCTATTGTCTGGTCTTAAAGATCTACAATGCCTTCATCATCCTTTTCTGATCAGTTTGATACTATTTTGTTTTGTATGAATCATTGTGTATGAAGATATGGACAACTATTTAGAAGAAAACAAGAGACAATACGATAGACAGTGAAGATCTGATGTCTTGCTTTGAAATCTGTGTCTCTTACATTATTTTCTTCTGATTTGTTTTGTTCTGTTTAATTTTATGCTCTTTAAAATAAAAAAAAAAATTTTAAAGAAAAAAAAGAGGTATTTTCATTACAAAAGTCTTCATTGAGCCCTTACTAAGTGCCTGGCAAAATTCTAGTGCTTTGGGACACAACATGAACAAATCAAATGAAAACTTCTGCCCTTTTGGAGTTTTATTTTATCAGAAGAGTCAACAATCAACAAATATTACTAGTGTAAATTATAAAGAATGCTAGAAAAAAGTAGATTCCATAAGAAAAGTCAAAATGACATGAAGGAGGCCTGATGTACCAAGAGGGGACAAATTTTTTTTTCCTTTAGACTTTCTCTCTAGTCTTTATTTCCTTTTCATTAAATATGTTGTGGTTTTCATCTTTTCATTTACATCTCTACATGGAAAAAACCATATGTGTTCCTGTTAGGCAAGTATCCTTTCCATTGCGCTCAGTTTTCTACAAGTTAATGTCTACTCTTAGGGAATTTAAACTATCATAATCCATGGTAAGTATCACACTGTAGAAAGGTGGCTTCCCTTCTGCAAGAAAAAAATCAGACCTCAACCTTATAAAGGCCATCTATGACAAACCAACAGCCAAGATTATACTAAATGGACAAAAACTGAAAGCTTTCACTTTAAAATCAGGAACAAGACAAGGATGTCCACTATCACCACTCCTTTTCAGTACAGTTATGGAAACACTAGCCAGGGCAATCAGACAAGAGAGAGAAATAAAAGGAGTAAAGATAGGAAAGGAAGAAGTTAAATTATCACTATTTGCAGATGACATGATACTCTATATAGAAGACCCAAAAATCTCCATTAAAAGACTACTAGAGGTAATAAACAAGTTCAGCAGTGTAGCTGGATACAAAGTCAATGCTCAAAAATCAACAGCATTCCTGTACATAAACAAAAATCTCACTGAGCAAGAAATTATAGAAATGTCACCCTTTACAATAACATCTAAAAAATGAAATACTTAGGAATCAACCTAACTAAAAATGTAAAAGACCTATATGCTGAAAATTATACTATGCTGAAAAAGGAGATTGAAGAGGATATTAGAAAATGGAAGGACATTCCTTGCTCTTGGTTACAAAGAACCAACATTGTGAAAATGGCCATACTCCCAAAACTGTTATACAGATTTAATGCAATCCCAATCAAAATACCATTGACATACCTCACAGATCTAGAGAAAACACTACTAAAATTCATTTGGAAACAGAAGAAACCTAGAATAGCAAAGACAATTCTAGGCAACAAAAGCAAGGCAGGAAGCATCTCAATTCCTGACTTGAAACAGTACTATAAAGCCACAGTGATCAAATCA